>PVJL010000205.1:0-456282 GCA_004026885.1 Lyroderma lyra | reverse complement strand
CTGTATGTTTTTTGCTCCTTTATCAAAAATTATTTGTCCATAAATTTGTGGGTTTATTTCTGTGTTTTCAGTTCTGTTCCATTGGTCTATATTTCTGTTTTTCTGCCAATACCACGCTGTTTTGACTATTCATGCTTTGTAATATAAATTGAAGTCAGGAAATGTAATGCCACCAGCCTTGTTCTTTTTATGTAGTATTGCTTTGGCAATTCGAGGTCTTTTAGGGTTCCATGTAAATCTGATAATTCTTTTATCTATTTCATGAAAGTATGATTGTGGGATTTTGATGGATATTGCATTAAATCTGTAGATTGCTTTGGGCAGAATGGCCATTTTAACAATGCTATGTCTTCCTATCCATGAACAGGGGATATTTTTCCATTTCTTAATGTCTGTTCCAATATCTTTCAAAAGTGTCTTATAGTTTTTCATGTATAAGTCTGTCATGTTCTTTGTGAATTCTCAGGTATTTCATTCTTTTTGTTGTGATAGCAAAAGGATTGACTCCCTCATTTCTTTTTCTGAGGATTCGTTGTTTGTATATAGGAATGCTATTGATTTTTGTACATTGATTTTGTATCCTGTGACTTTACTACATTCATTTATTGTTTCTAATAGTTTCCTGGTGGAATCTTTGGAATTTTTTATATAAAGGATCATGTCATCTGCAAATAGTGACAATTTGACCTCTTCTTTCCCAATTTGGATACCTTTGATTCCTTTCTCTTGCCTGATTGCTGTGGCTAGAACTTCCAGTATATATTAAATAGCAGTGGTGATAGGTGGTGTCCTTGTCTTGTTCTTGATTTTAGGGGAATAGGCTTCAGCTTTTCCCCATTCAGTATGATGTTAGCCGAGGGTCTGTCATATATGGCCTTTATTATGTTGAGATACTTTCCTTCTATACCTATTTTATTTGGTGTTTTGATCATAAATGGATGCTATATCTTGTCAAAAGCTTTTTCTGCATCAATTGATATGACCATATAGTCTTTATCTTTGATTTTGTTTATGTGGTGTACCACATTGATTGATTTTTGTATGTTGAACCATCCTTGTGCTCCCGGGATGAATCCCACTTGATCATGATGTATGATCTTTTTGATGCATTATTATATTCTATTTGCTAATATTTTGTTTAGAATTTTTGCACCTGTGTTCATCAGAGATTTTGGTCTATAGTTGTCTTTTTCTGTGTTGTCTTTACCAGACTTTGGTATTAGGGTAATGTTGGCCTCATAGAATGAGTTAGGAAGTATTGCTTCCTCTTCAAATTTTTGGAAGAGTCTGAGGAGGATAGGTGTTAATTCTTCTTTGAATGCTTGGTAGAACTCATTGGTGAAACCATCTGGTCCAGGGCTTTTGCCTTTAGGGAGATTATGGATAATCATTTCAATCTCTTTGCTATTGATTGGTCTATTTAGATTATCCAGTTCTTCTTCATTCAGTCTAGGTAGGCTATAGGCTTCTAGAAATTTGTCCATTTCTTCTAGGTTGTTAAATTTAGTGGCATAAAGTCCTTCATAATATTTTCTTATAATCCTTTGTATTTCTGTGTTATCAGTGGTAATTTCTCCCCTTTCATTTCTAATTTTGGATATTTGTGTCCTTTCCTTTCGTCCTCTGATTAGTCTAGCCAGGGGGTTTGTCAATTTTGTTGACTTTCTCAAAGAACCAGCTTTTTGTAATATTAATTTTTTCTATTGTCCTTCTGTTCTCTAATTGGTTTAGCTCTGCTTTAAGTTTTATTATTTCTTTCCTTCTGCTGACTTTGGGTTTTGTCTGTTCTTCTCTTTGTAGTTCTTTAAGATGGGATGCTAAGGTGTTCACTTGTGATTTTTCTTGTTTCTTAAGATAGGCCTGTAATGATATAAATTTCCCTCTTATTACTGCTTTCACTGTGTCCCAATAATTCTGATATGTTGTAGTTTTATTGTCATTAGTTTCTATATATTTTTAAATCTCATCTTTTATTTGTTCTTTTATCCAGTCATTTTTTAATAAGATGTTTTTTAATCTCCATGTATATGTAGTTTTTTCTGCCTTCTTTTTACAGTTGATCTCCAATTTCAAAACTTTGTGGTCTGAGAATACACTTGGTATGATTTCGATCTTCTTGAATTTGCTGAGGCTACTTTTGTGTCCCAGCATGCGGTCTATCCTTGAGAATGTTCCATGTGCACTAGAAAACAAGGTATAGTCTCTTTTTGCTGGATGAAGTGTCCTGTAAATGTCAGTTATGTCCAATTGCTGTAATGTGCCATTTAGAGCTGATATTTCCTTATTTGTTTTCTGTTTGAATGATATGTCCATGGCTGTTAGCGGAGTGTTTAAGTCCCCCACAATGATTGTATATTCATCAGTTTCTCCTTTCAAATCTGTTAGTAGTTTCTTTGTGTATTTTGGTGAATCCTGGTTGGGAGCATATATATTAATTAGTGTCAAGTCTTCTTGTTGTCGTATTGTGCCTTTTATCATTATGTAATGTCCATCCTTGTCTTTTACTATCTTTTTTAACCTAAGTTTATTTCATTAGATATCAGTATGGCCACTCCTGCTTTTCTCTGGTTACCATTTGCTTGGAGTATTTTTTCCCATTCTTTCACTCTGAGTCTGTGTTTGTCCTTATGGCTGAGGTGTGTCTCTTGGAGACAGCATATGGATGGGCTCTGTTTTTTAATCCAGTCTGCTACTCTGTGTCTTTTTATTGGTGAGTTCAGTCCATTAACATTTAGAGTGATTATCGATATGTGAGGATTTCCTGTGGCCATTACTTATTTCTTTGTTTGTTTTTGTTTTATTTTTGTTTCTTTCTTGTTGCCCCAACTATGTTCTCCATTTGTCCTGATGTTTTGTTTCAGGTGGAAGAGCCTCCTTGAGTATTTCTTGGAACGCTGGCCTCGTGCTGGCGAATTCCCTCTTCTGTGTGTCTGAGAAGGTCTTTATTCCACCTTCATATCTGAAAGATAATTTTGCTGGATAATTTATTCTTGGCTGTAAGTTTCACTCTTTTAAAGTTTTGAATATTGGAGTCCACCCTCTCTTGGTTTGTAGAGTTTCTGCTGAGAAATCTGATCCCAGCCTGATGGGTTTTCCTCTAAAGGTTATAGTTCTTTTTTCCCTGGCTGCCTTGAGAATTGTCTCTTTGTCTTTAGTTTTGGACCTCTTCAGTACCATGTGTCTTGGAGAAGATCTGTTAAGGTCCAGGTATCTAGGAGACCTGTTTTCTTCTTGAACTTGGGGTTCCAGATCTTTCCATAGGTTTGGAAAATTCTCATCTACTATTTGTTTGAGTATGCTCTATGTAGAATGCTCTGCCCCTTCTTCTATTTCTATTATCCTGATGTTGTTTTGTCTCATGGAGTCAGATAGTTCTTGCAGAATTTTTCAATTCTTTGGGTTCTATATTCCCTCTCTTCCTCTTTCTGAGTTGTTTCCATTTTCTGATCTTTGATATCATTAATTCTTTTCTCCATCTGGTTGGCCCTGTTTCCTATTTCATTTCTCACTTCCTTTATTGTATTATTTATCTCTCACATTTCCATCTCCATCTTCCTTATGTTTTCAATTTCTTTGTTAAATTGTTCCTTTTGCTCACAGAGTTCCTTTTTTATGTCGTTCATCTCCTTTTTTATGTTGTTCATCTCAGCCATGGTGCTCTCCCAGTGTGATTTCATTTCTCTCAGAGCCTTTAGAAGGGCTCTTTAAATTCTCTGTCACTTAGTTCAGAAACTTCTAGGCCTCAGAAGCTGTCTTCTGTTCAAATTTCATGTTCTTTCTGAGCACTTTTGGTTTTTAAGGAATTCATCCTGTCTGCTGGGCTCTTCCTCTTTGACATGAGGGCGTTATGTTCAGTAGTAGTGCCCAGGAGACCAGATTATTACTTTTGTGGTGTCTTTCTGTAGGGCAGACACTAGATGGCACTGGGGGTCAGGTTTTGGGAGAGAGGGGGGTTGTTTATTTCTTGTTTCTGATCTCCTGCTGCATATGGAGGCTATGCGCATCTATCCTGGGGAGAGGCCAGCAAAAGGCGCTCAGAGGGTGGCTCTGCCTTCTGCCCTTTGTTAGGGAAGCTGGGCTGAGGCTTGTTTCTGCTGGCTCAGGGGAATGCTGTCAAATTAGCCTTTCTTCCCAGCACTGATTCAGTATCCAGCCGTCTGCGGGCTCACATTGCTTTTAGAACCCTGGGGCACACTATCAAGTGCACACACCCTAAATCCAAAGCTGTGAGCTGGACCCGAGACAGCCAGGTTGCCTTTGCAGCGGGCCAGGAACAGGAACTGCAGCCCTGTGTAGGAGCCGTGCACCTGCACTGTGGGTCCCCAGGGGGCCTAGAGCTAGGGTGTCATCTCTGCAGTTCAGAGTCCTCGCTCAGCCCTTCTACCACTCAAAAGTTCCAGAGGCTGGCTCCCAAACTCTGTCTGCTTCAAAGCCCAGCTCCCCCAGGGCTTTTCCTCCTAGCTTCCCCCCTCTCTTGCACTGTGCTGCTCCTGGATAGTCAGCAGTGATTGTGTCCTATTGCAGTCCATCTCTGCTCCCTTCCCGCTCTCCTGCTCACCCACTTCTCTCCAACCTTCAGGTGTTTACTTGCGATGGGTGGATTTCTCAGCTACCGTTTTGTCAGTCAGGGTCCTCTTCCTTGGCTCCTGTGCGGCCGTTCAATTGTGTTTCTGGAAGAGGCTTTAGGGATCTCCTCTCCAGTCACCATCTTGCCCTCCAGCTTATGACTCTTTCCTGTTTATTTCTTATTTCTGGTCTCCTGTTATGTTTGGAGGCAGTGCTCATCTATCAGGATCCCTCTGACTACTGTAGTTAGTTGGATGGGGAAGCTGTAGGAAAGGGGAGGAGCCAACAAAAGGCAGTCAGGGGCAGCTCCACCTCTGCCCTATGCTAGGGAAGCTGGGTGATGTGGGCTGAGGCTGCTCATGCTGGTTGGGACTAATGCTATCAGATCTGCCTTTCTTCCTGGGCCTGTTTCAGCATGCAGCCATTGGGGTCGAAGTCTGCGGACTCGAACTGCTTGTAGAACCCAGGGGTGCATGCGCAGGTGCGCGTACCACAAGTCTGAAGCTGTGGGTCTGACCTGGTGGTAGGAAGGCAGCTGGCTAGCCTCCATAGCGGGCTGGGAACAGGAACCGCAGCCCTGTGTAGGAGCTTTGCGCACCTGCGCTGTGGATCGCAAGGGCGCCAGGAGCCAAGGTGTCATCTCTGTAGTTCAGACTCCTCGCTCAGCCTTCCTATCACTCAATAGCTCCAGAGGCTGGTTCCCAAGCTCGTCCCCAACATGCCATTCCAAAGCCCTACTCCCCCATGGTCTCCCTCTGTTCTGCCACTTTGCTGGCTTTTACTCTTGTCACCTCTTGGCTTCTCCCGTCCCGTGCACTGTGCTGCTCCCGGATAGTCAGCAGCGATTGGGTCCTGTTGCCATCCGTCTTTGCTCCCTCCCCTCTTTCCTGCTTACCCCCTTCTTTCCAACCTTCAGGTGTTTACTTGTGATGTGTGGATTTCTCAGCTGCTGTTTTGTCACTTGGGGTCCTCTTTCTTAGCTCCTGGGAGGCCATTCAACTGTGTTTTCTGGGAGAGGCTTTAGGGACCTCCTCTCCAGTCACCATCTTGCCCCTCTCCCCAGTATTATTAATATATTTTATTTAACACATTATATTAAAAATACTAACATGCAATTAATATAAAAAATTAATGAGATAGTTTACATTTTCTTTTTGTGTGTACTAAGTCTTTGAAATATGATGTATATTTTACACTTGCAATAGATCTCAATTTGGACTAATCACCTGTCAAGAGCTCAATAGCCATATGTGGACAGTGGCTACTATATTGGACAGTGTAGATGAATATCTAGGTACATGGTCCCACCTATCAGAGGTCTGGGAAAATGTGCTAGCCCATGTATTCAGGAAATGCTGGTGAATTATGGACATTTTCTGGTAATGACTACCAGAAAGGCAGAGTGGAGAGAATGAAAGGATTCAGGTCTTTTATGACATCATTAAAGTTCTAAATTGAACCTAGTTGGGAGGTCTTCTAAGGTTAGCCTTAGTTTCTAGTTATGATGGGCAGAAAATGCCACGTATAGATGAAGCCAGTTTGAGTTAGCTGAAAATTTCTCCAATGTAATTTTGCATTGTGATATTAAATATGTATTGTATATAGAAGAATGAGAAACTATGGACAAGCTAAAAAGAGAAATTGTAATCACCTGGACTCTCAGAGATAATGGAGTATTTATCCTTTGAGATATGTGTACAGATATATGAAGGTAAATGTATGTAAGCAAAATCTTGGGGCCATTATATTATAACCTGTGTTATTCACCTAACAATATTTAGGAAAAAAATGTCCAAGTCAAAAATATATGCTTAAGGTATCTTTGATCTCTGTGTAATATGCCCTTTTATGGAGGAATTATAATTTGTTCAACATATTCTGTATCATAGGTTGTTCAGAATATTTCTTTACTTAAATTGGGCTGGTGCAGAGGTGGTGTCTATTTTAGAATACATTTTCTTAAGCAAAAGCAAAGAGTATTTGGAAATTCTGTTGTCTTCTCTCTCACCTCTACTTCTTATACCTGGTCTCTTCTCAGTTCTTTTAGTAGAAGTAAATACAAATGGTAATATACAGCTCACAATGATGACTGAATGACTAGTAAAATAAAAATAGGCTTTCCTATATATTGTTCAGTAATTTTTTTTCTTATTGCCATAACCATGTTGTACTTATTACCAGTAGTAATTGGCTGGGTAGGTTATTCAAGGAGTTCTGGGTGTAACTAGAAGATAATTGGTGACACAGAGAACACAAACGGAGTTGCAAAAGCAATCAAGAAATTAGTATGGGAGTTCCCTGATGGTGTAGTGGCTTAAGGCTTCAGCATTGGCGCTGTCAGCGCTGCGGCCTGGGTTCGATTCCCAGCCAGGGAGCTACCCACATACCAAAAAGCAAGAAAAAGAAAAGAATCTGAAGAAGTTAGTATGTGGTAACAGAATGCTGGATGAATCAGGTCTGGTCCTATTGGACTTTTATTTATAAAACAAAAGCCAATATAATCTGTGCAGGAAAGAAGTGGATTGAATGTACTGAGATGATCTAGCTGCTTTCGTGCATTGGTTGCTGTGACCATTTAGCATTTTCACTGACCTCTGATGCTTTGGCTTTCTGCTGTGTTGTTATGGCAGGCACAGGGGTAATAGTAAAAATATTAACAGTTGGTAAAGCAGGGGCACTGACCAATGAAAAAGACCCCAGCCCGCCAACTGCCACAACTTCTATGACCAAATTAGTGTGTAAGAATTGCCCGGCTGTCCCAAGTGGAAAAAGTGTAACAAAGAAACAAATAAAAAACTTGGGGTTTTTGTTTCTTTGATCTCAGGAAAAGAGTTCTGGATATAAAGCCTTTTTTATTTGTTTTGGTCTGATGTTCTTCCAATGACATTGCTGGAGAAACTATCATTTCCCACAAAAATAAATGGTAAACAGCCACTCCATTTCTGCAAAGCAATATCCAAACTCAAAGAAAAAGATTAATATTCTGAATACATGAAAAACTCTTATAGTTCTACATAGAATTAAAAAAACCATTAATGGAGAAATAGAAAGAGGCCATTCAGACACATATACAAAGAAATACAATAAATATAAGAAAAAGTGTTTTACTTTACTAATGAGCAAAGAAGGGTTGATTTTTAAAATATCTGTATTTCACTTGTCTAGCATCTGTGAAATGGCCGACTTGTGTCAGATACAGGGCTAAGCACTTTAATTTTATTTAATGGGAACAAAAGTCCTGTAAGGTGGACACTAAAATAATGTTCATTTCATAGACAGTGAATCTGAGTTTCGGGGAAGTAATATGCCTGAGGTGACACAGTTAATAAGTGGTGTTAAGCAAAATGTTATCTTACCTTTTGAGATTTGCAAAGATTAAATTATAGAATCAAAATGAAAAATATACATGCTTTTGACGCAGGAATTTAACTTATGAAAGTTTATTCCTGGGAAATAATTAGGTAAGTGCACAAAGAACTTTTATAAAGCCATTTTAGTGCTGTTTATTTATAACAGCAAAAATTTGGAAACAACATAAATGTTCTTCCAACGAGTGTTGGCTAAATATGTAAAGACATAACCATATAGTGTAAACCCAAGCAGCACTTAAAAAGAATGAGTTGGATCAATATGATTTGGTTTAGAAACTTGTGGTCTGGCTATATTGTTCAGTTGGAGAAAAAAGGCAAGTTACAAAATAGCATGTAAATTCTGACTCAATTTTTATAAAAATAATTATGTTTAGTGAAGCAGAAAAAAATGTTGGAGTGTATTTCTGTGGATATCTTTGTGGAGGTGTTAGATCATAGTGGAGTCCATTAGTTTTACTTCTGTATTATTTGAATATTCTTTTTGATATAACTATTTGAAGCAGGAAAAAAAGCAACAAATATCCTTACATCCTAAAAGTGGCAGACCAGAACAAATGCACTCGCACTTTAGGAATTCTCCTAGGGTAGGGGACAGGAGATCAGAGATGGCACATATAGGAGAAACATATAAGAAGAAACCCAATGTGTAGAGTGGGAATGTACAGAAAGAAGGCAGTGGGAAGTAGAGGAAAGGGGAAGGGCAGGGAGAAAGGGAAAGGAAAGCAAAATGGAAGAGCAGGAAAGTGAAGATAGATGGGAGAAACAGTAGAGCAGTTGCAATTAAGGTCAGCAGTGCCTGAGTGTTAGGGGTGGTTCAACCCGAGGCTTTGCTGAGAGGCAAGATAGTATGGCTATGGATAGTCGAGAGGGTTAAGAGCATGCCTCTGGCATGAAGCAGAACAGTTTGCTCAGTAAATATCCATGTGTTCCTCTGGGGACCTCAGGCCCTCTTGCAGTTAGGTTAGGGTCATGTGGTATTCTTGCCATTGGACTCTGAAGGACTGAGGCCCTTTAGGGATTGCAGTGCCTCTTTACCATTCCTTTGCCCTGATGCAGAAGAAGTGTGTGCCATGTTTTCCATGATGGCCTACCAACAAGAAGTCATCAGTGCCAGGACGTGACTGGGAAATAAACTTTTGTTTTAAAACACTGCAATTTGGGGGTTTGCATGATATTGCAACTAGAGTTGCTTGCTCTATTATTCTTTGTCATTTATTAGCTATCTGATTTTGGACAGATTACCTAACTCTGAATGTCAATTATTTCTCCTGTAAATGGAAATAATAGTAGCCATCTATCTCACAAGGTTATCGGAGAATTGAATGCGAAAGTGTACAGTGTACAAAGTATTCAATGTGTGTTTGCTGCTGTTGTTATTATTACTATTATTCACAGAAGTAATTGATAAATCAATTCCCAAAATGGGCAGCAATAAGGCTACGGAAATGTCAATAGATGACAGCAGGGAGATACTGTGGTATGGAATCCACACATGGGAATCAAGAGAAATGAAGATAGACCCAAATATCTGTGGCTAGTGAGCTGTCAACTTCCTGTCTGTGGAAGAAGCATTGGTTGTTGAAACACTCATAGGTAACAGCTTATAGAGATAAGCTGGTTACGAGTAGTTGCATATCTATAAAACTGATTACTAAACTTCCCTCATAATGAAATCGGTTATGCTAATATAATTCTTTTTCCAACACCTTAAGTGCCTATAGAAGGGTGCTAGATATGCCTATTATTACTGAATTATTGGTTGACCCTTTCAACCATTTGGTCATCTAAGGATATTGGGACAGGGACTCTGGGACTACCAGCTCTACCTAATTAGGAGGGGAGGGAGTTTGATGTGAGTGTGCCAGTGTGTGCCAGGGCTGGTGGAGGAGGTGGAAATGTTTTCTATAAATATAGCACATAATGAATTCAGGGTAACTTGGTAGTGCTGTAATCCCTCCCTTCCTTCCTTTTTCATTTTCTTTCCTTTTTAAAAAGTAGCACATTTGCATTTAGCACAAGAATAACAGATGTCTTATTGAGACTAATTTGAGTGCCATGGTTGTATGATTTTTTTAAATAAAATCAAATGGATTCTTGAAAGAATACATTGTCTAAGTTACTTCCAGTCAGTGGTGGCTGCAAAATTTCTATAAGAAGCGGGGTGGTGGTGCTCAGGGCAGTAACGTGGTTGACAGAGTGCATTCCAAGCTGAGTTTTCACAGCATTTTACATGGGGTTGAGAAAATGTCAATTTTCTAAATAAAAGACGGGAGGAGATTCTGTTTTTCTTTGAGGAGGGGACTTAAGACACCCTGCCCCACTTGATATGGCCACTGCTGTCAGGGACTTACTATTTTGTTCAGTCCATTCTTTCATCAAACGTTTAATGAGCACCTACTATGCACTTCAGATACAAAGGTGATAAATAGTCTCTGTCCCTGAGATCACCACAGCCCAGGAAAGACGGAGGGCAAATTGCAGAACCCCAGGGTCTTCTCAGTATTCAAAAATCAGTGCTAGGTTGTCAGAGGTTCTGTCTTTCCTCTGGCTAAATAGAAATAGTCACAGGGATATTGCAGTTACAAGGTAATGTGTTATTCTGAAAAGTGAATCAGTTCCAATAGCACCTGGGTGTATTAGAACCTCCAGCTGCTTTATGGTGGTCGTGAAGACTGGAAACAAGTGGGACCCCCGCTGTTTCACCTCTTGGTGTTCAATGCTTGGACAAATGCTACTCCTTGGACCAACTCCTCACCAACAGGTTAGCTCATCTCAAATCAACCGAGGGACCTAGGATGTCTCTTCTCTGGGTCAGTCAGAAGTCAGCCAGCATCTCTCAGATGCAACCATTCTCATCTTATAAAATGCTTAACTTTACACCAGCTATTTTTATTTGGTCCTATAAAAATAGCTGTGGTCACTCAGTTATGACCCAGCATCAAGGCCTCAGCTCTTCAAGCGCACGCAGGGGAGTCTGCCTTGCCCTGACATTTACTTCCTAGTCACCGACATTTGGGTCGCGTCTGGAGCCACCGAGCCAAGACTGCGTTGAGGAGAGGTAAAGGTGCCTTCGCGGTGGGAGGCCCCGCTAGGACGCCGAGATCCTCCCAGGGTGCTCCTTAAACCCACGATGCGACGACCGGAGGGTTCCAAAGCGAGGAAAATGGATCAGGTCCGCCTCACGCACTTAGTCCGGCGGGAGTGGAGGGGGCAGGGGGCAGGGGGCGGGGGCGGGGGGACAGCGCCCGGTCCTTTGAACGTGGGCACACCCTCTCCAGAATGGGTCCCTCCTCAAGTGAGGGTGTGGACCCGACCCGGTTCGTGGCCCTCGGCTGTGTCTGGGCAAAGACCACGCCATCTTCCTTCCACCCTATCCCTCCCTGGTGTGACCACTTTTGATCCCGCCCCAGACAAAGGCAATCTGAACTCTGGCAGAATGAATAAGGGGATCAGGTTGCTCTCTCGGCTTCCCCTCACCCCCTCCTCGCTTGTCCCCTTCCCCACGTGACTTTGTGGAATCTTTGCCAAAGCTCGGAGTCCCTGGGTCCATTTTCGCGCGGAGCAAATGAGAGGGGAAGGAGGGGAGGAAGGCGGAGGAAGGCGGAGCGTGTGTGTTTTAAATGCGGTGCTCCAGAGGGGGGCCTTATTGCGTGCGTTTCCGGGCTCTCTGGTGCGGCTGGGGTTGAGTTCGGGCGTTCCTTCCAGCCTCTGTAGCTCTTTCCTCCGTGCATTTAAAATGACGGCTCCTCCTCCGCTCCCGTAATCATACCTCTACCCCGCAGACCAGCTCCGCGGTGCTGGGTGCAGAGGTGGCTGTCGGCGTGGAGCAAACGGCGCCCCCCACAGCTCTCCTCACCTCGGCGAGGGGCGGGAGCGAGAAAGTAGCAGCAGCGCCCCCCTCGCCGCCCGCCCGGGTCTTCCCTCGGAAGCTTGCGAATAGGCTGCTGCAGGGAGCGCGCAGCTCGAGGCGGCGCCGTGCGGCTGCAGCGCGGGCAAGTCCCGGGAGCTCCCGCAGCGCGGCACAAAGTTTCCAACGAGGGGCCCCGGCGGCCAAGGTCCGCGGAGCCCGGTAGCCCGGCCCAGAAGGCGGGTCGGGTGGGTCTTTCCCGCTTCCTGGCGATCCCCGCTGTCGACGCAGCGGAGAGGTAGAGTGTCAAGCGAACTTTCAAAAGCTGCTACAGAAGACCCGGCGCGGGGGATCTCCACGGTGGGGGACCTCAGCGGACGGGTCGGGTCTGAGGGAAATGCTGGGAGAACGGACCAGCAGGTGACCCGCAACTTTCCGGCGAGACTGCCGCGGAGAACTGCCCTCTGCCTCCTCTTTTATCTCCCAAGCTCTGCCCACGTTGGCGTCCTGCTTTGCTGGACAGCTGGGCAGTGAATGAATTGAATCCCTCGCCCGCCCCGGCGCCTCCAGGCAGATGTGAGCGTCGCTCTCCGTGCGTCCATCGCCTCATTTCCCAGGAGGGAGCCGTCCGCCGCCCGCCGCCCTCGGTGCGCCCGGGTTCAGGGCGCCGAAGCCAGCGTTTTGGCGGAGAGCCGGTTCTTGGATGCTGAAGGCTGGGCTCCTCCAGAGTGGGTGCCGAAGCAGCAATGGGTGTCTTGAAAGTGTGGTTCAGTGTAGCCCTAGCATTGGCGGAATTTGCAGTATTGCCTCATTCTGAAGGTGAGAGAGCGGTGCCGTGTGTGTGCGTGTGTGTGTGTGTGTGTGTGTGTGTGCTCTTTCAAAAGGCGAGCAGGTTTATGGTATTGTGGATTGGGTGGAAGTTTTCTGAGATGGGTGGGTGGGTACGAGTGGAACTGGAATGGGCTTTTTCTGATATTTCTACTCCTGATGGTTTTGCATTCGCACCACAAGCTCGCCTCCCACCTCCCGCCTCCCTGTCTGCCCTAAGTGCATTTGGGTGGGTGGGTGGGTGCCCGATTCAGGTGGCATTTCTGAAACTGGATTCTCTTTTTTCCCCATTTCCTCGCTACTCCCAATGGAAAACGAGTAATTGCTCTTACCTTCGTGAAAATACTTCTGCTTCTATGAAACACACAATCCAGCCCATTAACCCCCCCCCCCCCCCCACGATTCCTTGTCCCAATAAGTCTCCCCACAAAGTCCAGCAAAGATTTTATATCTGGTCGGTGAGAGCGTGTTCTGGAGCTAGGCGATTAAATTGCACTAAAAGAACTCTCCCCAGTAGACAGAGGTAGGAGCCTGCCTGCCTTGGAACACAAGTGGTTAATAAGTTTAGCTTCATTCTCTTACTTCGCTCTGTCTCTCGGTTTTCCTCCAGGGCTCCAACCTACTGGAAAACCCCAGAGCTGCGGGGAGAGAAAGAAGGAGATTGTGGGAATTGTCGCCATGATAGCAAAAGCAGTCTGGGCTCAGGGAATTAAATGAATCAATAAGTAAATCAAGAGTTTGAGGGTCATGGGATGGCGGGCCCGGAGACGCCAGGCGCCGTGAGTTTCCACCTGCTCCGAGGATCTGGGAAAGTCACCTAGCTAGTGCTTAGGGAGGGGGAAGGGAGCCGGCGGGCTGGGACGGAGACGGCTTAATCCACAGCTCCGGGGCTCGGTTTCTCCTCCCGGCTCCATTCATTATTCATCCAGCTGCGGGAAGACGAGTTCACCTGCCCCGCTGCAAAGCAGAGCCTCAGCCTCCGAGGTGGCGGGCGCGGGGCGGGGCGCCGTCTGCGCCCTGGTGCCGGGTGGGGGCGGGGGCGGCTCGCGGGGACAGAGCCCGGGTGCGGGGCTCGGGACGGCAGGAGGCCCGCAGGAGGACAAAGCCCTGCCTTGGCCCGACCTCTAGCCGCCAGGGCATCTGCCTTTGCTTGCTAGTTTTCCGGGAGAAAGTGGCGTGGCCTTGGAAGTCCACGCACAGCAGCGGGGACTTTCCGGTGGGTAAAGGTACCACCTGCCCGCACCCTCCCGGGAAGTATGTCAAGTGTGTACTGTCCTCGGGAAAAGCACGTCTGGGGCCTATGCAGCCTTCCTTCAAACAAGGCATAGCCTGTAGAAACATGTCTTTATGGTGTATGTGCGTGAGTGTGCATACTTAAAAAAAAAAAAAAACTTATAGGGCTTAATTATGATAATAAGCCAGATGGGAAAGTCAACCCAGGGCACCCAAATCTGAACTTGAAACTTTAAAAAATGACGTTTTCACTTGGTTGTGGCAGTTTCTTATTTAGAATCATATCCCAGCAACGCGGAAAACTTGCTCTTTCTCCCTGATAGCTCACCAGGGGGCAGTTGGACCGAAGCAGTTTTTCAGAACCAAATCTCTTGAATTACAAAAGCCATTATTATTAAGAACCTGCAGGGTTCACTCTTTAGAAGACTGGCTCATATGTTGGGTAAAGTTTAAGAAACTTCAAGTCTTTTGATGAGGGAGGAGGAGTACAGGGTGCCAGCGAGCTGTTCCTCCAAAGATTTCTTTGGAAACTCCTTCTTACTGTTTCACCTCACTTTGAGAACATTCTAGAATCATTTCACAAATTGGATTGCTAGATGTCTGTGAGTTCCATCCAAGTCCTAAGGATGCTTATCTAATGAATGAATGATAAATATGGACATCTATTGAGCTCCTTATTTGCCTGTCACTAGGCTAAGCACTTTACATAGTTTACCTCATTTAATTAAAGTGATATAAATTCTGCAGCAAAAAAAAAAAAAATCAGCTGTCATCAGATGAGACCTTTGATTTGGGCCTGTCAGAGTTTTCTTTTTCTCTTGAAAATAAGAGCACTGGGATCTAAGAAGGAAAGCTTAAGCATCACAGAGATTGCCTCAAGTTTTTCTTATTACCCTTGGCAATGACTTTTAAAACTGGAAAAGCAGCATTTACATGTGTGCTTCTCTTGGTGTGATGTATTCTGTGACATGTTTGCTGACCAGGCCATGGCAGAATTTATTATTTTTTTCTCATTGCTCAGAGAGCATGCCATACATGGTTCTAGTGCAACAATTAATAATTCTACAATTATTGTTGATAAAGGTGTGGTTTCCTTCTTCCTCCCTTAGCTGTGGGCTCATTGAGGGCTTAGCATGGGTCGTAGTTATTTTTATGTCTCCAACTCAGCTCCTAGTACACAGTTGGTGCTAAAAAATGTTGGTCAGGTGAATGAGCATTGCCAAATCTTTTAAGATTAGAC
This sequence comes from Lyroderma lyra, assembly GCA_004026885.1. Taxonomy (NCBI): domain Eukaryota; kingdom Metazoa; phylum Chordata; class Mammalia; order Chiroptera; family Megadermatidae; genus Lyroderma; species Lyroderma lyra. Next base: position 441,197 of record PVJL010000205.1, on the reverse strand, counting down.
TGGCCTCCATGATAAGCTGCTATATGACCTTGAATGAACCACCTAATTTTTTTGGGCTGTGGTTCTGTCATTTACCAGACACAGAAGTCAGCGAGATGATAGCTCTAAAATACTTTTGTTCCTCATCCAACATAGGGGGAAAATATCAATTGCTGTCTTTGTGGTCAGTTGCAACTCTTTCATTCTGAATTTTAATTATTAAAAGAAAAATGAATGTTTGTAAGAAAATTATTGGCAGTGATAATTTACATCATCTTATATTACCACCCTGAAAACTACTATGATTTGAGAACTTTATAACATCAAGACATTACAGAGACACTTCTAGCAAACATGGCTGCTTTCTGAATCAGACCAGCTCTGCCATCACATTTTCTGGAGAAGCACATCTTGCGTTATGCTGATCCATGGAAATCCTGTGAACTTACACTAGATAGAATGCATTGACTTAGGGATAGTGAAAGATTATTGAATTGGAGGTTAAGAGAACCAAGTTCTAATCTGTATCTCATCATTGTGACTGTAGCCAATCCCACAACCTTCCAGGCTTTCCCTATAAATGCCATTAACGAAATACACTGAAAAGGATCTTTGATAGTATGTTTTATTTATGGGCGCATCGGCATATTTGGTTCCACTCTTGGCTGGAGATTTCTTCTGAGTAAGACCCAGTGCTTAAAACTCAATATTAAGCAAGAGAAGACATTGGCTGAGGAAAATAGTCTATCTCTTCATTCTTTCATCTGTAAATCACTAATGAGAGCTTATGTATCAGGCTATGTCTAGTAGGGTGAAACAGACATAAACAAATCCTAATGCCTTCCCTCAGGAATTTAAATACCGCAAATCATTAATATGAATAAAGTAGCAGTTAGGGATATCTTGAACAGTGGTCCTTGGTGTGTTCCCCAATATTGAGTAACTGCAAGTTTGCTTCTTTTGGCTTTGGCAATTACCTGGTAATGGAAAAGAAGAGGTATTGTTTGTCATAGGCTCTTATTTCAATCATACTACGTTTCTTTTCTTCTCTGGGGATTGGATTCTGCCTATACATTTTTCAGCGAAGGCACAGCCATCTGTAGTCACTGTTATGGACCTGAGTGGCAATATCACTTAATTTTACTCAGGCACAAGTAGTCATAAAGTCCTCAAGCACATGGCTCAGGAGAGGGGAGGGGACTTCTACATGGGAAAGTTGGAGCTGTGAGCCAAAATCTTACAAGAGTTCCAAACAGTTGGCCTATTTTCATTTTAACTACTTTATTAATTGATCTGAATCCTGGTTGCTAATGATCCGGATGTGAGCTGTCCTGTCACTCCAGAAAACAATTCTATTTTAACTATTCCACAGTGTATAAGCCATATGCTGAATTATGACACAACATAAAGCTCAAACATTTGAATGCCAGCTTGTGTCTGCTTGTTCCTAATGAGTCATGTTTTTGTGATGCCATGCTTTCTAAATCTCTCCATAGCTTATGGTCATATCTGCCGTAATTCCTTTGAACTAATTGGTCTGACATTTTGTGGCCCTTGCATTTAACTTCTCTAATTTACTCAGTTTACCAGGTACAGTTTCTTTAGTGAATAATTTCAGGATGTGAGTGCTGGTGCAAATTGTATCTCATGTTTTTTCTGAAAACTTTAGGTTTTCTATAAGTGTCTCATGAAGGAGTACATTATAATGTGCAAAAAGGGCTTAAAAAAGACATTCACTTAGTTACATGAATATGAAGTAACATTTTGCCTATGTGACCTGCAAGAAAGGAGCCAACCACCTGGGAGGAAGATCTCAGGATCTCAGCTTCCTTCTTGGTGCTGTATATGATCACTTCACCCTGCAAAACTTCATGCACTTTCGCGCAGGGTGTTAGAACTTAAATTACCTGGCATCTCAGCTGTATTCTGAGCAAAGTTCTTGGTTAGAGAACTCTAGCTCCTGCCGCCTTATTTCTCCTGTTTTCCTTTAAAGAAGGCCTGTTTCTCCTTCTATTAATAGGCGCACACCATCCCTTAGAATTCACCCTGAGGAGTTTCTTTTGAAGTTAAAGTAAAGCCATAAATCTAAACCTCAGCTAGAACTGCAGTCATTTCAGTACTCCTTAAGAAAAATAGTGATGAGTGGAGTGAATGACTGTTTTCCATATTATATGAGCTGATAGATTAGTGAGAAGGCCTTTGCTCTAGTGCAGAACCCAAAGCTGCCCCTAGTACCCAATGCCAGCAAGCCTCCTGACTTCATCTGCTGGTGGCTGTGAAGTGTGGGCTAGTGTGGGAGAAATATGCTTGCTTGGAGGCCTGTAACTGGCCATGGGTGGTGATAAATGTTTGATAGGACTGAGCATCACTGGAATGCTTTATTTTCTCTGGAGAGTAGAAATGAGGTTTTGGAAGCGGTGTTAATGGAGACTCATTTGTGCAGCTGCCTTCCTGGTAGAGCTGTTCTTTTTAGGAAAGCCCTCAGAGGGCAAAGATTATTTCTTTTGGAATTGTACATCACTGAGTGACCCAAATTGAGTTATTTCCTTTTTCTAATAATGAAATTTACTAACAGGTACACATCATTTTGACTTGTGTCTCTAGCAGATGTTTGGCTTAACCAAGAGTATATGCTGTATCACACTCAATGCTGCTTTACATTTTTATGTTACAGTGAGTTTATAATGTCCATCCAAAACTTCCAGAAATGGGTTTTGATGTGAGTACTTGGATACTTCTTAAGATACTTGATTTCTTTTGGAGTTTTGAAAAGATATTGGCTTTTGGAAGGTAATGCTATGGAGGAACACAGTAAATTATTTGAGGATGGTCTTATTCAGAAAGTTAAATTTTGTTAAATTGTGCCTAAGTGGTGGTGTTATTGTTTTTTTTAAATATCAGAAGTAATTAAGTATTTCTTTAATTTAGAAATCGAGTTGTTTTCTTATATATTTATTTGAGCTCTTTATGATTATTTTATATATACATATGCCTATGTTTCATATATATTATATATATATATATATTCTTTTATATGAAATATTTTAGACTGAAATACTAAGTCTTGGGAATAAGATTGCTTAAAGTAAAATAAGTCAGGAAGAATTTCTTCCCAAGGCTTTTATCTCAAGATATTCTTCTGAATGTCAAGGGCACAAAAGTCATTTCAATAAATTTTCCCACAGAGTTCATTGATTCAAACCCCAAGTATGAATAGCTACTTCATTTTCACTGGAGAGTGTTCTTAATTCCATTATTGGTGGCTAAGGTAGACCAGGCCTTTACTGAGACATTAATATTTTGAGACTTTATGAATGATCTGTTGAGGCCAAGCCCTGTAGTAAAATGTGTCCTTTCCTCTTTGGACACCAAGTGTGGCACATCATCAAGGTGTGCTTCTGCTATTCCAATCTGTTTTGCAACCTCAGTGTCTGAGAGAGTAGCTGTTAGCATAGTATCCTCCTGTTTCTAGGTTAAATCAACACCTGTTGTGCTGTTCAAAAACAGGTTGAGAATGTGTGTGTGTTTATTTTTTAATTACTGTAGTAATTTTTTATTGTTTTTAAATATAAAACTTAGAAAGGAATTATTTTATGATACGCTAGTTATTCAAAATAGTCTTTACCTTTCAAATTCAGCCTTCTTTTCCATTTAGAAGCAAATCATCTGTTGTTTTTTATTTGGTGCTTAAGTAGAAAATATAAAGATGTATCAGTTTACAACCAGACCATTAGAAAAAAAAATTAAATGCGAAGAGGATGAAAAGAATCTTTGAGGTCAGGAGGTCAATAGGAGGGTTCTTTTCAAATGATTACAGTGTACACCACTCTCCTATACAATGTTTTAATGTCCCTAAAGAGGAACATATTTTGTTAAAGACATAAAATAGACAATCAACCAGATACCTAAGTGGATGCCTACTTTGTGAATAGTTAGGGAAAACACTAGAAGCAGTCTCTGTCCTAACAGTATACATACAGGTGGTGGGGTAGGTGCAACAGTTCTATATCCTTAGCAAGGCTGCCACAAAGAAGTACACAAGAATGAATTCACAAACAGATGATGTAGGCACAAAATAGTATGAGCTCAAATGAGTAAGAGCATAAGTCTGTGGGCTGGAAAACTTAATGAAGGAGATAGGATCACATTCAAAGAACTTGCATAGGCCAAATGCATCTCCTGCAGGAAAGGAAAATGAGCAAAGACATTGAGATATGAAAGTATTATCACAGGATCTTAAGTTGGCCTCTTGAGTTGGACTGAATTTGTGTAAGCAAAGAGTGGCAGAGAAGCCTGGATGAGTAAATTGGGACTGGATTATGGAGGCTTTGCTGATTTAACACAAATGAAAACGGTCACTGTATTTATAGCATGCCATTATAAATACATTTGTTTTAAAATTCAAGTAAGTTTTAATGATGCTTTACTTCATGTGTGTCCAAGAAATGTTGCTTTGGGGTATGGGGTTATTTCCCCAGAGTCAGAATGCTCCAGCTTTTAAGATTTTGGAAAAAGCTCAGCTTGTTGGTTACGATGCATGTAGATGCAGTTTTCACCTAAGTCTGCCTGGACAGTGCTTGTTGGTTTATCATGCATCCCTTTTAATTCTTGTTTTGTTTTTTTCCGCACAGGTGCTTGTGTCTATCAGGGTTCCTTGTTGGAGGTAGGTCATTTAAAATAGTTTTTGCTTTATTTCTTTTGAATGTAAAATGCTTGATTCAGGTTACTGAATTAGTGAGGTGACCCTCACGTTGTAAAATATGTTTATTTTCCTTCACAGTTTGAAGATTATTCCCTCATACTGGCACTATCATACTCAATTACTTAATACTTTTTATCCAGAGAGAATTAGTTCCATTCAGATACGCAGGTATGGGAAGAGAAGTTCAAACACTGAATGAATGCACAATTTGCATTCCATGGCTGTCCTTTGTGTTCTTTCAATCAGAGAAAATTAGATCCCATTCTCTTGTTAGATATGAACTAGGGCACAATTTGTTTATCTTCCTGTTGCACTTGCTTCTTCCTTAGAATTCCCTCCAAAAAAAGTATGGTTTTTAAATTGAGTACAACATGGAAGATTCCTGACTATTTCTTTGAATTATGAATTTAAGATTTGGTAAACAATAAACAAATTAACATCTTTATCTCTGAAGCTTTGCCATGTAGAGTAGAATTGATTTTGAATTTAAAGTCAGGATGACTTGGGGAAAAGCTGAGTGAGGCAGGTCTCACACATTTCTTTTCATTAATAATGTACTATGGTGCATAACAGTGTGTTAAAGCCTTATTGCAAAAACTATCTATGCTCCATCAACTCCAATAAATGGTGTGACAAGTCCTTCTTCACCACTTTTTTTTCCAGTTTAATAAATGCTGTAATAAAAACAGAACTGAGATGGTTGGAAAGGGTTTGCTCATTTACATTCCAACCTGCTATTGACATGTGTGGTATTAATAAGTCATCTTGGATTATCTTTGTGGTATTGAAATAGATGAGAAATAGCTGAAATATCTGAGAAGCTAGATAACCGTAGATATTCACAGTAATATTCTTGAATCTGAGCTTTATGTAATGCTGTTACTGCATTGGAGATTAGTGGGTTTTTTTTCTTCATTATATTTTTTCTATTAAACAATCAGGAGAAAGCCATTTTCCCTCTTTCTCATTCCATGCCCCTAAAAGCCTGCTTTTCCTTCTGTGTATTCGTTAACATATTTTAGGATTCATTTTAAAATCAATGTGCTATAAAGTACATCATCTGTTTTGGGGAGCTATAGTAGCTATTATAGACAAGTCAGTTATCCATGTTAATACAAAGAAAATTGCTTATTGTATAGAGTGCTTCATAATTTTTCAATATCGTTTTCATAGCTATTGATTTATCTGATACTTAAAATAGACCAATGAAATAGACAGGCCACTTATTATTTTATACCCTTTCCCTTTTTAATGAAGAACCAAGGATAAGTGAGAAATGAAGAGATTTGCTCAAGGTAATTGACTGTTAAGGGATGGATCAGAATAAGACAAGCTGTTTTCTGTCATTCTACCTGTATCTAAAGAAAAGTGGCTGAACTATCTTCTATATTTGGTGTTATTTTCTGCATTGTACATTTGAATATGAAAGTATCAAGTACATGGAGAAGTGAACTTGATCAAGTTAAAGGAGAGGCTGTAGTCCATTTGCATTTAAGAGGTGATCTTGCTCTCCCCACTCCCTTCCATGCCCCTGCTGACCTCAGGTCTCACAGATGCCTGAGGATAGGAGGCTGCACTCTCGTGCATCCCCACACTCCTGACCCCTTTAGTTGATGCCTTTGTTTACCAAGACTCTGCTACCTGTGTCCCTAAACCTCCTCAAGCCTGATGTAATTATTATTGCAGTTAAGCAGTTCAGTCAGAAAGGCAATACACATATTACAATAATAAGGATTGTTATTAAACAAACATTTATTGAGTGACAGCTGTGGACCTGCTATTATAGGCATTAGGAAGGCATCAGTGAACAAATAGACAAAATCCTTGCCTTCATGAAGCTAAAATTCTAATGAGTAAAATACATAGTCTGTCAGCTAAGTGCTATGGAGAAAAACAATATGAGGGTTGGGAGGTAGAAAAGACTGACTGGTGGCAAAGATGGCTGCTTGAAATAGTGATAGGAAAGGCCTCACTGAGAAAGTGATATTTGAATAAACACTTGATTATCAGAGCTAGCTCCCCAGATACCCAGGGGAGGAGAATTTCAAAAAAGGACTATAGCAAGTGTGAAATCTGAAGCAGGTGCTTGCTTGGCCATGTTGAGATCAGAGTGGCTGGAGGGCACGATCCATGGGGAGGATGGCAGGAGATGAAGTTGGAGAGGTGGGCAGGGGACAGAGCATGAGGGACCTTGTATGGACTTTAACTTGTCCTTTCAGTAAGGTGTGTGAGCCATTGGCATTGCTAGAGCAGAATGACAAAAATATGACTTAGAGTTTAACTAAACTGTCGAAATGTAAATGTGAAAAGAAATATCATTCTTGTTTCTAGGGAAACTGTGTTGAAGACTTTAAAAAGACTCCATAGAGATGAGTCATTAAAAATTTGCTGTCAAGTTAAGTGTGAGAGGAACAGCGCTAGAAGACCGGGGGAACACACAAAAATTCAGAGTTTCTTTGTTTGGATTTATTTGCAACCACTTTAAGTTTTCTTTCCATTTTAAGGAACTTCACCCTGGAGATAGACATGATGCATGGTGGAGCTAGTTAATTATCTGCATAACTCATGGCTACCCTCTCTCCACATGACCTGGACTTGAAGAAAGGCATTACATCTCCATTGAAAATGAATCAATGCACATTCACGTGTTTTGAATTAAAATAAAGAGTTTAAGAATGTTTATATGTTCTAGAATTAAGCAACTTTTTGGGTGAGAGGATTTCTATTGTAAGAGGATTTGCAGTTGAGAGCTGGCTCTGAGGATGGTGGTGTGATGTCCCTGTCCCAAATCTGTAAATTCTACCCACATGCATTTTAGAGCTAGGAGTGACTTCAGAGTTCATGTAGTCCAAATTCTCCATTTTATAGGTGAGAAAACTGGGCCAGGGCTGTGAAGTTCTTGAACTTCATTCATTTCTCAGGTGAGTAACCAGAAGTGGAGAGTATGTCTGCTTAAAAATGGCATCAGCTTTACCCAGAAGAATTCCATAAAACATATTAAGTAAATGAGAACATGGATGGAGGTAGGCACTGGCTGCTAGTTGCTAACTCTCAACCTGTCTTGTGAGGATTCCTCCCACTGATACCTTTTCAGTTTTATCACTTGTTGCCTAGACAGCTGCCAGATATAGTGGAGCATTCATGACCCTTGTAGTTTGACAGACCTTGTTTAGATTCTTTTTCCTCTGCAACAAACAAGCTCTGTGACCTGGACCAAGTTAAATAACCTTCCCGAATCTCTATCACCTCTTATGTGAAACAGGGATAAATTAAGCCTCTCCTGGAGGGTCTTTGTAGAGTAAGAAGATAATGTGGGGAAGACACACAGATGTAGTGCCTGGCCTGGGCTTTGCCACTCTAGCAAACCTACCAAGAAGAAAGAAGAGGAAGAAGGGACAATTATTAAGCATCTACTACATATTTCATACTGGCAACAGTTTCAGGACATAGGTTTTGTCTTTACTTTACAGTTAGAAAACTGAGGCTCAGAAAGTCCAAGTCACTTGTCTAAAATCACACAGCTAGTCAGTGCTAGTGAGGACAGGGTTCAAACTCAGTTCGGACTCCAGAGCCACTTCACCCAGGATGCTGTTTCTCACGGCCAAGCCAGCCTGCTGGCTATCCGTGAACACACTAGCTTATTTCACCTTCAGTCCTATGTGTCCACCCCCGCCCTGCTGCACCTGCCATGCAGTTGTCTCTGCCAGTCTCTGTCCTGACCTGTAAGAGCCAGCTGTCCCTGGCTAACCCCTTCCTATTTAACTGAGGCTCTGCTGCACCAGTGTGCACTAAATTCACCATGCCATGCAAGAAATATTTAGGGGTCATTCTATCTTAAAAACATGTGATACAAACACACCCGCACACATCCTCAGTAGTGTGTTGTGTTTCCCAACTTTTGAGACTTCTGTGGACATGTGGTGACATTCTGGGGTGACGTGGTTCTAAACCACATGTAGCCATCTCTTACTTATGTACTGACTTCAGTTCTCTCTCTCTTCTCCTTTCTTTAACAATGTATTCTTTACCTTTTATTTCTTTCCATTTCTCAGGTCAGAAATTACCAGAAGGGACTGAAAATACTCAGGAAGTTCCTATACCTTGAGAAACACTGACTAATCTATTGTGGGGTGTGCTTCTTACCCCACAATACCCCTGTACTCCTGGGCTCTCAGGACTTTCCCTGAGGTCAGTCCTTGTGGAAGAGGGTGGGACTATGTGAAATCAGAAATCCACTGGAAGGAAACTACCTAGATAGTATGTTTAGCTGTTCCTGGGTGTTGAGTGGGAGGAGGAAAATGAATTTTGTATTTTGGGGTTTTCACCTATCTTCTGTTCTTTTACAACTCTATGAGTAAAAGAATTGAAATTTCTTTCAGTGCCATCACAAGCAAAAAATTCTCCTTTATTGGGTTCTTTCTGTGGGTAGGTAGACTCTTAACCTCAGTATTTACATCTGTAGAATGGAGATGAACTATTTACTTCACAGTGTTATTGTGAGGGTTAAAAAGAAATCACCATTAAGCACTTAGCCCAATGATAAGTGACCTACAATGTTCAGTAAAGGTTAGCTGCTGTTACTGTTGCTGTAATGTAGTTATATTTGGACAAAACTCCTCTTCCATAGATCAAAATTGTTCAGTGTTGGGACTTCCCTACTTGAAATACTTTTCTCACAAATGCTGACAAACTGAAGCATGAAGCATAAACTTTTAGCATACTTGAAAAAATTTTTTCAAGAATAATTACAAGTGTGATGTGTTTACTATATATGGTATAGCACAGTGGAAAGATCCAGGCTTTGGAGTTTGAACCTCGGTTATGCTACACACTTGCCGTATGGCCTCAGATATGATATTATATGCAGCTATATCTCAATTTCATCTTTTCTATATAATGGGGATTATAATCCTCATATGGTTGATGTGAGGGTTAACTGAGAGCATGCTTGTGAAAGAATGCAGACCTGTGCTCATATCATCTAGGTGGCAACATGATGTCAGACGGGAAATCACTGAGTGATAAAGGCCAGGGTGTCTTGGTTTTGTCCTGGCTCTGTAATTATGAGCTGTGTAGCAATGAGTAAGTCACTTGAGGTCTCAGTTTCTAATTTTGTAAAATGAGAGAATTAGATTAAATCCTCTCCAAGATTCCTTAGCATAGTGCTGTCCAATAGAACTTTCTCTGCTGATGGACATGTTCCATAGCTGCTGTCTAGTATAACCACAACCCGCATGTGGTTATTGAGTACTTGAAATGTGACTAGTGACAGTAAAGAACTGAATTTTAAATTTTGCTTAAATAAAATTAAAAATTAAATAGCCATATGTGGTTCATGGCTATGATATTGGACCATGAAACTTTATAGCTTCGAAATGCTTAACACACTCGAGTACTTAATTAGAATGTCATGGATGGTTCTCTCTGATAAAGGTTTACTATAGGTTGATAGTAGGAGTGAGGAATGCCATGAGAAACTTGTTAGAGTACCTGAGTTTGCTATTTAATTGTTAGTTTAAAGAATTTGAACAGTCATCTCTGTTACACCACCACTCTCCCCATATTGCTCAATGTGTTTTCTTGAATAAAAGAGAAAGGGTGGAGGAGAGACAACAAAATGGCAGTGTGAAAAGGATTCCTGAAAAATGCCACTGCAGATCACAACAGAGAAAACATCTATAACTCAACTAAGGATTCCCTACGCAATGCACAAACACAGCTAAAGACCTGCTTGTCACATCAAAGTACCCACAGGTGGACAAGGAGGGGCAATCAGAGTCAAAATAGAAGGGGAAGTGCAAAGATGTGGGCCATGTATGGGTCCCTGCTTGGATTGGCACTGGGGAGGAAGGAGGAAGAAGGCAGCAGGTGAGCATTCCAGACCTCACTTGGTCTGTGGGACAGAGATAAGGAGGCCCAGAGGCAGGGGCTGTGAGACACGGCTACCAGACCTCACTGTGGCCTCCAGGAGGTGAAGGCTGGGTGGGCTCTGTGAGACTCAGTGGCCCAACTTCACTTGGACTCCAAGAGGAGGGGGAGCATGGGGGTAGCAAGGACCCACAGTGTGATCTTGCTCTGGCCTGGAAGGAGAAAGAAAGAGAGGGCTCTGTGCACATTTATTGGCCCATAACCTCTCATGGGCTGAGAGACCAGCATACAGGACAGCTAATCCCAAGTCTCGGGGCAGAGACCTTGGGCAAACCATGAACAGAAAGACGTAAGCTGTACTGCCTGTATGGTCCCACAGCCCGAGGCAGAAAACAAAGGCAAAAACCCTGATCTCCGTGCCCTTCCAAACTGCAGATAGACCTTGCTCCAGCCTGGGAAGGAGAAGGAGAGAGGGGGCTGCAGGTGCACTTCTCTGCCCATAACCAGTCCTGTCTGTGGGACCAGTGTTCAAGATAGCAGATCCCAAAATGCTGGGGAGAGACCTCAGGGCAAACCAAACATAGGAAAGTGAAAGCTGGCACTGCTGGCACAGCTGCTCTCAGGGATAGGAGGGGAATAAAGATATTAGTCACCCTCCTCACTGCCCTGCCAGACCTCTGCCCCCCTCTACCATGTCATCAGCAGTGAGCTTCAGAAGAAACTACAGCAGTTAATGTCAGATTAAGGAGCAGAATATCTACAACCAGAGAGGCTGCCAAGATGAGGAAGCAAAGAAATACATATGGAAAGAAAAGACAACAGAAAACCGCAGAATACAAGTTGGAACTAAGCAACCTATGAGAGACAGAGTTCAATGCCATAATTATAATGATGCTTAAGCAACTTAATGGAAATTTTAATAAAGAGATAGCAAGCATAAAAAAGAACATAGACACAATAAAAGACCAGACAGGGATGATTACAAAAAGGAAGTGAAGAATGGAATAGAAGGGATCTCAGACCAGATGCAGTAGAGGAGCAAATCTGTAATTTGGAAGGTAAGATAACAGAAAACACACAATCAGAACAACAAGAAAAAAAAATCCAAATAAATGAAGATAAGCAAAGACCCTTCTGGGACAACATCAAGCATAACAACATTCATATCATAGGAGTACCAGAAGGAGCAGAGAGAGAGTAAGGGACACAGAATGTATCTGAAGAAATAATGACTGAAAATTTTCCTAATCTGGTAAAGGAAATAGACATATAAGCCCAGGAAACACAGAGAGTCCCAAACAAGATGAACCCAAACAGGACCACACTGAGATACAACATAATTAAAATGGCAAAAGTTAAAGAAAAAGAGATAATTCTAAAAGCAGCAGGAGAAATGCAAGTAATAACTTATAAGGGAGCACAGCCTTCAGCTGATTTCTCATCAGAAACTTTGCAGGTCAGAAGGGACTGGCAGAATATATTCAACTTGATGAAAACCAAGGATCTACAACCATGATTTTAATGTGGCCAGAAAGGCTATCAATTGAAGGACAAATAAAGAGCTTCCCAGACAAGAAAAATCTGAAAGAGTTCATCACCACAAAACCAATACTACAAGGAATGTTAGAAGGACTTTTTTAAGATAGGAAAAAACAAAACTTATAAATGATGGAATGGCAATGGCTGGATGTCAATCAACGGTTGCTTTCAAGTTATATGGATTAAGTTTAATTAAAAAAACATAGAGGGTTCTGCACAAAGTGGAGTGACAAACAGAGAAAGGCAGATGTAAATTCATTGCACTTATAAATGAAATCCATAAAAGAACATAAAAAAGCAGAACAGAACAGATTCGTAGATATAGAAAACATTCGGTTTATTGCCAGATGGGAGGAGGGATGGGAGAGTGGGTGAAATAAGAGTAGGGGATTGGGAAGTTCAGTTTGGTGGGTATAAAGTAATAGTCATGGGATATAGAGTATATCATGGGAATGTAGTCAATGATGTTGCAGTAACTATGGGTGGCATCAGATGGGTACTAGATTTGAGGGGGTGAGGAGAGAAGGCTGGAGGAGAGGGTGAAAAAAGAAGAAGCAATCAAGAAGTAAAAATTCAAGGTCACTTAATAGTCATAGGGATGTAAAGTGCAATACAGGGCATACAATCAGTAACATTGTAATAACTATGTATGGTATAAGATGGGAACCAGATATATTGGAATGAGGATTTTGTTAGTTATATAAATGACTCATCACTATGCTGTGCACCTGAAACCAATATAATATTGTATGTCAAATGTAATTTGAAAAAGTAAATTAAAAAAATGACCCTTGCAAAAGAAAAGGGTGTAGTTATAACTGAGCAATCAATCTTACATATTCCATTAAAATGTTTTTCCAGCTTTATTGAGGTAAAGCTTGACAAATAAAATTGACAAATAAAAATTGTATATATTTAAGATGTTCAATTTGATTATATATATATATATAATCATATATATATACATTTTGAAATAACCACCATAATGAAGCTAATAAATATATCTATTACCTGACTTAGTTACCACTTTCTCCCTCCCTTCCTTCCTTCCTTCCTTTGTTTCTTCTTTCTCTTTCTTTTTTTTGGTGGTGAGAACACTTAAGATCTACTCTTTGCACATTTCAAGTATATAATACAGTATTATTAATTACAGTCACAATGATTTGCATTAGATATCCAGAACTTGTTCATCTTGCATAGCGAAACTTTGTATTCTTTGACTATAAAACAGCTCCCTCTTTTATCCTCACCCCAGCCCCTGGAAACCACTATTCTCCTCTGCTCTATGAGTATAACTATTTTAGATTCCACATGTAAGTGAGATCATGCAGTATTTGTCTTTCTGCATCTGGCTTATTTCACTTAGTGTATAATGTCCTCCAGTTCCATCTATGTTGTTGTAAATGGCAGGGTTTCCTTCTTTGTTAAGTCTGAATAATATTTCATGCTATGTATATCTCCTACATTTTCTTTTATCAATTCATCTGTTGATGGATATTTAGGTTGTCTCCATATCTTGGCTATTGTGAATAACACTGAAATGAACATGGGAGTACAGTTATCTCTGTAAGATCTTGATTTCATTTCCTTTGGATATATACCCAGAAGTGGGATTGCTGGGTCATATTGTAGTTCCATTTTTAGTTATTTTTGAAAAACTTCCATACTGTTGTCTGTAATGGCTGTACAATTTTTATTCTTACCAACAGTGTACAATGGTTCCCTTTTCCCCATATCATCACTAACACTCATTATCTTTTGTCTTTTTGGTAAGAACCATTTTGACAGGTACGAGATGATAGTGTGGTTTTGATTTGCATTCATTAAAATTTTTATAAAGTATTATTAGTGTCTTGTCAAATTCTGATATATTTGTGGGTATATTATCCACTATAGCTTATGTTGTGGCAGAAAAATGTTGAGACTGTCTGGTCTAATCTGTAGGCCTTGTTTATTGGGCTTAAGGACAGTTAAGAAAGATAATTAGAACTCTTCAGTGCTCGTGTGCTTTTGAAAAATTGATATGCTATATATGGCATTGCTTTCTTTTTTGAAACTGATAGTAAAGAGATAGCCTAGAGAAGTGAAAATATCTGAGACTTGCATTTGTGCTGGTCCTCACCAACATACTCAATGGAGTTTATGGAACACCAAATTAAGAAAATTTGGAAGCTTTCTCTGTTATGTGCTCAAAGTCCCCCTAAACACTTAGCAAATCTCGGTCAGTGGCTACTATTAAACATCTTAAACTTCTCAGCAGTCGGGGACTACTTGGCATTCTGTGGATTTACTCAGAAGGGAAGCAATAAAATCACCCATTCCTTAATTTCCCTTAAGAGTACTATTGGGTATTGTAGGATATTGCTGTTTTTCGTTATAGCTTAACAAGAATTTATCATTTTTAAGTGCTTCCGGTCCCTCTTCATTTATTTTTAAATACTGAGTAATATGCTTTTAAATGGAGAGTAAAATGCTTTTAAAAGATACTTATTCTGGGGTAAAATCTTATTTATTTATTTATTTAGTTTTTTGCAGAAAACCAGTAGCAGATTATCACTTTGCTAGGTCATGGAATAAATTTTGGGAAGTAATATGCTTTCTTTAACTAGAGGTATTCAAGTGAAGACTGGACCGTCAGTATCAGGAGTGAGGTAGTGGTGGTTTAGTCTAGATGACTTCCAAGGGGCCTCCTAATTTGGGTTCTTGTGTGGATTGAAGTTTAGAACTGTGCATTTCTGCCCAAGGAATACTTTAGTGAGGGTGAGAAAATCTGACTCCAGAGTGTACAGTGAGAGGTTCCTCCCCAGCATTTCTTCAAAGACAGCGATTTTGTACCCTTGGGTGCCAGGTGGTGAGAACCGGGTTCTAGGTGCCTCAGATGGTCCTCTTTTCCTTGTAGGGTTTTTAAAAATTGTGTATCATACTCAGGTATGCTAGCTTCCTTTCTGGGAATTTATATCTTCTTAGAATACTTGTGTGAGAGGAATACTGCAAGAGACTTTGTGCTTTTATGATGAATAATCCATATGCACTTTCATTCTTATTCATATTGTGGTAGGAACAGATGTTTAAGTTAACACATATCCTACACTTTGTTTTGAATTTAGAAGATGCACCTGAACTTGGCAGCCATATTAATTTGTTCAGACTATGGTACGTGTGATTATATATTGCAATTTTTTGATCGGTATACATGCCCCACACCATTTTTTTTAAGTTTGTTTCATTTTTTGCTCCAAATTGCCTTACAGCCTAGTACCTCATTTTGTTTTTTACACTTGATCTTAGCCAAAAGGCCGAAAAGCGATCATTTTGCTTTTTGTCTGATCAAACTGCAGGCTATATATACAAATATACATGTTTCTTTTATATATAGTACATTTATACATGTATATGAGTGTGTATATATTCCCTAGAAAAGAATTGTCACTCATTTATGATAGCTTATTATATAATCTCGTCATAGTTTACTTACTTTTTAAAGCCTGCTACTTACTATGGGAAATGATGATATATAAATATCAAATGACAATTATGAGTTAAACTTATGTTTTCTTTGAATTTGAATGACAAATGTCTAAGGAAAAGTTGGCTTTCAAAATTTCATATGAATGGCACTTTGCTTCTGTGATGGGAAAGGGCACTTAAATATAAAATTGGCACAAAATAAGTTTTTGAAAAATCTGAGCAGTTTTATGTAAAATAAGTACAGCGTCAGCTATGTTTTTATTTTTTATTTCTTATTTTTTAGCAATGATTTGTTGGGCTGCCAGAATTTATAAGCTAAATGAAAGGAGGAGGGAAAGGGAAAAGCTATCATAGTAAGAAAAAGGTTTTGTTAGTACCGAGGAGACCCTTGAGTTTGGACCATGACCTGTAAGTTCTTTCCTGACAGCTTCCAAGATTGGTTATTTATTAAATTTATGTCATTCCTTCCCTACAAAAAGGAATCGAATGGGTTGGGGAGGGGCTGGGAGGAGGTAGGTGTCTATACTGGACAGCAGATTTCATAGTTCCTTGTACCTTACATTCTTGAAATGGTTTTGTAATAGTGAGCAGGAGAGAATTATTAACAGAAGTGGATACAAGTACTTATTCTTTGGTGTTCTTACTGTACTGCGTTTTGCTATAATCCAGCGGGAACTTGATCTAAGAGATGTGAGAACAATCGCTTCTTGGCCTTTTGGCTAAGATCAAGTGTAGAGATGAGAGAATAGGAAGAGAGGGAACCCTGACCTGAAGTTAGTTGCTAAGATAAAGCCTCTCATATTTGCCATAGGTATATGGTAGTAGTAGAGATTCAGCTGGATTCCTGATATTTATTGATCAACTTGCATATGCTAGAAGATATGAGTTACTATGTATTCCCCAGGCCACAGAGTAGCAGACCCTAGGTGGGCTGCCCTACAGCCCCTTTTCTCCTTTTCTCTAGTAGCTAAGTCCTAATTTTTTCCCAGTCCCCACCCCTTCCCCACATGACTTGTGTAAATCCTAATTGTAGGCTAATTAGAAATTTTACATTCCTTTGCTAGGATTTAGAAAAGAGTATAAGAACTAGTTGTGGCCAATGAGATATGCATGGATGTCTGCTAAGTTTTTGGGTGCTGGAAAGGACCCCTGTAAATAGCATGTCTCTCCCCTCAGTCTGAACAAGTTGAGAAATAAAACAAAGAGTAAATATAGAAGTAAAAATACCACTTTTTATTTTTTAATCAGTGAAGCTAAGGTGGAGGATATAGCTTTAATTTTCTTAGTGAAAAGAGCTTACTGATTTTGAACCCCCAAACTCAGACAGACTTAGGCATTTATAGACAGAGCTTTACTGAGGCACCTTTCCCATGTAGAAAGGCTGCTCAGGGAAGAATTATGGTTTGGAGAAGCAGAGAAAACTTACGTTTTTGGTTGATAGGTTTGCTCCCTAAAAAAGGAAGACAAAACTGAATTAAGCATACCCAGTTACTTTTTAAAATTTAACAGTTAGATTAGTCATGCCAACTTCCCAGGCATAAGAAAGGCCTGGTTGATACTCTGATATACCTTCACAAGAAAGAAACTGCAGGAGAAAGAAGAATTTTCCATTAATGGGAAATTTTAAAACTTACTCTTTGAGCATTGGCACATGAAGGTGTGATCCCTGGAGTGGTCCTAGGCATTTTGTAACTCTTAGAGTATATAGCGAACGCACAGAGGTAGTTGGAGGAAAAGATGGAAGGAGTTTGGTTTCTGAGGAGTTTGATTGCTGATCTGCTGACTTAACCAGCAAAGGAACTGACCTTTCTGGGGAACTGATATATGCGCTAAGAAATTCCTTCATTGTTTACATTAATATAAGTATGATTTTATGTTATTGTAGCCAAAAGCATTTTACCCAATACCCTACAATCAGATCATGAAATCAGTTCAGAGCATTTTGGGGTGTCAGTATATGAGTTTAACAGTATGGTGAAGGGTGCAAGCTCTAGATTCAGGCTTTCTGAGTTTGAGTCTGAGCTCTTCACTATTGTTTGACCTTTGCCAAGTTACCTACCTCATCTTTAAAATGGAGATAATAGTTGTGTGTATATTACAGCACTGTTACAAAGATAAATGAGATAATACATGAAAATACTTGGGCTATAGTAAGTAGTAAGTACATGCTAGTTATTGAGAATAATGTCATTCATGGAGGAAACCATTTTCGATCTTGGCCTTCAGCTATGGGGAGAAATGAGGGAAAGGCTCTTAAGATAGAGGGTCAGTGTGAATAAAAGCATCAGTGGCAAAGGCAGTCCAGCTTAGTTGAAGTGTGAGAAGTAATGGGATGAATCACTGAGAAGGGATTTTAAAATTCCAGATCACATGGGCCTCGAAATAGGTATTTGAATGACATTCTGTAGGCCGTGGGAACTCCTTGAAATTAAAATAGTTTCCTTTGGAATTCTAACTCTGTCACTACAAAGTGATTAGTATATTGTTGGAAGTGAGAAATCACGGCACCCTCCTCAGGATGTTCCTTCCTCTTCTCATTTTCACCAGTGTCCAGATGTAGTTGCGCTGTTAAGCTTTGGTGAGGGCGTGGGGAACTAATGCTGAACAAAAAGATCAGTCTGCAGACATATTCCTACAGTGAGTTAGTGCTGTTATGTTCATTATTAGTTCATCAACACCGGGTTCATCTGGCATTATGTCAACTGAAACTCCCTATTAATAGGCATTAATCCACTCTTAACATTGATGTTTATAATGATGCCCTTCGAGGTGGTGATACAATCTTTTCTCTTCCTCTTTAATGGAGTTGGCATTTCTCGTTTCTCCTTCACAATTTGCAAAGATTAAATTATGTTCTGGATAGCACTAGGATAAATTACATTTTATTGTGTTAAAATATTTTTTCATGGAAACCTGATTATTTTAATATACCACCCCAGATCTTGCAGAGTATAGTTTTTCTCACATGCTGGACAACAGAACTTACTTTTTGTTGGCTTCTTGAGTTTTAATAGAATAATCAATTCCTACATTTAATTTTTTTTAATTTTAAAAATTATGTTTTGAAAATTTATTTTTCAATTATAGTTGACATACTATATTATATTAGTTTCAGGTGTGCAACATAGTGATTGGGAATTTATATAATTTATGAAGTGATAAGTCTGACACCATAAATAGTTATTACAGTATTATTGACTATATTCCCTATGCTGTACTCTACATCCCCATGAATATTAAAAAACTGTATAATAGTTGATTTTTTACTTTCATTAAGATCATTTAATATTATTACAAATTGATTAAAACATTTAAAAATTGAATAATTTTAAATGTAATTTCCAGTTAAATTTATTATTTTATTTTTTGTTTGGATGAGAGATTAGAAACAAAAAGACAAACTATTTAGAATATACTAAATTTGATCAGAAATTTTTGAAAAGTATGTTTATGAAAGAAAAATCAAGTGTGGTAGGATACTTTAAGGAACAGTAAGACCTCTTTAAAAACATGAAATGCTAGAAAAGATTCTTAATAGCTTAAGGTTTAGGAGAAGAGAGGAAGGTTTTATGGGAATGCGATAACTCAAGTGCATATGAAAAGGAGAGAAATAAATGTTAAATGGCTGCTTGGTTACCCCTTGAGTGGAATGAATTAAGCTGTTGAAGAAAAAAGTCTTTTTATATTTCTTACTGTTTCACTGATGACTTGAAGGAAAAACCTCAATAATAACAGTCAAGAGATAAATATAAAACTTAATAAACAAAATACTGCCAGTATCAAGGTATATGTATTTCTGTGAGGTGTTTTTATGTAAACTTATTAAGGTCAATGATAAGAATTCAATTTTTTTATGCACTATAAATTATTAACTTAAGAAGAAAAAAATGTATAAGTGTAAGCAATTGTGTTTTTTAAAAACCAAACCACAAAACTCAGAATATCATCTCAACTTTTGAGAATGATAGTTTTTCTTTTTGTTTTTTCTAAATGAAAATGGCCAGATGGTTTTATTTAGTCTATTAAAAATAATTCAAATTTGTTCTAAAAGAAAAGAAACTAGACAAATATAAAATATAAAAAGAAGGAAGAAGTCTCCATCAATCCCAGTAATTCCACAAACAAAAATAATTTCTGCTAAATATTAGATGAATGTATTGCAGATGAATATGGGTGTTTGTATAAGTGTTCTGCGCGTGTTTATCAAAAATAGGCATTACAATATGCATATTATTAATACTTGGTCACTTGTGTTTTTATTTAATACTGTATAATGAATGTCTTTCTACGTCAATACACATCAATCTCCAACATCATATACTGATTATGGATAAACTATAAGTTACTTAAGCCATCCCTATTGATTGGTATTTATATTCCAATATTTTGGTATTATAGACAACACTCTGATAAACATTCTCTGATGCTTTTCAAATATTTTCTGAGGGTAAACTACTTAGAAATACAATTTTTGAGTTACATTATACATAGTTTTTAAAAGCATATTTGTGTACACATTTAATACATATTACCAAATTACCCTTCATGGAAGTTATACCAAATTTCTCTCCTATTAGCTAGTATTAGTAGTGAATTCTGATGTAAGGATAAAATCAATACTTGATTTTTTTAATGATTGATTTTTAAAGGTTGATACAATAGAAGACAGTATTGAGAAATTTGATAAAATTTTAAAAATAAATAACAATGTAAAACTAAAAAGACTCCAAGTATACAATTTCAAAGAATTAGTGTTATAAAAATTACTTAGTATTTATGAAGAATTTATGCAAATATTTAGGAATACCACCAACTTTTGGAATTAAACTGGCTAAGAATAGGAAATAGTTAAAATAAGAGAAAATACCAGTCAAAATACATTAAGGAGAACCATTGTTAATAGCCAGGTAAAAACAAAATCAATAATAGAATATTACCTTATATCTATAAAAATAAATTAAATGATCAAGTTCAGTTTTGATGAAACTTCTGGGAATTTGCCCTATAGAATTAATTTAGAAGAAAGAAAAAATACACAGAAAAGAATGTTCTTTCCAGCATTATTTATCTTATGAACTAAGAAGTTATCTTAATGCATATATTAGAGGAGTGGTTAAGTAAATGATCATAGATTATGCTGACATGAGACTGTCTATAGACATTAAAATAATAGATGTGAAGAACATCTAGTTTCATAGACACAATTTGAGGTGATGTTAAGTAAACGGCAGAGTACTCATTTCAAGCCTTGTGATTAAAACTACTTTTTAAAATGAGCCTTTCTGAATTGGAGTCTGATATGTGTTTTATGTCAAAAAGAGAAAAAAAGCTTATAAGTAGAGAGTATGGAACCAGAGGAGAGAGGATAGACATTATGAGAATGAAAAGACAATGAATGGAGACAGTCAAGATTGATAGAGTGGGATCAACCATAATGGCAGGGACAACGTAGACAAGGTTCTTTTTCAAAGATAGAAGCAAAGCAGCAGAAGATATATGAAAATTACATTATTTAGAACTCAGTGTGAGTGATGGAAACTCAATTCAAACTGGCATAAGCAAAGCCTGTGATTTATTGCTCCCTTAACCTGGAAGTCCTAGGGTTTAACTTCAGATGCAGCTGCATCTATGTGTCACATGACATTGCTCTTGGGTATTCTTTCCTTTGGGTTGGCATCATTCTCAGAATAGCCTCTTTGTGGTGGCAACATTGGTATATACAGTTCAAACAGCTCATATTCACAGACAGCCCCTTTTTGGGGGTGATATCTCCAGTCAAAGTTCTAGGAAAAATTCTGACCTGCCTGGCTTGAGTCAAGCATCACACCTCCAGGTATAATCATACCCTCAACTGGGGAAGAAGAAACCTTATGATTTATCACACTATCAAGCAGAGGAGGTCAGCTCTAATAGTGAAAGCATGCTGACCAAAGAGATAGGGGCAAATGCTCTACCAGGATAAATAGACATTTATAAATAGAGGCAGCATGGCTTATTTAATAAGTCTTAAGTGAAAACTACCATCTGCTTGATTGGCTTAATCAACAAGACTAGAGAAAGCATCCCTGCAATCAGGTCTCCTCTCTCTTGCTTACCTTCACTGTGGTCATCCCTAGACTGTTATCTATATTTACTTGCTTTTATCTGAAGTTGAGAAAGAAAGTTAGTTGGTCCCATTTCACTCTATAATAAATCTTTACTTGTTTAAAAATAACACTCAGCAAAAACATGGACATATTTGATGAATTAGAGCCAGGTTGATGTCCTTCTTGGTAATTTGGTGGTGGTGAAGTAAATGGGTAGTAGGTTAGATATTAGTGCATTTTGAAATGGAATGTTTTATTGTTTTCTTGAAATGCTTGCTTGGAACATTTCTTGGGTACTTAGTTCTATGTTTCATTTATTTTTCTTTGATAAATGACTAGTAGAAAGAGAAAACAGTCTGAAATGGAGAGTGAAAATTTATTGACTCGAAAGATGGAGCTCAGAGTGCATGGGGCCGAATATTTTTTCAGTCCTCTGAAATCGGCCAATGATTTGATGAACAGTTTTCATGGCAAAAATCATTGTCCTACCATGAGGAATGACAGCACAGTGAGTTAAACCATAGCACCTCAGGTGTTTGGGAACTTTAAACTGTTATCTGAAAGGATGATCATTTCTAGCCTTTTTTGGAGTTACTATATCCTTTTTTCCCCTTTGACTCCTAAAAGTGTGCAAGGAAGATATGAGTTTTCTGATAGTGGAAGTAAGTTTAGAAGACTGATCATTTCCCTGTCCTTAACTTAAGGCTCTACATTGGCTATAAATTAAGCTTTCCTTTCCTAGTGTAAGGAAGTGTTCTTTAGGATACTTAACTTACTTGCTGGGTTCTTCAAAGACTGCTTTTAGAAAAAGGAAATCAAAATTCTACTCATTTGTCTTTAACCAAAGATAGAAGGTTAGTGACTTGATGCTTAGATAGGAGGTAAGTTAAATTTCATGGTGGTGCTGATATTTTTTCAATATGGGTTTTGTATAGTTGAGGAGAATCCTTATGGCTCAAAGATTATAGATGCCACAGATTCAAAGCAAAGAGAAACTGGATGAGTTTGGGTGGTTTAAGGGAAAAATCATAGGTAGGGATTAGGCAGGAAAGAATAGGGTCTTGACAATGTCCTGGGTGGAAGGCTTTATGTAATTTTCTGTTGGTTTAATTCCAAAATATTTATGAGTGTTTGTGTAAGAGAACTGTGCAAAAACGTGTTTTGGCTATGCTGGAGAGAAAGAATAATGAACAGAAATGCGTGTTAGAGAGTCTTCTTGAAAAGAACTTTGGGTGCCACTGCTGTAGCGTGGCTTTTAATAGCTGCAATGATTCTTAGAAAACACAGCTTAATGCTTTGTTTCATTTCTTATAGTACTTGTCTTATCTTGTTGTAAGGATTTCGTATGTGGATGTCAGATGTAGCTTGATTGTTCTATGTCTCTCCTTTCTGGAATGTTCCCTAAATTCTGTATTAGTTCTCCTTTTCTTTCACACCCTCTTCTCCTTCTCCTTCCCCATCTTCTACTTCTTGTATATGCTCCAGCTTTTCTTCTCTACATCCCTCTGTATTAACATCCCATTTTTTTACCCCAAACTGATGATGTAATAAAACATGGAAACACATTAGGAACCAGAACTAAGACCTTTTTTTTTTTCAGTACCTACCATCATCTTATTGTATTTGATGATTTGTGTGTGTGTGTGTGTGTGTGTGTGTGTAGCCACAAAAACTACTCTGCAGTTAGTTCTGTCTTGAAAACTGTTGTCTTCTGGGTCCCTAAGTGGGCCCAAGCATTAAGGTTTGACAATTAAGTTCGTGAATTCATCCTAGAAAATGTGCTACATACCTCATTGCTGAATATCACTACGGTCACCTTACAAATATTTTCCTTGGGAAGCTATTCACTGACACCAGTGCCTAGTCAACCCTTCAACACAATTTAGGAACTCTTTTACTGGAATGGCCATCAGAGCTGTTGTCATATTACCCTTGATGTCCTGAGTGTCATAAAAATGTCTTCCTTTCAATATTTTCTTTATATTTGGGGAAAGAAAAAATCATTGAGGGCCAGATCAAGTGAGTAGGGAAAGTGTTCCAAAACAGTTATTTGTGTGCTGGCTAAAAAGTCCCTCACAGAGAGAGTGCCATGTGAGCTGATGCACTGTTGTCGTGCAAGAGCCGTAAGCTATTGGCGAAAAGCTCAGGTCATTTTCATCTAACTTTTTCATGCAGCATTTTTTAGCACTTCCAAGTAGTAAACTTGGTTGACTGTTTGTTCAAATTCATAATGAACTATCCCTCTGGTACCAAAAAAGTTTAAAAACATTGTTTGGACTCTTGATTTGGACTGATGGAATATTTTTGGTCATGGACAATTGGCTGACTTCCATTGTGCACTTAATGTTTTGTTTCAGGGTCATATTGGTACACCCATATTTCATCACCAGTGATAACTTGGCCCAAAACATCATCTTGCTTTTCTAAAAAGTCTTGGCAAACTTCGACTCTCCTTTGATTTTGTTTATCAGTGAGCTCCTTTGGGATCATTTTTGCATACACCTTTCTCTTACCCAGATTTTCAGTTAAGATATTCCTATTTCTCTATTGATGTTTTACTTGGTCTGCTATGCTTCTCACAATCAGCTGATGATTTTGAAGCACAATTTTACAAGTTTTTGCAATGTTTTAATCAGTTCTGCTCGTTACGGGCTACCTTGACCTCTCATCAGTGACACTTTCTCTCCCCTCAAAGATATTTAATCCATTTGTACACTGCCATTTGCTTCATGGTGTTATCCTCATACGCCTGGACTGGCATGTTCCTGATTTCATTTCCACTCTTGCCAAGTTTAACATGAAATTTAATGTTTGTCTTTGCTCTAATTCAAGCTCCAACATTTTCACTATGGCACACAAAAACTTTGAACAACAATAATGAATGCCACTCAGTAAGACACCACCACACATCAACACGAACACAGCTGTGAGACACAGATGTACCAAGGTTATGAAAGGTTATTGAGTTGTTTGTATAGTGCTGCCAATGTAAGTGCACGGTGGCAAGTTCACGAACTTAATTGTCAGACCTCATACACTACACAAATGGTATGACATCTCTCCTTTGGTAACTCAGCTCTTTGGCAAACTCACCTATTTGAAACACATCTAAGAAACAGGAACTAGCAACAAAGGTCTGTGAAGAGCCAGAATAGACACCACTGTGTGTATGCCCCAGAAGGGCTGATTGTTTTATTCCCCTGGGGCTGCAGAAAGTGGTCCTGTCTGTACTACTACTGGACATAATTGCAGTGTTCAGCAGTGCTGCTTAGAGAAGAGGTGGTGCGCTCAAGCATTTAAGAATCAGAATAGAATGCATATGTAAGCACATTGGGCAAAGATTTGAGTCTTGTTTCTTGTCATTATATATATTTAAAATCTTTTTTTCTGTTATTTTTCAGGACATCAACAACAACCAAAAAATCTTTCTTCAGTGGGATAGGTTTTATCTTAATAAGATACATTTGATTGTCCAGAGTTTGTACATGTGAACAGCTTCTGATATACTTGCTTTGGGAAACACTATGGGAAATATTTTCTATGTGCAGTTCTGCTCTTGCTTTGAATACATAGTTTAAACTCTACAAATTCATTGTACAAGCACATACACGTAAGCATTCCATGAGATGCATATTGGGATGCATTCAGTTTGGGCACACAAACACTACCACCTGAAAAATTCTTTTGCAGTTATGGAATATTTGTTTTCAGTTCACTTCTAATCTTCCATTTGTGTGGCAAGCTATATGCTATTTTTTTCTTTTAAATTCTTCATAGTTACATTACCTTTTAAATCTGCCCTAGGATGCCTTGCTGGATCAGATCTGAACCAGGAAAATGCAGGCGGGTGGAGTTGGGATACACCTCCCTGAAATCTGTCCTCCCTGTGCTGAAAAAACAAAACCTCCCTACGGGACATCAAAAGTGTGAAATATTAAGCTGATGTTTATCTACAGTCCTTGATTTGTTTGGGACCTGAGGTCCCCATGGGAAAGAGCTTCAACCCTGAAAATTATTAGAATTCAGATATCTGATATTATGTCTTAAAGACTGAGAATGGGATGATGTGGGTCCAAGGATAAGAAAGGAGGCCAGTAAGAGGGACAACAGCTCTCCTGAGAGGAGAATTCCCACAAATGAGCATGGTGTTTGGCATGGGGGAACCTTCCAATAGAACTTTCTGTAACAATGGAAATATTCAGTAACTGTGCTCATGGCCACTTACCACATGTGTTATTGAGCATTTGAAATGTGGCTGTTTTGAAAAGGAGGAAGTGAATTATACATCCTATTTATTTTTAATTAAATTTAAGTAACCACATGTAGCTGGTAGTTACCATATTGGACAGCACTGGTATAGATTTTGTGCTGTACTTCGTGCTTTAACAAAACTGACCTCAAAGAAAGCAATGATTATGTGTTGGGGCAACACATAAAGTCACCCCACTCAACCTCGCAGAGCTGGGTAGGAGGTCAAACTGAAAGAATCCTATTTCTTGGGGTTCAGCCCCTCTTTGACACCTGGGATACAACTTGGCAAGAACCTTATTACTAGCTTTCCCAGCTCCACTGTGGGTGAAATGCCCACTCACCTGCTCATGTCAGCTAGATTCAAACTTGTCCAACCCACCGCCCAAAGGCCACATACGGCCCAGGATGGCTCTGACTGTGGCCCAACCCAAATTTGTCAACTTTCTTAAAACACTGAGAGTTTATTGTGAACTTTTTTTTTTTTTTTTTTTTTTTTTTTTTTTTTTTAGCTCATCAGCTGTTGTTAGTGTTAGTGTATTTTATGCATCTCCCAAGACAATTTTTCTTCTTCCAGTGTGGCCCAGGGAAGCCAAAAGTTTGGACACTGCTGTGACAGACACTCAGAGTAGTAGGTAGATGGCAAGGAACTCCAGGCCTTGGCAGCTTTCTCAGAGCACTGTAGGTCGTGGATAGGTGGACGGAAATTCTAGTGATCTAAGAAATTTTCATTCCTCTTTCTTCTTCCTTCCTTCCTGATTATTTTCAGGCATTTTCTTTTCTCATGGTCATATCTTTTAATCAGAGGTAGGCTCCCTTTCCTTGGGTTTAGTGATGAATTTTCTTTGGCTTAAATCCATGCTCTTCTTCTATTTCTTTCTTCATTTTTATTCTTATCCCCTCAAGATAGTTTTGAAAACCATGTACTTCCTTACACGTTTACAATTTTATATCTAAAATTTTTATCATAGGGTGCATGAGTTGCAATGGAAAACATTGACATTTTAGAACTGTTACAGCTCTATCCTAAAATGTCAGTGTGTCTAACAGAATCTGAATAATGTAGCAATTTGATTTCCACCGTCATCCATAAAAAAAATAAAAACTCATCTTTATGGGAAATGTATGTTGTATTTTTCTCCTTGAAATTTCATTTCTGATCTAATTTTCCCACAGAATTTATCCTCATGTAATTTATGTTTATGCTTGAAAATCTTTTATTGATCACCCTATTATACTTCTCTGCAACAAACTGTGTATATAAATTTAAATTTAAAACATTTGTAATGTTTTTGTGAACGTAAGCCTCTTAAGTGTAAGTAATTTCTTTCAGATTAAGTTATCACAGTTGAGCAAAACATCATAAATACATTACAGATTTTGATAAATACTTGTTAAACATTAGAAAGTACAGTTTCATTCAAAATGCATCTCTTGATGAGATGGATAGGTCTTTTTTTTTTCTTTAGTTATTTCATGCAAGATACATATTATTTATTGCTACATGATACAGGGTTCAGAATCAATTCTATTTCTATTTTTCACTGGTCTGTATCTAAACTCCATGAAATCTTGCTCAAATAATAAATAGAGAAGGAAGGAATTTGTTATAGCTTCTTTGAACTCTTTCTGAGTTATAGACCAAAAAGCCAACTGTGATCTCTCATTAAAAATTATTTTTAATGATCAGCTGACAAGTTGGTTAGGTATCTCTTCAATTTTGTTAAAAGCAAAGGATTGGGAACTGCCTGGTTTTCAGGATTAGTTGCAAGTTATTCAAGTAATTTACTTTCTTAACATCCACATTGGTATTTCAAAATGTCCCTGTGTTGGGTGACCCTGAGATTTTAACATACCAGAGCATTACACTGTATAAAAATGCAGGATGGGTAAGAGGTACACCTTTCTTTATAGTGTGAAAAAGAAGATTGTGAAAGGCTTAGCCTATTCTTAGGAAAGAAAATATGTGGATATGGGGATCTGGGAATTACTTTAAATGATCAGTTCTCATGATAGCTTTGAAGAGAGTACATGAAGCCCCCAGGGGTATGGTACTTTAATATCCTCAGTTTGAACACCAGTAATCTAGACATTTCCATAGTTCCCTTTCCCTGGCTTGTGATTGATCAGGGCATGGCATAGGATGAAAATCTGGCCACTGAGAACCGAGGTGTGTTGCAAGCTTCTGGGAAATGTTTGCTTTTTCTCAAAGAAAAGAAATCCAGGAAAGAATCAGTTTATTCTTTCTCTGGATGTGGTGTGTCAGTTGGTGTGGAACAGTTTTAGAAATACTTTGATCACCAGGGGACTTAGCTTAAGGACAGAGTGTTACCTTAGCGTGTCAGAACAAAAAGAAAGAGTAGAATTAGTGTCCT
The DNA here is from genome assembly GCA_004026885.1 of Lyroderma lyra. Taxonomy (NCBI): domain Eukaryota; kingdom Metazoa; phylum Chordata; class Mammalia; order Chiroptera; family Megadermatidae; genus Lyroderma; species Lyroderma lyra. The sequence continues at coordinate 412,932 of PVJL010000205.1, read as the reverse complement.
TAATGTTACTTTTGACTCACTGAATTAACCAAGCCTAGAAACACACCCAACCTTTGAACGTCTTAGTTAAGAAAAATACTTTTTTCATATTGATGAAGCCACTTGGTTTTGGCTACCACTGTATTTATTATTATTATTGTTATTAATAGCTTTATTATGGTAGAATTCACATACCATACAATTAATTCATTTAAAGTATATATTTCAGTGTTTTTTAGTATATCTCCAGAGCTGTGCAGCCGTCACCACAATCAATTTAGAACATTGTCATCACTCCAGAAAAGAAATCCCATAGCCTTTACCGGCCACCCTTTCCTCCTTAGACTTGTCTTCACTCCTCACCGGCTCCAGCCAACCACTGCCCGGCCTTCTGTCTGTATGGATTTGCCTATTCTGGACATTGCACATACATGGAATAATTCACTCCATGGTTTATTAGGACTAACTTCTTTCACTTAGTATAATCTTTTCAAAGTTCATCCTTGGGGTAATGTGTAACAGTTCTTCATTCCTTTTAATTGTTGAACAATATTCCAGTGTGTATATATACCACATTTTATTTATCTGTTATTCATCAGTTGATGCAATCAGAACTATTTCTACTTTTGGGGAGCTATTGGGAATAATCCTGCTATAAACATGTGTGTACAAGTTTGCGTGTTAATATATGTTTTCAGTTTTCTAGGGTATATACCTATGAGTGGAATTTCTGGTGATGGGGTAACTCTATGTTTCATCATTTAAAGAACTACCAGACTGCTCACCAAAGTGGCTACACCATTTATAGTCCCACCCACAATGTATGAGGGTACCAACTTCTCTACATCCTTCACAACACTTGTTATTTTATGAGTTTTGTAGCCATCCTTATGGTTATAAATTGAGTTCTCATTGTGGTTTTGATTGCATTTCCTTGATGACTAATGATACTGAACATTGCTTCATATGCTTAAATGGCCATTTGTATGTCTTCTTTGGATAGGACATTATTTAAAAACATTTTTAACTTTAGAAAAATTGAAACATAACACAAAAGAAGGAAGACTAATATAATAAACCCCCGTTCACCCATTACCCATCATTGATTATTAGCAACTCATGACCAAACTTGCCTTATTTACGTTCCTTTCCTCTGCTCACTGACTATGGATCATTTCATTCAGAAATATGTTAGTATATATCACTAGTTTTTAAAATTCACTTTTATTGTTAGACTTATTGGGGTGACATCTGTTAGCAAGGATTACATAGGTTTCAGGCATACAATTGTACAGTGTATTGCCAATTTGATATATAATAAGTTCACCACCTATTGTGACTTCTCTTTCCATCACCTTATATTTAGCTTCCCCCTCCTCTCCCACCCCCTCCCCTTTCTCCCCTCCCTAACCCACGCATCCCCAAGTAAACATTAAACTATTGATTGTGTCCATGGGTTATTTGTTTGTTTGTTCATTTCTTTTCTCTTTGTTGCTTTCAGTTTTATATTCCATGTAAAGTATGAATGAAGTCATACAGTTCTTTGTTTTTTTCTGTCTGGCTTATTTCACTAAGCATGATGATCTCCAGGTCCATCCATTTTGTTGCAAATGGCAGTATTTCATCTTTTCTTACAGCTGAGTAATATTCCATTGTGTATATGTACTACAGCTTCTTTATCTAGTCATCTGTCGCAGGGCACTTTGGTTGTTTCCATGTTTTGGCCACTGTGAACAGCGCTGCGATGAACATTGGGGTACATAAGTCTTTGCGGACAAATGTTTTCAAGTCTTTTGGGTAGATTCCCAGAAGGGGGATTGCTGGGTTAAATGGTAGCTCCATTCCCAATTTTCTGAGGAACCTCCACACTGCCTTCCACAGTGGTTGTACCAGTTTGCACTCCCACCAGCAGTGTACCAGAGTTCCTTTCTCTCCACATCCTCTCCAGCCCTTGTTATTCCTTGTCTTGTTGATAACAGCCATTCTCACAGGTGTGAGGTGGTATCTCATTGTGGTTTTGATTTGCATTTCCCTGATAGCTAATGAGGATGAGCATTTTTTCCTATGTCTGCTGGTCATTTGTATTTCTTTGTGGGAGAAGTGTCTGTTTAGTTCATCTGCCCACTTTTTAACTGGGTTGTTTGTTTTGTTGTTGTTAAGTCTTATTAGTTATTTATATATTTCAGATATTAGACCCTTATCTGATGCGTTATTTGCAAATATTTTCTCCCATTCAGTTGGCTGTCTCTTTGCCTTGTTGATGGTCTCTTGTGCTGTGCAGAAGCTTTTTAGTTTGATATAGTCTCATTCATTTATTTTTGCTTTTACTTCCCTTTGAGGTCAGATTCTTGAAGTCTTCCTTGAGTCCTAGGTCTATAAGTTTAGTTCCAATGTTTTCTTCTATACAGCTTATTGTTGCAGGTCTGATATGAAGGTCTTTAATCCATTTTGAGTTAATTTTTGTATATGGAGAGAGTCCACAGCTCAGGTTCATTCTTTTGCATATGTTTTTCCAATTTTCCCCGCACCACTTACTAAAGAGGCTGTCTTTTCCCCATCGTATGTTTTTTGCTCCTTTATCGAAAATTATTTGTCCATAAATTTGTGGATTTATTTCTGGGTTTTCAGTTCTGTTCCATTGGTCTATATTTCTGTTTTTCTGTCAATACCAAGCTGTTTTAACTATTGATGCTTTGTAATATAAATTGAAGTCAGGGAGTGTAATGCCACCAGTCTTATTCTTTTTATGTAGTATTGCTTTGGCAATTCGAGGTCTTTTAGGGTTCCATATAAATCTGATAATTCTTTTATCTATTTCATGAAAGTATGATTGTGGGATTTTGATGGGTATTGCATTAAATCTGTAGATTGCTTTGGGCAGAATGACCATTTTAACAATGTTATGTCTTCCTATTCATGAACAGGGGATATTTTTCCATCTCTTAATGTCTGTTCCAATTTCTTTCAAAAGTGTCTTACAGTTTTTTGTGTATAACTCTGTCACATTCTTTGTTAAGTTAATTCCCAGGTATTTCATTCTTTTTGTTGTGATAGCAAAAGGAATTGACTCCCTCATTTCTTTTTCTGAGGATTCGTTGTTTGTATATAGGAATGCTATTGATTTTTGTACATTGATTTTGTATCCTGTGACTTTACTACATTCATTTATTGTTTCTAATAGTTTCCTGGTGGAATCTTTGGAATTTTTTTATGTAAAGGATCATGTCATCTGCATATAGTGACAATTTGACCTCTTCTTTCCCAATTTGGATACCTTTGATTCCTTTCTCTTGCCTGATTGCTGTGGCTAGAACTTCCAGTGCTATATTAAATAGCAGTGGTGACAGGTGGCGTCCCTGTCTTGTTCCTGATTTTAGGGAACTAGCCTTCAGCTTTTCCCTATTCAGTATGATGTTAGCCGAGGGTTTGTCATATATGGCCTTTATTATGTTTGAGATAAATTCCTTCTATACCTATTTTATTTAGTGTTTTGATCATAAATGGATGTTGTATCTTGTCGAAAGCTTTTTCTGCATCAATTGAAATGACCATATGGTCTTTATTTTTTATTTTGTTTATGTGGTGTACCACATTGATTAATTTTCATATTTTGAACCATCCTTGTGCTCCCGGGATGAATCCCACTTGATCATGATGTATGATCTTTTTGATGTATTGTTGTATTCTATTTGTTAATATTTTGTTTAGGATTTTTGCCCCTGTGTTCATCAGAGATATTGGTCTATAGTTTTCTTTTTTTGTTATCTTTGCCAGGCTTTGGTATTAGGGTAATGTTGGCCTCATGGAATGAGTCAGGAAGTATTGCTTCCTCTTCAATTTTTTGGAAGAGTCTGAGGAGGATACGTGTTAATTCTTCTTTGAATGCTTGGTAGAACTCATTGGTGAAACCATCTGGTCCAGGGCTTTTGCCTTTAGGGAGATTATGTATAGTCATTTCAATCTCTTTGCTATTGATTGGTCTATTTAGATTATCCAGTTCTTCTTGGTTCAGTCTTGGTAGGCTATAAGTTTCTAGAAATTGTCCATTTCTTCTAGGTTGTTATATTTAGTGGCATAAAGTCCTTCATAATATTTTCTCATAATCCTTTGTATTTCTGTGTTATCAGTGGTAATTTCTCCCCTTTCATTTCTAATTTTAGATATTTGTGTCCTTTCCTTTCGTCCTTTGATTAGTTTAGCCAGGGATTTGTCAAGTTTGTTGACTTTCTCAAAGAACCAGCTCTTTGTAATACTAATTTTTTCTGTTGTCTTTCTATTCTCTAATTGGTTTAGCTCTGCTTTAAGTTTCATTATTTCTTTCCTTCTGCTGACTTTGGGTTTTGTCTGTTCTTCTCTTTGTAGTTCTTTAAAATGGGATGCTAAAGTGTTTACTTTGTGACTTTTCTTGTTTCTTAAGATACGCCTGTAGTGATATAAATTTCCCTCTTATTACCACTTTCGCTATGTCCCAGTAATTCTGATATGTTGTATTTTCATTGTCATTAGTTTCTCTATATTTTTTAATCTCATCTTTTATTTGTTCTTTTACCCAGTCATTTTTACATAAGCGGTTGTTTAATCTCCACGTATATGTGTTTCTCTCTGCTTTCCTTTTACAGTTGATCTCCAATTTCAAAGCTTTGTGGTCTGAGAATACACTTGGTATGATTTCAATCTTCTTGAATTTGCTGATGCTACTTTTGTGTCCTAGCATGTGGTCTATCCTTGAGAATGTTCCATGTGCACTAGAAAAGTGTCCTAGCATGTGGTCTATCCTTGAGAATGTTCCATGTGCACTAGAAAAGTGTCCTAGCATGTGGTCTATCCTTGAGAATGTTCCATGTGCACTTCATCCTTTTGCTGGATGAAGTGTCCTGTAAATGTCAATTATGTCCAATTGCTGTAATGTGTCATTTAGAGCTGATATTTCCTTATTTATTTTCTGTTTGGATGATCTCTCTGTGGCTGTTAGCGGGGTGTTTAAGTCTCCCACAATGATTGTGTTTTTGCCAGTTTCTCCTTTCAAATTTGTTAATAGTTTCTTTGTATATTTTGATGCATCCTGGTTGGGAGCATATGTATATATTAATTAGTGTCAAGTCTTCTTGTTGTTTTATGGTGCCTTTATCATCATGTAATGTCCATCTTTGTCTTTTACTATCTTTTTTAACCTGAAGTTTATTTCATTAGATATGTGTATGGCAACTCCTGCTTTCCTTTGGTTACCATTTGCTTGGAGTATTGTTGCTCATCCTTTCACTCTGAGTCTGTGTTTGTCCTTATGGCTAGGTGTGTCTCTTGGAGATAACATATGGATGGGTTATGTTTTTTAATCCAGTCTGCTACTCTGTGTCTTTTTATTGGTGAGTTCAGACCATTAACATTTAGGGTGATGATGGATATGTGAGGATTTCCTGTGGCCATTACTTATTTCTTTGTTTGTTTTTGTGTTATTTTTGTTTCTTTCTTGTTGTCCCAACTTTGTTCCATTTTTCCTGATGTTTTGTTTCAGGTGGAAGAGCCTCCTTGAGTATTTCTTGGAGTGCTGGCCTTGTGCTGGCAAATTATCTCAGCTTCTATGTGTCTGAGAAGGTCTTTATTCCACCTTCATATTTGAAAGATAATTTTGCTGGATAATTTATTCTTGGCTGTTAGTTGCTTTCTTTTAAATTTTTGAATATTGGATTCCACTCCCTCCTGGCTTGTGGAGATTCTTCTGAGAAATCTGATGCCAGCCTGATGGGTTTCGCTCTAAAGGTTATAGTTCTTTTTTTCCCTGGCTGCCTTGAGAATTGTCTCTTTGTTTTTAGTTTTGGACATCTTTAGTACCATGTGTCTTGGAGAAGAGCTGTTAGGGTCCAAGTGTCTAGGGGACCTGTTTTCTTCTTTAAATTGGGGTTCCAGATCTTTTTATAGGTTTGGAAAGTTCTCATCTACTATTTGTTTGAGTATGCTGCCTGTAGAGTTCTCTCCCTCTTCCTCTAATCCTATTATCTTGGTGTTGTTTTGTCTCATGGAGTCAGATAGTTCTTTCAGAATTCTTTCAATTCTTTTGGTTCTATATTCCCTTTCTTCGTCTTTCTGAGCTGTTTCCATGTTCTGATCTTCGATATCACTAATTCTTTCCTCCATCTGGTTGGCCCTGTTTCCTATGGCAGTTATTTTGTTTCTCACTTCTTTTATAGTATTATTTATCTATCGAATTTCCATCTCCATCTTCCTTGTGCTTTCAGTTTCTTTGTTAAATTGTTCCTTTTGCTCATGGAGATCCTCTTTTATGTCGTTCATCTCCTTTTTTATGTCGTTCATCTCAGCTTTGGTGTTCTCCCAGTATGTTTTCATTTCTCTCAGAGCCTTTAGAATGGCTAAATTCTCTGTCACTTAATTTAGAAACTTCTAGGTCTAAGAAGCTGTCTTCTGGATAAATTTCATGTTCTTTCTGAGCAGTTTTAGTTTTTAAGGAATTCATCCTGTCTGCTGGGTTCTTCCTCTTTGACATGAGCATGTTGTGTCCTGCAGTACCCAGGAGCCCAGATTAGTACTTTTGTGGTGTCTTGCTGTAGGGCAGATACTAGGTGGCACTGGGGGTCAAGTTTTGGGAGAGAGAAGGGTTGTTTATTTCTTATTTCTGGTCTCCTGCTATGCTTGGAGGCAGTACTCATCTATCGGGGTCCCTCCACCTCCTGCACTTAGTTGGTTGGGGAGGCTGTAGGAAAAGGGAGAGGCCAACAAAAGGTACTCCAGGGCAGCTCCACCTTCTGCCCTATGCTAGGGAGGTTGGGTGGTGTAGGCTGAGGCTGCTCCTGCTGACTGGGGCAAATGCTATCAGATCCACCTTTCTTCCCAGGCAGCAACCAGCCGTTGGGGCAGAGTCTGTGGGCTCTCACTGATTGTAGGACCCAGGGGTGCAAAAGCAGGCACGCACACCAGATGTCCAAAGCTGTGGGTCTGACCTGGGTAAGACGGCAGCTGGCTCACCTCTGCAGAGGGCTAGGAACAGGAACCAGCCCTGTGTAGGAGCCATGCACGCCTGTGCTATGGGTCGCAAGGGCGCTGGGAGCTGAAATGTTGTCTCTGGGGTTTAGAGTCCTTGCTCAGCCCTCCTACCACTCAAAAGTTCCAGTCAATGGCTCCCAAGTTCTGTCCCCAACACACTGCTCCAAAGCCCAGCTCCCCAATGATCTCCCACTGTTCTGCCACTTTGCTGGCTTTTATTCTTGTCGCCTCCCCCATCCTGTGCTGCTCCCGTGTAGTTAGCAGCAATCGGGTCCTGTTGCAATCTGTCTCCTCTCCCTCCCCTCTCTTTCGCTTGCCCCCTTTTCTCCAACCTTCAGGTGTTTACTTGCGATGTGTGGATTTCTCAGCTGCCATTTTTTCACTCAGGGTCCTCTTTCTTGGCTCCTGGGTGGCCGTTCAACTGTGTTTTCTGGGAGAGGCTTTAGGGACCTCCTCTCCAGTTGCCATCTTGCCCCTCTCTCTATATATCACTAGTGATATGCAATGACTGTCCATAAAGTATCCAGTCATTTATGGCTCAATTTTTTTCTAGACAGCCCTCATATATACATACGTATGTATTTAAAGTATATGTGATGTTGGCTTAAACATAACCACGATACTATTATTAAGGTTTAAAATTTGACTGTATTTCTTAATGCCATCAAATTGTCCTGATTTTTCTCATGGATTATGTTTACATTTGGATATTGAAGTCATGATACAACTATAGTGTACACATCTCTTTTAATCTTTAAGTTTTTCTTTGCAATTTATTTGTTGAAGATATTTGTTCTTTGTCCTGTAGGGTTTTTCACATTACACATTTTTCTGAATGCATGTCTGTGGTGTCATTTAACATGTTTTTCTGTCCTCAGTATTTTCTGTGAATTGGTAGTGAGACCATTGACTCATTCAGGTTCTGTTTTTTGGCAAAAATTCAACAGACTGCATAACTACTTCAATCAAGAGGTACATGGTTATATCTTTTTTATGATAAGTGATAAGTAAGTTCAGATGTTATCAGTCTGAGTGTACATTGTAAAGTTAGTCACCAACTTTTCACATAATAATGTTGCAGCCATCAGTTAGCATAACTTAGATCCCTAATATCTTTAGATTTTAGCAAAATGCTGTTATTCTGCTTCTGTCATTCTTCATTTTTGAGCTCTAATTCATGTAAAAGATAACACTTTCCCGTGTTATCATCTGGTTAGCTTAAGGCAGTTTAAGAGAGGAAAAGTTTTATTTTTTATTTCCCAGTTTTCAGAATAATGATTTGGTTCTCTGGCATCGACCAAAAGGTTCATTGAGGCTTTCTTTTTAATTTTTAAGAACTATGTTATTATGGATTCATGGTTGTTTAACATGTTCCAGGTATATTAATTCATTGCTGTTAATACTCCTTCTGCTGCTCAGTTTGTCCCATCTTCAGATAGCAAGGTCCTCTTTACTTTTGCTATTGAGTGGTTTAGGTATGACCCCAGCACACTGACGAATTCCTTGATTTCCTGCCCCAGTACTAGAGTCAGCCAGTTTTTCAATAAACTCTGGTTCCTTTTAGTGGGAAATGATATGCAGGCACCAAAATCTAGGTGCTTATTGTTACTATAATAATAGGTTGATTATTGTTTCTGGACTTTTTAGTGGACAGAGCTAAGAAAGACATGTTTCCTTTTAAAGAAAAAAATAAAGCATGAGTTTAGATTTATTTCATTTCAAATTTAGGAATATTTTTGTTCTTATGTATCTTTTATTTGAAAAGCTTATTTCTCAATGACAGTAATATAAACACACACACACACACACACACACACACACACACACACACTGTGCTGCTATGTATCTGTGATAACTTCAGATGAACAAAATTGATATAGACTTTATCGATATGATTACTGAAAATAGTTTAAGCTTTTTTTGGGCTTCAGAATATACTCCATTAAAGATAGTCAAATTTCTGTGTTTTGAAGACACTTGAAATGCTTCTTCTTGGCATGATTTAAGTTGTCAAACTTTTGAATTTGATAGGTAAGAAATGATGTCTCAGCATAATTTTAATTGCATTAAGGACCATTACATTTATTTTATGCACTGTCTGTTCACACCACCTGCCCGTCACTGCTGATCTTTTATCACTATTTTTAGAAAAGTTTCAACTACTTTTACTCAATTTTTTTTTTTACTTACACCTGAAGACATTCTGAAAAATAAGTCAAAACCATCAACCTGCAGGTCTAAGGGATCAATAATAGCATTAAAAGTCAGATAGTAGCAACCAGACAGTGATGATGGAGACAGAGCTGTAGGCTGCAGATTTTGAGTATTTGGAAGACCTTTCCCCCATGTCCCCTACCCCTGCATTCTGGGCACTCTTAGGAGAAGGGGACTCACTTGTAGGTTGACCAGGTGTCCTGTTTTAAATAGTACATGTGGTCAGCCTAGTCTTATTGGGGTAAATTCAAAGTGTCAGTAAGCTGACCATATGTACCATTTGAAACAGGACAGACAGTACTGTTGTTTTCTGTTCCATTTAAAATGGGACATCTGCTCAGTCTACTCACCTGGATTGAGTCTGGGTAGAATTGTTGATCCATTGGGCTTAGTAACAGTTATGTTAAGAAAACTCCCAATTTCGTGGAGCCCAAGGAATATTGTGTTTGTATTACTCTTGGATTACATTCTAATCTTTTATTTTTACTTTTAATTACTTCCCTTTTGTGAATTCCAGGTTTTTAATTTTTCCTCTGACTCTGGGATACAACCTCCAGTTCTTTGACTTCTCATTTTGTCTGCTTTGAGGACATACAAAATTAGTCAGTTTTCTGGGTTCCTTATAAAGGAATGGAAATAAATAGGAGGAAATATAAATTGAATCTAGCTCTTCAAAGTTCACTCTTTCAAAACTGAAATCAGCCATGTTGACGAGGTGTAACAAATATCAAAAAAGATCATGGCATTGCAAACCTGTGACTTAGAACCAGCTGACCCGAGAGCTATCTTTCCACACTGTTTGAGTAAATGTGAGTATACATCGACTGGACAGAGTTTATGTTATAAAAGAACAACATACTTCTCTAGCAGAACATAGTGCATTTATGAACACCCAAAGGCGTAAGTCTTACGTTCCAAATTGGAAGAAAGTGAATTCACTTGGTGCAGAGATGATTTTAAATGTACCAAACAGATTCCTAATACAGGAGTAGGTGTTAATGTAGAAAGTTTGAACACCTCAGGAGTTCAAAACTACAAGGAAGGTAAAAATCATGGCCTCAAAATTATATGAAATCTGAAGGCATTTTTTTCTATTGAAAAACAATTTCCCCTTATTTTCAGAATTTGACTTACAAACTACCATAGTAGATAGTGCAAAATTGGTCTCTGAAGGCCAAAGAGGCCTTTCTGACTGTGCCACTTTCTTAACTTCATCTTCGACTTTGGCTAATGCTATTCCTGCAGCCCTCAAACCATTAACTTATTTGTGCTCAGGATCATTGCAGCTATAAATCCATGCTATTCCTGAAGTGCAGCTGTGTGCTGCGAAAAATGGTTTTCCCATTGTCATTAAGAGAACAAATGCCATGGGACATTTTTCTCTAGAAGTCGACAACTGAAGAAAGACATTTTTCCTTCTAGTTGATATAAAGGCTGTCATTGCATAGAATGGCCTGTCTTATTCTTTTGTGCATTAACTGAGCATAATTTTCAAATATAAAACTTTGAAGAGGAGCATAATTCTGGAAATGGCAAGATTATAATTATGTGCAGCAGAAAGGATAAATTAGTAGTTTATAAATCATGGATATTAATATTCAGCAGGATCCTAATTTACAGTGAAACTGGAAATAACTACATTGTTAAAAATAATTGAATTTCAGGTTTAGAGGAAATTTTAGCAGTTAAAGATTATTTTTTCTGGGAAGGGCTTTTGGCCGTCTGGGGTTTAAATTTGCATTTAGGTGGAGTTATTTTCATCGCTTTTCAAAACAGTGGCATACATTTAAATTTGCTTGAAATATTTTTCTCATTCCTGATACCTGCCCCTCTCTCTGCTAATCTGTCACAAATGCTTGGTCACTTAACTTTTCATAGGTTTCTGAATCTCCATTTCCTGCTGTTTATACTGCTGCTATCTTGGTTCTTGCCATCATGAACTTTTAGATTGATTTCTATGGTGACCTCCAACATGTCCCTCACCCTCCAGTCTTGTGCCCCTCAAATCCATATAATACTGTATCAAGAGAAATCTAGTTAATAGATGAATCACATGTCCCCCCTTTGCTTAATTAAAGCTTCTCTGTGCCACCTCAGTATTTACAGAGCTGGGATTTCCTGTGCTCTGAAGGGCCCTGGTTGCTCGGGGTGGAGTGAATGGGCTAAAATGTATAATACTCTTGAATGACACTGAACTTTTTCAGTGAGCCTTGATTGTTGCCAATTTTCAAAGGAGGATTGCTTTTTCTAATCAATATGTGAGGGCTGTTTGGAAAATATCCAATCATGTAATATGAAAAATAGAGGCCTTTATAGCTGGATTTTTTTCCGAACAGCCCTTTTATTTTTAAAAACCACAAATGCTTTGATTTCAGGGATCCTGAAACTTGGCTGGCCTAAAGGTAAGACCTTCCTTGGCCAGTACTTCTGGAGCTTTAGGTCCTTCTCATTCCCTCGGTGTTTTGCTGGTGCGAAGATATGTAGAGAGGTAGAGAAAAAGGACTTTGGAATGGACCTGAGGTCAAATCCCACTCTACTGCTTTCTTATGCAGTGATTATACACATGTTATTTAACCTGTACAAACCTCAGGCCCCTGTTTTGATGGATGGATTGTTGTGAGGACTGGTATGTGGTTGGCACTTCATCAATAGCAGTGGTGCTATTCTTTGAGGGTTACAGGAGGACCTGAGGGGAGGTGGGTTTCAAGGACCTCACAGTAGAGATACTCCATCAGAAATATGTTATTCCTTGAAGTAAAGCTTGGCCCTTCTGTCACCCTTAGATACATGCATAGATCACGGGTTTGAAGGTATCAGAAGACTTCTGAGTAACTCCTGCAGATCCACACAAACTAGCAAAGGCTCTCTCTTTGATATACAATCCAGTGGTCTGTGCGCACATAGTAGAAGCTGCAAATCACAGAGGGCAGTTTATTATGAGTGATGGTTTGAGAAAGACTCCGTTGGCTCTAACCTTTGCTTTTTGTGTAGATGGGTGACTACAAAAGATCACAGTGAGGTTTGTGTAATTTTGATTTAAAGTCACCTTTTGTTTAACAACACTGGTTCACCCATGAAAATTTGTAACCTAAGCCTGTGTTCACATTCCCATCTTAAATTAGGAGCAGCCAAAAGGAGGGAGCCACTCTCAAACCAGAATAATTAGATATGCCCTGAGAAGCATTCAAGATATGATAAACTTATTCCAAAATGGAAAAATACCATGAGTAGCAGCCTAAAACTCAAATGCCTGTGCAGCAGCCATGAAAAAATAAACATTGAAATAATGGAAGGGAGTTAACCAGGGTTTCTAGAAGCTAAGATAGAAAGTACTAAGTATAAATTGAAGTGAATCTCTATTTTTGCAGCTGTTATGACTAAGACATGTTTCTTATATTGAAAAAGAAAAAACAGTATTCATATTACTATGACAACTGATTATATTTAATATCTACTCCCATGAAAACCTTATTAAGATTTCAGAAGAGCAGAAGATTAAGTTACTAGGATTAAAATTATTTTTATCTGAACAAGAATAACAGGTATTTAAAATGTGAACTACCAGATCTGATATATCTGGCCAGATGCTCTCCAACTTTTTATTTTTATTTTTTTAATAAGGAACCATCTGCTCTAAGTGGAGGTGCCTATTAGTTTTACTAGTAGAAAAAGAAATTAGCTTCTGAATACACAAAGCCAGTGAATTGTGAAAGAGCACAGTTATGAAGACAAAATTAAAAAATCCTCTGACACCCCAAGGACCAATTTAAAAGTGTTCTATTTAGAGAAATTTTGTTTGCCAAGCATATATTTTTCAGTTATTTCTGTTAAGTTTACTACTTGCAGCAATTCCAGAAATAAGCCAAACAGAAAAAACCAAGAACTACATGACCTCACTTAAATGTGGAATATAAAACTGAAAGCAACAAAGAAACAAAAACTCACGGACACAGTCAATAGTTTAGCGGTTACCTGAGGGTAAGGGGAGAAAGGGGTGTGGGAGAGGAGGGAGGGTGAGCCAAATATATGGTGATGGAAGGAGTACCGATTCTGAGTGATAAACACATAATGCAACACATGGACGATGTACTGTAGAGTTGTGCATCTGGAACCTATGTAATTTTTGCTGGCCAATATCATCCCAGTAAATTTAACAATAGAAACAAAACAAACAAACAGAAAACCAGAAGTATGTTTTAATAGATGCTGTATTATGTTGCATTTAATGAGAATGAACTCAGGATTACAACTCATCTGTTTAGGGAGCTCACCCTCTTGTCCTTACCCCCCACCCCAAGTCTTGATGCCCACTTGGAATATTGCAACAGGCTACCTGGAAATCACTGTGCAGTTAGAAACATGACATTAGTGTGAAAGGAAAAGGTACAATTATTTATGGTTAACCAAGTAATTTTTTCAACTATAAAAGGGAAATTAGGAAAGTATGTAGTGCTCCAATTTTATGTTATCTATGTATTTCCAAAGAACTTGGGGTCACACAACAACTTTCATATTAGGGAAAAATGGAAAGTGAGGCCAGTGGATTTTGGATAATTTTCTAAAAATGAAAATGATGGCAAATGCGCTTCTTTTGGTTGAGGTGGCATAGCTTTTTCCCGAGGCAGCCTGAGTTCAAGCCACATGCAACATTTTTTCTTCCCCTATATTGTATTCAATATATTTTGGAATCTTTACCTTAAAAAGTTCTAAAATTGGATTTTTTTCCTGACTTTTATCTATGGCAGTGGTTCTCAACCTTCCTAAGGCCACGACCCTTTAATACAGTTCCTCATGTCGTGGTGACCCCCATAAAAGTATTTTCGTTGCTACTTCATAACTGTAATGTTGCTACTGTTATGAATCGTCATGTAAGTATCTGATATGTGTTTTCTGATGGTCTTAGGTGACCCCCGTGAGAGGATCGTTCAACCCCCAAAGGGGTCGTGACCCACAGGTTGAGAACCGCTGATCTATAGTGTTATAGAATCTTAACTTGAGGACAATACTTTCTGTCCCATTGATGCTGTTGTCCGTCTGTGATGATCTACCAGAATTTTCCAAATGTCATATGAAACAATTTTAGGAATTTTGCATGGTTTTGTTTTTAGTTAATCATGTGCTAGCTTAACCTGCAGTGCCAGAAAAAATGAAGTTAATGAACACGCAGTCTGTGTTCAGTAGAAGCAGTGCTCTTCTGTGACTGACCCTTTCACAAGGTAACATTTTTAAAAAATCACAGTTATAAAAGCAATGTAATATATGTAAATAAAGACATGCTTAAAACCTGTCTAATTGACCAGAAAGATCTTTATTTTGAATGTGAAAGTGCCAAAACTTCCAAGAAAAGAAATTCTGTCCTCAAGTAGTCAGATCCTGCTTGGTTAGGTTTTATTCAAACAGTGAAAGCCTCATTGTTGCCGGGTGGGGTGGGATGGGGAAGGCTATTTCCAGATGGTCTGTTAAAGCAATAGCTATAAAAGTTTATTTTTAATTTGTTTATTTGGAAGTTGGAACATATTTTTTCCCATAAATTAGTTCACAAAAGCTGCTTGGATCTATTTAATGCTTGGTGATGTTTCCTCGTTACATTATCTTGGTTTTGATCTTGAGAGTAGAGGACTCTCAAGAGGGCTGAACTGTGTCCTCCCTAAATTTCTATCTTGAGGTTCTAACTTCCAGTACCTCAGAGTGTGACTGTATTTGGAGATAGTGCCTTAAAAGAAGTAATTTTAAGGTAAAAAGAGGTCATGAAGGTGAGTCTTAATTCAAAATGATGGATGTCATTATAGGAAAGGAAATAAGAACAGGCATACACAGTGGGAAGACCCTGTGCAGACACTGGAATAGGTTGGCCACCTATAAGACAAACCAAGGAGAGAGGCCTCACAAGAAACCAACCCTGCCAACACCTTCATCTCTGACTTCTAACCTGTGGAACTGTGAGACTATACATTTCTGTTTGAGCCATTCAGTCCATGGTACTCTGTGATGGCGGCCTTAGCAAACTAAGGCAAGGACCATATTGTGTGGGAAGACCAGACCTGGCTGTAGGCTAAAAGTGCAAAAACAGCAGTTTGTCTTTATGTCTCTTTTACCCATTGTTATCTCTCTCTCTTTTTCCCATTGTCTTCTTGCCACTCTGAGTCCCACTATAACCCTCTTTAATGTGTTGGGTTAGGATGGATCAGGATTCTCTTTAAAGTGTTCCCTGCTCCTTCTGCTCTAGATAAAGTTAGGAAATACGTAATATGAGTGGCTCTGACCACACAGACTCAAATATGAGTGCCCAAGAGTTCTTTAATTCCTTAAATTTGAGTTCTTGGGGCATGACTTTTGTTTGTTGGCCAGCATGTTTCCAGATCCAAGAATAGAGTCTGACACATGATAATGGCCTCAATCAATTTCACTGAGTGAATGTCCTATTTTAAAACCCAGAGTTGAATCCAAATTAACCTCTTCCTGTAGGAACTGTAGGTAGTAAGACAAGTAGAGTAAAACATTTCCAGTGTTTTGGAATGTATTCCATTTTTGTGGTGGTGGTTGTTTCGGGGAGAGGGTAGGTAACAACAGTAGAGCCCCAAGAGCCTGCTCCTAGGATCAACCCATTCTCCTCATAATTTCCTTTCTCTTTTGAATTCTGCATCTACAGATCTTAAAAAAATCTCCTCATTGCTTTAGGTCATGAGGGCTCCCCTGGCATTGCAAACTAGTTCTCAGCTTTTGGGAATAGGGAGAGATGTGGGTGATGGGAGAATTGATAAGAGGCCTTTGTGTATCAGGGTCATTTGTAAGTTGAGGGTGGCCTCAGTAACTTATTTTTACCTTATCACATGTGTATGCAGTACTTAAAGAGGATGGTGTGAAGTGTGGGAGTAGGAACAAGTAAATTTGGAATGCTTCTATAATTGGCCCTTCCAGACAGAAATAATTGCTGTGTGTTATTAGAGAATGACAGCAGGCTCTGAGAACTCTTGTCCTTGTCCCTATTCAGACCTCCTTTCCACTTGTGGAATCCTTTTAGCACACATTTTCAAAGATGGAGGTAAAGGGGCACATTAGGTAGGAGGTAGATAAAAATTTGTTTAATTAACTTATTTACTCAGTAAACACTTATGTAGCACTTACTCTGCTCTTTGCACTGTTCCCATGTTTTATATGTATTTATTCACTTAATCTTTATAATAACCTTATGAGAAAATTCTGGCCAGAGAGGTCCTTGCTCTAGGTCACACAGTGAGAATATGGTAGAGTTGGGATTCAGTCCCAGGGATTGTGATTCTAGAATGTGAGCTGTCACATGAAAGAATCTGTAACAATCAGGTACTTTGTGGAACAGGATTGAAGCAAGGGCATTCTAGGTTTGGGAGAGAGATGTTGGGTATACATGAGGGTAGAAATGGGGGAAATAGCTTTTATTCTATTTAATTGACCTCTAATTCAGCCTCTTATAGCCCTCTTTCTTCTTCTGTGGTGACATTAACACTGTAGTCACTGAGAGGAAATATCCTTAGAAGGAAATATTTTCTGGAGGCTGGAGAAGAGATGTAGCTCGGGAAAGAAATTGGTGGGATAAGGAGGGCAGGATTTGGTTAGTGATACAGTCCTTGATAAGATGTTGACCTCTGTATGTTCTTTAACAAGTGGAGGTGGTAGTACCTATTTTTCTACTGTAATGCACCCCATGACAACCTTTTTGGGTAAATGAAGGACCACATATACAGCAGTGGTCCCATAATATTATAATGGAGCTGAAAAATTTTTATTGCCTAATGATGTTGTAGGTGTTGTGACATCATAGTGTAACACGTTATGATTGCCTACAGTAATTTAATACAGTAACATGCTGTACAGGCTTGTAGCTTTGGAGCAATAGGCTGTACCAGATAGCCTAGGTGTATAGTAGGCTTTACCATGAAGGTTAGTGTAAGTGCTCTCTATGATTTTTTCACAATGATGAAATCACCTAACAACACATTTCTCAGAATGTTTCCCTCAGTGATGCATGACTGACTGTACTTAAAAGGTTGATATGAGATAATCGTATAATAAGAAATAGAGCATAGAACTTAAAACTGGAAAGACTTCAAGTTCAATAAATCCATTAGTTTTCACTTATTTCTATGTTAATTTATTTTTTCAAATGAAGGTAACCAAGTCAAACAGAGTCACTCTGTTTCAATGAAGAGTTACCTGCTTGGCTTGCATCCTCTTTGCTTGACCTTTCTGTCCTTGAGGGCACTCCAAGGATTCTTCAGAGCATAGTTTCAAGTATAGTTTGAAAACTACTTCTCTCAGTCAACCTGTGTTCTGAATATGAGAAAATTTAGGTCAAGAGACATCCTGTGGCTTTCCTGCAGTTTTTCAATGATATTTTCACCTCTGAGGGTTTTGTCCCTACTGGGAAAACCATCTCCCTATGGAAACACTCTGCAAGTTAAAAGTTAAGTTCAAAGTAGGCAACTTTAATATCATACTTTGCTGTGTATTATGGGAATCCACATATTTGACCCAAACTTTTAGGAAAAAAATCTTTTGTTTTAATTTTTTAATTAAAATTTATGTTTGTTTATATTTAGGTACTTGTCTCTTATGAAAAAATTTTAGCATATATTTTTGACATATTATGGTATAAGACATTTTGTGTAACAAGTAATTACAAGACATAAGACCAGGTGCAAGGCACAAACATTTTATGTATAAAATGTTTTTATATAAAAAAGCTGATTATCATATTCCAGGGTATTATTTTGCATATGGATATCATTATTGATTGCTAGAGTTACAGTTTTAACTCAAACATAATTAAAAGAATTAAAAATATATAGAGATATGGAATTAGTACTACTCAAGTGTAATGCACATTTTTCCCTCACAAATTTGGGCAAAAATGTGTGCATTATACATGGCAAAATATGGTAATACTTACCATTTATTGAATACTTCCAGTGCTCTGAGGCAGAGGTACCTTCACAAGTGTGTGACCCATGTAATTAGACTGGTCCCGCACTCAGAAGGGACCTGCTCTTGGTTTCATGATCTGCTATTTCCACCTTGAAATTCTTAGTAGTTTTTGAACAAGATACCTGTGTTTTCATTTTGCACTGGACCCCACAAATTATGTAGCTGATCTTCCAATGTTTATATACCTTGTCTCATTTAAAATGCTTAACTGTATGAGGTGTGGATATTATCATACCTATTTCACAATCAAGGACATTGAGGGTAAGAGAATTTTCTGAAGATCACCTGTGTAGTCAAGAAATGCTGGTCTAAAAGCCCATTGTCTTCCCACCTTATAGTAGTGTGAGTCTACATGAAGTAAGACTGTGCTGGAGAAGGGGAAAGAAGTTAGTGGTAAATCTTTGTTTTGGAAGGAATGGGCGTGTGTAGGCAAGGTAAGAGTTGCTGGAGTGCTTACCTGGGCTGCTGGGGGCTGCTTAATATGTAAAAATATCCTTGCATTTTTTTTAAGCTGGTTAACTCAATTTTTTTAAAAATGTAGTTTGTTAAGACTGATTACTTTACTCCAAAATCTGGTGGCTGACCCAACAAACTTGATTTCTTTCTTCCTTTTCCTTCCTTCCTTCCTTCCCTCCTTCCTTCCTTCCTTCCTTCCTTTCCTTTTCCAAAGAGAAGCTGAGAAACCTTTGTAAAAGAACATGCTTTAGTTCAGGCTGTTTCTGGAGGCCAGTTTAAAATGAGAAGTCCTTTGCTTTTGTTTCAACATTTAGCTTATGTTTTTATTTTTTCACATAGAGGCATAAGACAATATAGTGGGTTCGGAATTGTTTTGATGAGAAAAGTTGTAGGAGTACAAAAATACAATTATTTGGTGTTGTGTTCACATCTATAAGATCCTAAAACTTCATCTTTGGCTTCCTTTTACCCCTATAATTTCAAAGAGAGAGTATAATTTTTAACATTTTTTTCATCCAAAGTGTTAGTGAAATTTTTTTTATAGTTGTCTAGGTAGAAAATAAGAATTTCTCTTCAAAGAAATATTTTGAAGAACTGAGAATTTCTGGCTGTAATATTCTTGGACAACATTATGGCCCAAGTTGTAATAATGTTTTGCATTTGTATAGAGCTTTTAGTCTGTAATGTGTTCTCATATTTTTTATAAGAAGAGGGATAGGACAGCAGAATGGGAAAGAAAGAATGACTTGACATTTTGAACAACACTAAATGAAGATTCTATAACAAAAGCAAAGCAAGTTTAGGTAGAGGCAGGGCACTGCACAGAATCCAGGAGTGCAATTTTTATTCTGTTAGTGTCCATTGGTTTGCTTCAGTCTTTCAGCAAATATTCATTGAATCTCTGAAAATACCACACCTTTAATATCCTTTGATATACCAAATTATACTGCAGTGGCCCATCAACACCTAAAATTACAGATTACATCAATACCATTTAAAAAATTTGAGTGGCACATTTTCAAAATGTTCTAGCCAATTGAACTTCTTTGATCAAGATCGAATATGATGGTTTTCAAAAGGAAAAACAGGAACAAAAAAATTGGAACAATTTTCTTCTTTATCTGAAGTGTTGAGCATACTTCCTTAGAGACTTCTTACAAAAGAAACCATTTCCAAAGGACCACCAGAAGCACGTCCATAGAAGCAACGGCACACAGAATATATCCCCATTACTAATCTTCACCTAAGTCCTTGAAAACTCAATTAGTGAAGTTCATGCCCAGAATCTGTCAGACAGGTTGTAACCGGAGAGCGCTAATGGCTCAATTCTTTACTTATCAAAATGTCACTTCATATTAAATGAATGAACTCTAAGTACCCATATGCTAATTGGATTTATTCCATACATGTTGGCTGTGGCCATTATCATACTGAGTATGAACTTTTCTGAACAACTCTACAAATTCCCCTTTATTATTCCAAGTTAGGATGGTATTTGGTACCACCTTCACACAGGTAGTTTAACTTCTAGCTGAAGAATGTAGTTAAAGTAAAAGCTGAAAGTTGGAGAAAAGGCTGACAGAATGGGAAAAAGTTAAAAAGAAACTAATAGAAATAAACTATATAAATCAAATATATAAAATGGTGAAGACTTCTATAAAGATTTTATTACCTTAAGATTGAAGTTGTTACCACATTACTATAGATTTCTCTCAGTCAGCCATATCTAAATTTATTGCCATATAATGAGTGCACTCACTCCATTTTAAAATCTGAGGGAAGGGAACAAAAGAGTAAGTAGCTTCATCTAGAGTAGAAATATTAATAAGTGCAGAAGTTGAACACTGAGTACTTCTCTTGTTCTTTAAAGCAAGTGAAAACATATCTAGATTTGCATCCCATGCATAGAATAACAAAATGCTTTTGGAAGTGGTGTAGCTGTAGCATGTGTGTGGCTTTATCTTCTGCATCTGTGACATACCACTCCCCACTTCTGCTCATTCCGGAGCACAGGGAGGGGCAGAAGCAGCAGCAACCTGCTTCCTACTGAACTGCTCTCAAGTATAGGATCTTGGGTTCAGGGCCTATTGAAGTAGCATTAAGGAAAGTTTGAGGAAAGCCACTGATGCCAGCCTCAAAACCATGAAGCGACCGTATTTTGAGTTTTTATGTGATCTCCAGTAGCCATTAACTGTTGGATACAGGGATGGTTTTAGAAGAAGACATTCATCAAATAATTTTAATTGTTAAGTAAAATATTTGACATTCTTAGTACTTTCAGAAAATATTTTAATATACCTGGAGTCTCAAAAACTGCAGGTTTTCCAATTTTCTTTTGCCTTCTGAGAGGCCATAGCTGGCAGGTGACCTTCTAGGTCTTTGTGTGTAGATTACAACTGTTTCTCCTGGTCCCCTCCTCCCCCCATTATGATAAAGGGATGTAGTGAAGGTGGGGATTTGGGAACAGAATAGAGAGATGGGCTTAGTGAGGGATATACATTTATGAACAGTAGTGTGTGATAACTCATCACCTTAGCTTTGCAAATTAATAATAGTGTTGGGAGGAGTTAAGCTTGTGTGCAGCTGGCTAGACAGCAATGCCTTCCTGTACCCAGCATGTAATGGGATCAACTAGAATGGAACACCCACTTGCAGAAAGTAGCCTCCTTCGTGCTTAAAGCTCATTTAGCTCAGTGCTCTCAGCTAGAACTTTCTGTATTGCTATGAAACTGTGACAGTGTTTTCATTCAATATTTTACTCCCATTTCTTCCAGGAGTGGTTGCAGCAATTTTGACATTAAACACAAGGTGGAAACAAGATGCTTAAGAACAGATGCCTCTTGAGAAGTTACTGTATTGCACCTGAGCTAAACTAGCACCAGACACACTACAATTTAATACGTTTGCTTCGTGATGTGCAAAATAATTTTAAGAATATTTAATATAAACCTATCAAGGGCCAGAGATAGTGAGAAGTCTGGAAACACAGTCTTGACACATGTGTAGGGGAGAGGAGGGCCTGATGCCTCCCACCAGGATTTTCTTCCTTTGAACTGGTGGAGTATGGACACAATTGATATGATACAGACCCTTGCCTTTATTTAAATAAATAAGACTGATCTTTCTAGCAAGATTCAATGATTTATTATGTGCATTTTTATTCATTTTCTTTTTGTTTATTTGTTAATTATACTGTATATCCTTTCAGAGAAAGGAAAGATGAGGAGTAATTTATTCATCCATTTAGCAGAAACTCATTGCATAGCTGGTATGTCTACCATGCTAGGTGCTAGTGATATAGAGGTGAAAGTCAAATATTTGTCTTCCAGGAACTTATAGTCATTTTAGAGGGCCTTTTAACTAAAAGAAGAGAAAACAACTACTTAATACATACTTAATAGTATATTAAATAACATAAGCCTTGTTTTGAAATCATACTTTTGTCATGTATTTAACATCCTACAACATTTTCTACTAATATTATAGAATGTTTTATATTGTCATATTTTGTAATAAAGTTGAATGAATCATGACTATCAGACAAGGTGTTCAGCTTAACTTTGCTGCACCTTGCCTGCTTTCATTGAGTGTTCTCATTTAGATTGATTGGATTTATTTGTTTTCTCAGTAGTGGGTTGATTTCCTTTCTAGTTTTTCTTTACTTTAGATTCAGATTCTTTAGAAAACCTGCTGTTTTCCCAGTTTTCCCTCCTGGCATCAGGTGGCTCTGTGTGCATAGCTCCCACCTTCCTGAAAGAGTTTTTATCTTGTTTCGAAGCGAGAATTCAGGCTGGGCTTGGCATAATTTTTGGAAGGTAAATGTTTAATGGGAATAGTTGCCTTTCACATCTGCTCTGGACTGTTGGTTTTGCTTGACTGGTATATTTTTATAGGAGCATGTAATATTCACTCATAATTCTTATTTTGAAAGAGGGGAGAGGCATGGGTGGTTGACAGCATCATGAAGTTATAGATTTAATTATTCAAAGCACCGTTGATGGGCTTTCTGTTTCCTCTCTCAATATACAGAAGACTTAGTGATGGGGGAGACAGTGATGTCATAAACTAGGAGCTCTTTAATTGCTCCTATCAGAGGGAGTGGGGAGAAAATAAGGAAAGGTAAGGAAGTGGGAGGGAGGCCACTTGGTCTTGTAAAGACCCATGTGCGTTTACTTTTTTTTTTCATTTAACTAGAGATGATGATGGAGAAGATATATGCTCTTCACCATCATTTTCGAACATATAGGTCTTAACATCATAGAGGGAAAAATGCACCTTTTAGAAATAGGATAAAATATGAAACATGATGATACCTGAAATCAGTACATAAACTGTGAAATGTAAGATGGGGTTCTGTTTTGCAACAATGTAAAAGTCATGAATCCTTAGTTAAGATAGAAGACACATTGAAAAAGTAAGAAACCTACTTACTGCTGCCCTATTTACAGTCCTAGGTGGAGATCTCAAGTGATAAGAAAGGATTCTGAATCAGAAAAAAATTTTAAGAATGTATATGTTTTTAAAAACAATAAAAAGCAATTTTGGGGCTGCTTGACATCCAGATTTTGCACTGCATTGAGTATTTCTTTGATAATCTCCTTGACTTTAGTGAGTATATTGCCCTGCTTTCTACATTTTTCACATAATGAATCTAAATTTTAATGGAATTAAACATTATTCAAAGAAGGAAGGTTAAATATCTAATTCTGTGTAGTCAACAAATTTTTAATGCTTGATTAAAAACTGTAATAATACTCTCATAATAATATATAGAAAAGCTATCTAGAAAACTAACTGAATAAATGAAACTAATGAATAATCAATCAACAAGTCCATATTAAGAAGCCGGCTTTTACTTTTGCTTTTAAGGGAATCACACAGTCACTTCATGTAGGTATTTACAAGTTTAATTTACCCTCTGGGATCCATAGATCTGAAGATCATAGATCTGCAATTTATTTCATTATATTTTATACGCTAGCTGTGTGTGATCTTTTAGGTGACTCTCTTTCCTGATACAGCTATTTTTTGAAGCCTCTGGCTTGTGAATGGGCTTTGAAAAACATTAACGTGCTATAAGATAATTAAGATTCAAATCATTAGTAGTTTATCTTCCAGAATTGGTTGGTGAAAGTATGACAATAGCACTAATAGGTAATGTCCTAACCAAATAGATTTGGTACATGGCTACTTATTTCTCATTTAATGCAGTTATGATATTGTCAAACCAAGATGATCAAATGGCTATACTCCATCAATATGTATTTTAATACTTTTATTATATTTCTAGTCATTCCCCAAAAGCTTGTGTGTCAGCAAGTTCAGGTGAGACGTTTTAGAATCATAGCTCCTAAACCTGACTTTGTAGTATTAGAGTATTTATTAAAAACTCAGACACCTAAATCTGAGGATGCCTATTCAGTGGGACAATTGTGGGGTCCTGAATCTTTGCTTTTTACAAGTTTCCCAGGTGATTGGATGACTGGTCCATGGGCCAATGTATGGGAAACTCTGATCTTGAGAACCTTACTGTCAGGTAACAGAAACAGGTGAAAGCTCTTGACTGACAAGTTGGCATTGTAATCAGATGGTTCAGGATCTACTCTCCATTGAGGAGAGAGGAAGAGCTGCTTTCTTCTCTTTTCCCTGTTTGTCTACTGAAGTGAAACACAACTGTAAATTAGGCCTTTTTTGCTTCTGCTTGCTTTGTCCCTTTGCCTTAATTAGATCAATGGAGATAATTTTTTCAAGTTATAAGTGAATGTGGCTCAGTTTCTTAACTATTATTTACTACCCAGATCATATTTAAACAAAGCATATTGATGAATTTCTTGTTTGTTTGTTTTTTTTATGCGGGTAGCTCCCTGGCTGGGAATCGAACCCAGGCCGCAGCATTGACAGCACTGAAGCCTTAGCTACTACACCACCAGGGAAGTCCCTGATGAATTTCTTATATCCTGCTCATTTTGGTGTTGACAGCATCTTTCCTTTTTAAAAAAATGTACACTGGTTTTTTATGACCAATAGTTATGCCAAATATGTTAAATCTAAGAAATACTTTTCCTTATAAATAACAACAGCAACAAAATTGGTTTATGTAATTCAGACAAAAAACCTGCCCTCTGGCATGGTGGCAGCAAGGTAGTGTTCTATATCTGGGTTTATCTCTAAGGTTTAATTTAGAGTTGCCCAGGAAGTACTATGTATTTTCAATAAGTCTTACTTCTGAGATTATCAAACAGTCATCCATCAGTTCTCTGGGCAGGCATGTGGGGAGATGGTGTAAGAGGGAGGCACCTCTGCTAGTTCTGACTGTTCTCTGTAGGGAGCTGGGCTGGCCAAGTCCAGGTCTGTGTGCAGAGCTGCAGTCTGGACTGGTCTTGTTCAGAGGAGGCCATTCATTACATGTTTGGCCTCAAAATTAAAGTCAGGTCTATTTTTGGGTCAGGATTGAGCATACTCTTGTGGGCTGCTGACCTTAGGGGTCTATTCCAGAGTGATTCATGGCCTCTAAGTCTTTGAATCTGAAGACGCTTAGACTTTGTTCCTAGGCTTTCTCTGATGTAGTCTCAATGGAATTAAAGTGTTGCTGAAAGTGCAGTCAGAACCTTGGTTTGGACCAAGTCTAGAACTATGATGTAGATGAGATGGATGGAGTGGTGGTACTTCTGGTGTTGGCTTGATAACCTTTGCTACTTTGTGGGCAGTTACAATGTGGTTTCTTAATCCTAGCACAAATCAGGGAAGACACCCTGGAAGACAGCCAAAGATCCTTAGATAGCACAGACCTTGAGTGCTTTGGTACTTTACTTTCCTGGGCCACAAGGTATTTTTGGAAAATGCAATGGAAATTCTAAAACCTCTCAGCCAGACTTGCCATCAAATTTGCCTTCGCTGCAACCTGAGTGATCAGTGGTGCAGCCTGGTATAACCTTTCTCTTTGGTGCAATAGCCACATGTACACAGTTTCATTTCATTTCAAGAGTAGAAAGAGGTCTGGTTAGGATTCCTGCTCAATAGAGTAGGCTAAAGTAAAACAAGAGCCTTTGAACCATTTGGTCCAGTGCTGCCCTGATTGTAGATGCTTAGTCCACCCTGAGGTTTAAATTTCTTAAAACAAGCCCCCACATCCTGGGGGCATTCTGGGGGCCTTTGTCACAGAGTGGGAACCTGGTTAGGCAGAAGGCCTTTGACACAGTGCTGGCCTGCGTTCCTTTGTTTGACGAGTCCCGGGGCCCTAGTCAACAAGTAACGTAATCCAGCATGCTCTTTCTTATGTGCCTCTTGGCACACTGTGGAAAAGCACTTAATATAGGGCAGGAATTAGCCAGCCCAGCCTGGGAGACTTATCCTCTGGCTGCATAGTAGGCAAATGGTGTTTTATAAGACTCTGCCACTCTTCAGATTTATTGTATAAACAAAAACTTTTTTGGTTATGTTTGAACTCTGTTTTGGATTGGACTATGCATGTTTTGCAGTGAAACAGCTATGTTGTACCTGTCTAAAACAGCACTGCTTCTTTTGTATCACAGCACATGTGGTGGATTTCATTCAGGATAGCCGCCAGTGGCAGTTGGAATACGAAGAGCTCTTGGATGATGACCCTTGGAATGCCACAGTTAAAGATGTTGCTGTGGTCTGAACATGTGTCATTTATCTTAGACTCTGAGATCTAGAGTCTAGATCCTTAAAAAACAAGGACTATATTTATTTATAGTACCTGTTTCATTAGCACAACAGGTGTATGACATAGGAAATCCTTTATATTCTTTATATTGGAAATTCTTGGTTTTATGTATCTGCACTGTGCTAGACCAGCCTACCTTCCCTACCTCAAATCTCATTTTATCCTTTGCTTTATTTTTGAATCCAGTACATGGTACAATTCCAATATTAGTTGATATTTTTCATCATATCACATGTCTAGTCATAGATCATGGAATAATGAATAGGTAAAAGGGTCAAGGAGGAGAGTGTATTGATATCGTGTACCATTCAGCAACTTCCTGTGCATGTGTAGAGACCTCTAGAATATATTTATTTTGTCTTAGTCAAAGATTGTTCCAATTACTAGTGTATTAATGAAACCTCAAAATTATAGCCTGAGAATAATTAAAAGTGACTCAGAATAAACCCCAATATTTATCCATTCATTAATTCAGGAAAATATTTATTAAGGTCTTAGTATGTGTTCATAATTGTACTAGGCACTAGGTACAGTGAATCAGATAGATGCAATCCTGTATAATGGAACCAAGAATCTTGATGAAAATTTGTTTAAATAAACAGTTATTCAAGAGAATGGGTAAGGGATGGGCTAGTGTTTTAGGCATGGGAAATAATATACTCAAAGGCAGAGAGAGACAGAGAAAGAGAGAGAGAAAGAGAGAGAGAGAGAGAGAGAGAGAGAGAGAGAGAGAGAGAGAGAGAGAAGGAGAATAAGAGAGAATAATATATTGGAGGAACTGAAAGGTTTCAGAATGGCCTGAATGTGGAGTGGGAAGAGACGAGGTTGAAGAGATATTCCTGGGCTCACTAATGAAGGGTTGGAAGCCCTTTTAATGGGTTTGGACTTTATCTTAAGGCAATGAATTCTTATTGGGCTTAGAGCTAGAGAGTTGTGATCAGATTTGCAGTGTCATAAAGATATTAGTGTTTGGGCTATGGCCTGGAGAATAGATTGGATGTGGCAAGAGTGAATAATGGTGGCATTGACCAAGGTGGTAGCACTGGGCTGAAGAGACGTAGGGATTTAAGACATACTTAGGAAGTAAGGTCTGTAGGACGTGATAATTGAATGGGATCAAGGATGACTTTCAGGTTTCTGGGCTCAGGCCAGCTGTGTGAATAGTGGTACCATTCACTCAGAGTGGAAACACAGGAGGTGGAGTGTGTTTAGGGGAAGGACGATGCAGTAACTTTTGGACAAACTCACTACCTGTGAAAAAGCCAAGGGAAGCTGTCCATTAGGCAATTTTGCTTCCGTGTCTGGAGTTGAGGAGAGAGGTCTTGGATGTGGATATTGAGAATGTTGTGGTGATCCCTGGGAAATAAAGCAACAATCTAATTAATGGCCAATGGCCTCCTGGTATGTGAAGTTAAATTAGGAAATTAAGGCTCACGTACATGAAATGAAAGTACGAGATGGCTCAGTGGCAACTTGAGTGATGCGATAAATACTCTCAGAGTCTGGAGAAGGAAAGTTCAGTAGCCTGGAGTAATCGAGGATGTTTTCAAGCCAGTGTAATCTTTCTGAACTTTACCCCCTTACTTCCCCCTGCCTAAAACTTTTGGTGCTCCCTCACTGATCTTAGGATGAGGTCCAAACTCCTTAGCTTGATTGCAAAGGCCGGCTGTAATCTAGTTTCTCCCCAACTCTAAACTCTTCATCTGCCACTCTTTTTTTTTTTTTTCTTTCTCTCTCACTTTCTATTTTGGCACCTACTCTTGATTTCCCAAACTTTTCTGCTTCTCACTTCTGGGTCTGCCCACGATGCTCCCTTACTGGATTCCTGGCCTGCTCTTCCATGCCTTGTTGGACTGGCAACTCCAGCTGATATTTCAAACAGACCTCTGCTCAGGTTGTTCTCCTTGCGATGCGTTTCCTCACCCCAAATGTAGCATCAATCCTTCTTGCTGTAGTTCTCCTCCTTGCACACACTCCTTTTATTGCCTCTAGTGCTTTTTCTGATTGTTTTTAAATTTTTTTTGTTTATATTTCTGTCATCTTTTCCAGACTTTTAAACTCCTTATTGACAGTGACCAATTTCTTTTTCATTATGTATCCAGCATTGTCGAGCATAGTATTTGGCACATACAAGACACTCAATAAATTCTGAGCTGGGATGATTACAGTATGCTTCTAGTATAAAAGTACGGGGTAGATTACAGGAATATAAGAACTATATATAGGAATATTATATGTTGACTAGATTTTTGTGTGTTTAATAGCTTTTATAGCATTGATTACAAACTCAGTGCTGCATACATATTGCTAGCAATAATGGACTTAATCAAATCCAGCCAAATCAGTACTGGGACTTGTTTTGGGTTCTGTTGTTTCTAGAATCATATTGGTTCAAACCTCATTGCTCCCCTTCTTCTGTCTTAAAAAGTTGAAATTCTGAAAGTTGTAACGAACCTCCAAAGCTTATCCAATGTTATATTCAGTTATTTATTAACCTCATTCATTCGTAGATGATTACTGTCTACTCTAGGTCCAAGCACTAAGGATTTATATGGGGACAGACATGGACTAGTACTTTCCAGAATTAAGATTTTGATACTGATATGTAATCACATAGGATTTGATATGGAGGTTTAAATTTATAGCAAACATCTCTACTGGGTCTGTGTGATCAAGCCAGGTGCGGCTGGTTTAGACGCTTCCTCTCAGCTCAGCTTGTCCTTGACACTCCTGTGCCCTGTCCAGACTGTTTTTCTTCATTTGTCTTCCCCGTACCATACACCCATACCTTTAGGGTTATTACATTATCTCTTTTGCTATGGGGTGAGGAATGTGTTTGTGCCTTTAAGATTATGGTGGAATTATGTAGTCTGGTGAGGGGAATGAGTAAGTACTGTGTTAAAAATGTCTCTGCTGTCTTCATGATAAAAGCAGCACAGGCAGAAGCCAAAACTGTTGAACGTTCCTGAAACTTCAATTTGTGCCCCTTGGAGAAGGTGATATGTTAGTGTTAGGAAGATGTGTTTACCTTTGAGTTACATTACCAGGCTGAAATCTACTGCAGTATAAACAACCTTGGAGCATTCGAGCTTCGTGCCAGGTAGCCCAGTGGCAATTATGTGACTAGTCGCATAGATTCAAGTGGGAAGAACAAAGTTAGCTATTAATTACTTATGCAGGCATGTATCCTGTAAGAATGGGAAAATCTGAAGTTATTTTGCCAGCATTAACATGTTTTAAGTCAAGGTCTATGTAATGACTTCAGCATGGATTTAAGTAGTTGCTGATAAATAGGTACCTGGGACCATCTCCTTAGGGATAGCTTGTTTCATTAAATGGACTCACTCCACAGGCTTTTAAAGCTCTGTGTTATTTCAGTGTGGTCCCAACTTAGCCTGTAAATTCCCTTAGCTTTCTCTTGCTGTGTGTGGTTCGGGCCTGTAAATCTTGTCCATGCCTTGTCAATGCTGGCTTGTGTTTACTGGTCGTTTTTCCTAGGTCTCTTACCATTAGGTGTCCTGTGCAGACCAGAGCCCCCCTGAAAGGGCTGAAGGGGCAGCCAATGGCTATCGACTTTGACTTCAGCTTTGGCTGGATAAACAGCCCCATTTCTGTTTCATTAGTTTAGTGTTTATGTAAGAAATCAGGTTTTGCTTCAGTGGTCCATAATATGTCCAAAACGAAACAAAAACAAGTGTCTCTGGCAGTATAAGGGACAGCACCAGCCAGTGTTCTGAACTGGGGCATGCAGAGCTTTCAGTCCAGCAATGCATCATTCTTACTAGTCCCAAAGCTAATGTTTGTGGAGTGAATATATGAATGACAATCTCAACTTAAATACTGCAGAGTTATAAGCACCTTTTCGGGCTAAGATAAGGAGACATCTAGAGGAATGTGAGTCTCTGGAGATGCAGGAGACAGGAGCATTTATAGATTCACTTAGGTAATGCAGGAAACTGAAGGGGATAGGTAAAGAGTCGACAAGAGAGATTTGCAGGGGACAGAAGAAGGACTATCTTTCCTCTGAAAAGCTAAAGAGAAGGGATGACAGGCTCAGATGAAGGGTCTGTGGCAAGTGGGTGGGAGAGGACAGTGGTTTGGTGTAATTGGGGTGGTTTGCACATGATGACGCAGGGTTCGTAAAGAGTGGTCAAAGTTGAGCAGAGCTACTGAGTGGAATGGGGGTATCCTGGCTTGGTTTGGCTTACCCCGGCACTCAGGACGGAAGCAATGGTCCTGCCAGATGGTCACACGTTTACAAGTTTAGATTTTAGAGCTGTTTACGTACACCTCACTTTGTTCTCTCTAGCTCCAGAATTTCTGACTTCTCAGCCCCGACTCCATTTGTAAGTCAATCTAAACCCCTCCATTAGGCATATAATCAGCTTCTCTGCCTCTTTAACTCCAGCTTTACCTCCGAACTGTAGCTCTTGTCTTTCCACAGCTCAGCAGTTTCGCAAATGGATTTGTAGATGAGAAATCCATGGCAGAACCCAGCCCTCAAAACCGCTTTTTTCCCAGTTTTGAACAGGAAGCCCTCACTGTTGTAGCTTGTGGGTTGAACTCGGAGAGGGAGCAGAGCAAGGACAAGTAAAAGGGTTAGTGACCTGGTCAGGGGTCCAGCTGCAAAGTGAAATCACCCACCTGAAGTGGAGCCCAGTGTAGGGGTATTCAAGGTGTGCCTAATTGTGTGCCGCAGCCCTGAAGAGATAGGATTTTGGGTTTGATCCAAAATTAGTGGTGTGTGGGACTTATGTGACAAGATATGTGGATGAGGAAGACAAGGGTAGCAATGTCACTGGAGTAACATTCCATGGGGTCCATAGTGGGGTTGAAGAGATGCCAGCAATAAATAAACTGATACACTGAGAGCTGAAGAGGTGTCAGATGACCAATCTCAGTGAGGCCCAAGGTAGTGGGAGGGAGTGGAATTGGAATTCTCATACCCAGACTAGTCTTATATATCCCACCTCAATTCTCTCACTTTTCTTAAAATTATAGGTATATATTGAGGATTCATAGTCATATTAAAGTTTGTATTAAATGGACCATAAGATCTTTTCAAAACTCATGATTCCATTATGTTCTACATGGAGAAAGAAATTAAATAACTTGATCGGTGATCACCAATGACAACAGAAGCAATGTGTCTTTAGCCCTTTAGACCTGTGTTGGCCTCTTTTCTTTTTCTTTATTTTTTTTTAAGCCTTTTTCATCTTGCATACACATATTTAATATTTGACCTGAAGGATTCTTGAACTGTGCCTCTAGGAGGACATGGTGTTCTCTGACATGCTGACACCAGTATTTAGGTTCCTTTTTTTGTTTTTTAATGATGTATTTCATGATTTCTTTCCTTAGAAGTAGTTATTTTAAAGTTAAGATTCCATGATAGGTGTTCATGCAGTGAGAGCTATTGGAAGGTTCCTATAGAACACAACCAACGAGAGTGTTTTATTATGGCAGACGTGTGTGTGATGTGCAGGCTGAGTTCTAACGAGCTGTTGGATACACTAGGAGTAGCATCTTTTTCTTTGAGCCTCAGAATTCTTCATTTTCCTCCTCTTAGCTGCTCCTGGGGGAAACTTTGGCCTTAGTGGTTTTTTTCCTTTGTCTGCTACCCATTCTCTTAAGTTTATTTTCGTGTTACGTGCCCCTCCTCACGTCAGTGGGATATCACTGTGGCTTACAAGTGCTGGGCCTGTAATCACATCATTTTTACTTGTAGGATTAGTTTTGGTCTCTGGGAACTCATTGATCCATTACTTAGCAATGAGAGAAGAAAAGGTGGAAACCTTGAGAAACTCAAGAGAAAATTGCTGCTCTCTCTTCTTCCTCCTGCCTGAATCATTCCTTTCATGATAGATAACTCCAGAGGGTTACTGTGAGATGTAGTCCATGCTGTGGTTTTACCAACTGATTTAAAGCCCCCATATGACCTAGATCTGTGTGCAATTTACCAATTATAATACCATATTAATAAATGACATTTTTCACATACCAGATATGGTGTTAGGTGCTTTATATGCAATTTTTAATTTAATTTTCAAAACAGCTGTATGCAGTAGGTACTCTTATTATACCCACGTTACAAATGAGGAATCTGAAGTTTAAAAGATAAATCACTTACTGACAGCCATTTAGCTAAGTGGTATGAATGGGATTTGAGCCCTCATGTCTGAGTTCAGAGTCTAAGGAGAATGCTCTTTTTAAAATTATGCTAATTTTGACAGCTTCAAAGGACAATTGCATGCTGACAGGGTTTAATTGTATGAAATTGTTATACCATGAGTGATGTGATTGGCCTGACTCTATATTTGAGACATATAGTTACAACCCACATTATAAAACAAAAAACAAAGAAACAAAAACTTACCCCACTTACAAACAGAAACAAATTTTGATCCATCTTGCTGATGTCTTTCTTTAGTAGCATTTATTTCTAAAACTTTTCTTTCTTCTTATTTTTTTGTCTCCCTTTTTATTTTGTCTTTATCCTGCTCTTGTGTTTTCTCTCCTTTCAAAAAAATACCTCGCAGTGTATGTTCCTAGTAGGAGTTTCAGGTGCATGCATGAATTATTTATTGTCACTGTCCTGTGTTTCTGCAGTGGATTTGTGGAGAACTTTCTCATGGGGGCACTGTCTGCAATTATTAATGACAGTTACAAACTGATTTGAGGAGGAAGCTTAGAAATACTTGGGCTGTTTCTTGCAATATTTAATATACCTATGTTAGCCTAAGAGGGATGGAGGAAAGGCATTCCAGGAGACAACCAGGTCCCCAGGTAGGTATATTATGGAGCTCAGGTCACATGCAATGATTTCATCATTAGCAGAGCCTAAAGGTTCTGGAAGAGTTTTTTGGGGGGAGTATGTTAAGGACAGAAGTTTCCACCTTTGTTTTCTCAGTGGTGTCCATTCTAACTAGATCACATCTCAAGAGCAGTGCTGCTGCATATGGTTGGGCAGGTTGTGTGCTGTGCAGCTCTGGGGGATGCCATTTATATTTCTACACAGCTGTGGGTGCAGTCCAGACTAAGAGGGTACAGTCAATTCTCATTATTCCCAATAGTTATGTTCTATAAACTCACCACAAACACTGAATTAGCAAATACTGAAACACTGCTCCTAGAGAAAATAGAAGATAGGGCTCCTGTGAGCCTCTTATCAACGTTTTTGTCAACTTATCGATACATAAATTTGTTTTATGTGTGTTTCTGTTTAAAGATACCTTACTTAATATATATTGTTGATTCATGGCCAGCAGCACTGTAACTTATGCCTTTACAGAGCTTATCTAATACATGTATTTTCTGTGTAAAGAGCATCACAACCTTCTGGAGCTTAGGAACACTAGACCACACTTCAGCTCTATATTTGGGGGCCATTGTAAATGGCTAAATCACTCATAAAGAAGTGAAAAACATGGTGCTAAGTTCACTGCAAAAAAGAACACCTGTTTACAGTATGGGAGCAGAAACATGAAGGCAGAGGATCACCTTTTTTGACCTCAGCTAAGAACATGCTCATCAGGTTGCGCAAATATTTTGTCTCTGTGTGCAGATTCTCAAATGACCATGAAAGTGCTGGTAAGTATTAATTTTGGGGTTAAAAATAAATTTTAGCCAGTAAGTGAATTGGCAGATATAGAATCCTTGAGTAACGAGGATCAACTGTACACTCTCTTGACTAAGAACTGCGGGAACCCAAGGGAGATGTTAGGCTGAGAATGATTTTAAGAGAAGTAAGAGTTAGAAGCAACCTTAGCTCTGAGCCTGAACTCTTTAGTTCCTGGATGAAGACGAGACTCAAAGGCATTATATGACTTGTGGAAGGCCATGCAGCTAATGAATGGTGGAGCAAACATTTGAGCTGGAGAAGTAGTTCAGGGGAACCCAAGTGTTGACGCACCCCAGAGATGTTCTGCCCCTCCCTGTGTGCCAGGGTGAGAGGCCCCACGGGACTTCTCAGAGTTCTTATGTTGAAAGCGAAGGGCAAGGGGGATGGATGTTATCACTAAATAGCTCTTAGAGTGTGAGCTTCTGTCTCAGTCCATTCAGGCTTCTATTAATATAACAGAATGCCATAGACTGTGTAGTTTATGAACAATAAAAATTTATTTTCCACAGTTCTGGATGCTGAAAAGTCCAAGATCAAGCACCAGCAGACTCCGTGTCTGGGGAGAGTACACTTCCTGGTTCGCAAACGGCAGTCTTCTTGCTATAACCTTATAGGGCAGAAGGGACCAGGGATCTCTCTGGGATCTCTTTTATAAGCACTAATCTCACCCATTAGGGCTCCACCCTCATGACCTAATCGCCTCCCAAAGACCCCACCTCCAAGTATCATCACATTGGGGATTAGGTTTCAACATAGGAATTTTGGGGAGGACACAGGCATTCAGTCTGCCCACCCCATTTGTTTAGTTCTTCAAGAACTGTTTTTTTCTGTTCTGTGTGCCTGCACAATGCTAGGTGCTGGGATACTGGGGTGAAGGGGGCCTTGTGAGAACCTCCAAGTCCAGTGGAAAGCCTTTATGGGAGGAGCGAGCACCAGCACACGTGAGGCTTAAGGCCACTGACACTGGGACATCTGGAAGAAAAATTCCTTTCCCAGCAAGCAAAGCTCTCTAAAGGGACTAGACTTAAATGTCACTTTTCAAAATCCTGCCCTAAGAAGCCTCTCATGTCACCCACACCCCTGGCTGTGGTTTTTCTGAACTTCAGCAGGGCCAGACTACCCTTGACTCTTGAACAATACGGTTTGAACATCAAGAGTCCACTTATATGCAGCCTTTTTTTGATAAACACTGTAAATGTATTTTCTCTTTCGTATGATGTTTTTAATAGCATTTTCTTTTCTCTAGCTAACTATATTGTTAGGATATAGTATGTAATACATATAACATAGAGAATAAGTGTTAATCCATTGTTTGTGGTATCAGTAAGGCTTCCATCAATAGTAGGCTATTATTAGTATTAGTTATGTTTTTGGGGAGTTAAATGTTACAGGTGGATTTTTGACTGTGCAGGAGGGTAGGATCCCCTAACTACTGCAATGTTCTAGGATCAGTTGTATGATTGAGTGGCTTTACAGTCTTTTGGTTCATTTTTTCCCCCTTCAATTGATGAAAAGATGTGAAGCCTCTGACAGAATCTGATGCCACCCTCTGCTATATGGCCACAGTAAAATGTCCAAAGGTCCTTTTTAGGCCTTGTTGGTTTTAGGAAATTAATTGAATCAGTAGTTTGTGCTTACTAAATCTTAAGTGAAATAACTTCTTTAACTATATATGTGTATCTATGTCTACCCACCAAAACATGGATACACATGTAACTAAAGAAGTTATTTTACTTATATTTAATAAGATGATGGTCTCTTTTATTTAAGATTATTCAACTATAAGCAATAACAGTGGCTTCTTTTAGAAATGTGGATGATTGACAAGGGAAACTTTAAGTACTGTCTGGGGAGGCTGGATTGAGCCCCCAGGGAAAGTGCCCCACATCTGGCGTGTTTCATTTTGGCATTGGCAGGTGTCTCCTCACGTACTCTGTAAAGGAAGGATGAACTTCAGATCTGGATTTGGGGCAGGTGTGGCAGCGTGAGCAGTGGTTAATAGCACGTGCTTTGGAGTCAGGTTGAACTGGCTTTTAATCTTGTCTCCATGTCATCTTGGGCATATTATGAAGGCTCTTTGCTTCCAGGTTCTCATCAGTTAAATAGTGATAATCATACAAACTCCACTGGGTTGTTTTAAGAATTAATGTAGGTAATTATATAAAATGCTTAGTGTAGTGCCAAATAAAATTTTTTTTAAGTGTTAAGTGGCCAATGGATTCTGGTTGTTATTAGTTGCCAAGTGCACCCCGTGTGCACTGGATTATTCAAAGATGGGAACTTCCAACCCTGGACTTCCCCACCAGGCACTTGTCTTCCTTTTGCAATTGGTCTCTGCCTCCTGGCTCTCTCCTGTGGAAAGCTTCACTTTTAGCTTCCTTTGAGGGTCTAGTGTGAAACTCTTAAACCCTACAGCTGTTATTAATTTAAGTGGGAGTGTGATCATCACAGCTAATAACCACCATTCTGGTCCACATTTTTACAAATGTAGAGCTTAGCTAAGAAAAGTAAAGATGGCCATAGAGAACAGATTGACTCCAGGGCCAAGAACTGACTTGTTTTGTTTCTTGGAGGGTCCCATGCAAATATCTGGTGAGGATGTGGTCAGAAGTTCAGGGAAAATTAAGCCAAGAATCAGCAGTATTCCAGATAAGCCCAAATGGTCATCCAGGATGTGGGTAGAGGAATACAATGGTTGTGCAATTTCTTTTAACTGTGTGCTCTCGCTAACTGTTTTTATAATCAGTTTGGTTTTACAGCCTTGATAAAAAGATCACAAATATTATATAATAATTTCCTGTCACTTGGCACTGTGTGTCCTTGAACAAGTGACTTAAATCTTTCTGAGCCTTAGTTTCTCTTGTTATAAGATGGAGAGATGTTTTTAGTATCTATCTCCTAAATATATTTAAAAAATATATTTTATTCTGCAACTAAATGAGATAAATAGGTGCATGAGCAAATAAATATGCATGAGATAGTGTGGGATCATGAACTTAGCATAGTGGCTGTCTTATATCAGAGTAAGCATTTGATAAATGTTAACTAGTATTAAGTTGCTATTGAACTGTAGTTAATAATTGGAAAAAATAAATTTGATCTTCTTTAGTCTTAAATAAGTAAATGCTGACTGAATATGGCAGACTTTTCTAGTTGCTGGTACCTGGGATTGATAAGCAATTACTACGTGTGTGTGTGTGTGTGTGTGTGTGTGTGTGTGTGTGTTTGTGTTTGTGTGTGTGTGTGTGTACAAATAGGTCTGCATATTTGGATATTTAAATTAGAATGAACTAGCTCACAGAGCGTTCACATCTTGGAGCTCATGGACTTGCCTAGTTTGGGAAAGTCCTATGTGATTTGGGAGTGGAATTAGACAACCCCGAAATACACGCTGCCTTTTGCATGCAGTCACTGTAGAGGGGCAGTACAGTGGCACTCTGAGACAAGGCAGAGAAGAAAAGGCAGCATGGGCTAAAGAGCAGAGGCTTGGGATGTGATAGGAGGGCTATAAAGGAATAAAGAAAGAACTTGGGGCAAACTATTGATTGAGTATGGAAAATTTGATAGGCTATATGATAAAATCATTTTCCAAAGTGTTTTTTTTCCCATTTTATAAAAGCGTTATTGTCCCATCCCTCAGTTATGACTTTTAAAAATATATTTAGGTACAAAAGAAAGCAATTTTCAGGAGACCTGGGACATTATGGTTTTTATATTTGCTATTCCTTTTTACCTTCCAAATCCTATTTCGATTAGTTTATCTTCTTCTCTCTAACAAGTCTTACTTGGATTCTGAAATAACTTCAACATAGTTAACATTGTACAGTGGGATGCTTGTTAGTGGGAAAAATTCTGGGTTATAGGGTAGTAAGAATGTGCTAAGCACTGAATGCTGCATTAACATAAATTAAAGTTCTTTTAGATTTTAGAAAAGATTATAGTTGATAACACTGTATTGTATAATTGAAATTTACTAAGCGATTAGAACTTAAATGGTCTCACTAAAAAACAATATGAGAGGTGACTGATGTGTTAATTAACTAGATGGGAACAATCATTTATATAAATCACTATGTATATAAATCACCATGATGTACACTTCAAATATTTTACTATTTCATTTGCTGATTATACTTCAATAAAGCTGAAATTAGAAAAAAGATTCTGGTAACAATATTATTAGTATTTGTGTGGTGAAATATATAAAAAGTGGTTGAATTACACTAGATAATGCATTTTCTTGCTTCTCACTTAGTTTACCTAGCTCATAGAAGTTCTTACTTAAAGCATTTGTGTCATTGGTTGACATTTCATATCAAGAGATATTTGTTGAGCTGTATTGTTATAACTGGATTTGACTTTTAGTCCCACTGAATTCATTCATCAGAAAAATTTTTTTATTAGAAAAAAATAACAGATGAACTTTTTACTTCCTTTTAAATTTTATTTTTACTTTTTATTATGGAGTATTTCACAGAGAATACTGTAATGAGCACTTATATATTATTACCATCTATCAATTCTCGGCTGATTGGTTTGATCTACCAGGGCTGTTCAGAAAAAAAATCCAGTCATAAATGTTTTTATTTTTCATATTCCATGGCTGGATACTTTGCTGACAGCCCTCGTATATATTCTCCTCTTTTTTCCAGTTTGTATTATTTTGAAGTAAATCCTAATTATATTTCATCCATAGCTATTTAATATGTATGTGTAAATGATTGTAATTCTTTAAAAATATAACCAAAATAATACCACACTTAAAAAATAATGAATTGTTTCTTTATAATTTCAGATATTCAGTCATGTTCAAATTTATGATTATCTCTGTTTTTTTTTCCCCCTTGGTTTATTTGTAAGGATCTATATGGGGTACAAACATTGTGATTGGTTATGTTAATTCTTTTTAAAAATGTCTTTAATAAACTTGTTTTTAAAATTATGCTTTCTTATTTTGAATATCTAGTGAAGATTCCCTCAATGTGAACTGGATTAGTTTCCTGGTTCTTTCAGGAACTTGTGGCATGACCATGAGCAGATTACTTCACCTCTTAGAATCTCAGTTTCCTAATTAGTAAAATGATTGTGTGAGTTAGAAGATCTTTAAAGTCATCTATTGCTTTCATATTTTGTAATGACATGAACTAACAGCAAAATATACAGGGGGGAATATTTGGATTTTCTTTTGCTAGAGGAAATGGCTTTTTTTTTTTTTTTTGAAATGGCTTTTAGAAAGGTCCTAAGTCAGAGCCAAAGACAAAACATTAGACTGGGATATTCCTTTTGTGGTTTTTTTGAAGAAATTATACTCTCGCAGAAGTTGGTATCTGGGTTATTACCTCTAGAGTACACAAACTGCATCCCTTTCACTCTTATTTAACTGATCATGGTCCAGGGATGAATTGAAATAGTTTATTTAAAAAAAATTTATTTGAGATTCAATTTTAAAACCTTGTTAGGGGAATATTCTTTCAGCAATGGTGTGCAATGTTATTTTAAACCAACTCTCCTACTTTAAAAATTGAAAAATATGTACAAAATATGTAAAAAACCTTTCCTTAAAGGCATAGGAGAGCTATCAAGATAGTAAGAAATTATAGGACCAAGATACAAGAAGGAAGTGTCTGAAAGCAGTGGTTGAGAGACTAAGAAACAGCACAGCTTTTAATACAATTATGGGGCTGGTGGAGGATCCCAATGGCACTGGAGCCTACCTGGGAGCAAGGCTGGTAAATACCCACGGCTTTCATCTGAGAATTTGAAGTGCTGAATCCTAGAAGTAGAAGTGAGCAGGAAATAGGCTAATCCTACAAGGACTGAAGTTGTGCCGTGAATCAGGTGAATCCCTGGTAGAATTAAGATGGTTTTCGAATTATTGGTGCCCTTAGATTAGGTGCCTGCCAAAAGGAAAATTATTACTCTCTAGAGGAAGATAGCCTCAACTAGAGCTTGTAAAGAACTCTATGTAATATAAAATATTTTGTACTCAAGCAGAAACAGCCAGGCATATGAGAAGACAAGATATAACTGAAAACTAAACACTAAATCAAAACAGACAGACTAAAAAGACAGAAAAAGACCCACCAGTGTTTCTAAGATAATGCAATTATCAGAGTCTTGACAATTATGATGAACATATTCAAGGAAATGACTGAGAATTCAGTAAATAACTGGAAAATAAGAAAAAGAATGAAATAAAATTATATAATTAACAAAATACAACAACTAAAATTAGGAACTCAATAGCTTTAACAGTAGGTTTGACACAGTTGAAGAGTGAAGTAGTGAACTGAAAGAGCAAAAGAAAATAGGTTAGTCCTATAAGGACTGAAGCACAGAGAGCAAAAGATAAGGAGAATACAGAAAACAGTGTGAGAGACAAATGCAATCTGGTGAAAGGTACAGCATTTTGTCATCAGTGTCCCACAAAGAAGAAAGATGGAATGGGAAAGCAACATTTGAAGAGTAACTTAGAGACATCAAACCATTTTGAACCCTACACAAGGATAAAAACAAAAAGAAACTTTAGTATAAATACTGAGAACCAAGACAAAGAGAAAATAATAAAATCAGCCATAAAATGGACACACAACCTTGAAAGGAGAAACAAGATACTAAGCTGATTTTCTAATGGAAATATTGAAAGCCGGAAAACAATGGAAAGTTTCAAAGTGGTGAAGGTAAACAATGTAAAAGTCTATACCTAGAGAAATGTTCTTTCAAACACGAAGGTGAAAAATGACATTTTTAGACATACAAAAACTGAGAAAATTTATTGTTAGCAGATCTATACTGAATGAAACACGAAAGGATGTTCTTCAGGCTGTAGAGAAACTTATCCCAGAAGAAAGATGAATGAAAGAAAGAAGGAAGAGCAACAAAAAGGATAAATATGTGGGTAAATCTAAATGATGGTTGATTATTTGGTAAATCATAAAAAAAACACAAAATTAAAATATAAAACTGAAATAATACATAGTTTAGGAGGAATTAAATGTAGAAAGGGTGTTTTAAGTGTTGCATGATCTAGGAAGTAGTGAAAATACTAATTTAGTTTAAACTTTAATAAGTCAAGATGCATATTGTAATTGCTGGAGTAACAATTAAAAACATAGTTAAGGAATGCATAACTAAGAAGGAAATAAAGAGAGGAAAAGAATAATAAAATTTCTTGATACATACAAAATAAGGCAAGAAGAGAAAATGAAACAAATATGAAGAAAATAATAAGATTAAAGATTTATAAATAAATATATCTTTAATTCCACTAAATATAAAATATTAAAGTCTCCCCCAAAGTATAAAGATAAACAGACTAGAAAAACAAATAAACAAAACCTAACTACATGGTGCTTACAAGAAACAAATCTCAAATAAAAGGATTTAGAGGTGTTGTATATAAAAGTCTGGAAAATGAAATACTGTGCAAACACTAAAACAAAAGAAAGCCAGTACAGTTATGATATTTTAAAGTAGGAGAAATGACTAAGAGTGTCATATAAACAGGTCAGTTCACCAGGATATGTACTACTTTTTAATGTGTGTATACCTAATAACAAGGCTTTAAAATATATAACATAAAGCAAAAATTAACAGAACAACAAGGGCAAAATGGCAAACCCACAATCACAATGGGAGATTTTAACATACCTTTTAAATTATTGATGGATAAGTGGACAAAAAAGATCAGAAGATATAGAATATTTGAACAAATTAACCTGAGTCAAGTGCTATGTAGTTAATGGAATAGTGCTCACAACAATAGCGAAATATTTCTTTTCTTCAAGTGCACATTGTACAATTTCCAAAAATGAACATATGCCAGGCATAAAGCAAGTCTTAATTTTGAAAAAGTTAAAACTGAAAGAGTATACTTCAGAGCACTGAGAAATTAAACTAAAAATAGTACTAACAAAACTACCTAGAACATTCTCAAATATTTTGGAAAAACTCAATATTTTTCTAAATAGTAAGTCAAAAAAGAAATCACAAGGGAAATTAGAAAACATTTTGAACAAAATGACAAAAATGTTATAAATTACATTGAGTAGAGAGAATTTATAACCTTAAAAATATACATACAAATAATATTTTAAAAAGAAAGGCTGAAAAATCTATAGAATTTGGAGAAAAGAATAATAAATGAAACCTAAAGAAAGTAGTAGAAAGAAAATGATGAATATAGGAGTAGGTATTATTAAAATAGAAAGAAACATACAATAAAGAGAACGAATGATGTCAAAATTGGTATTTTTAGAAAGAGTAAAAAAATTGATAAACTTCAGATAAGACTGTATTTCTAGACTTTGGAGAGTTTTGGGGGGCCAACAAATTTATTCCAAAATCAACATTGCTGTTTAGCCATCATCTTTTCTTTTTCTTCTCCTCCTTATTTAAAAAAATTAACATATATATATATATATGTAATGTTAGAAAATACCAGGACTTTTGTACTCACCTGTATGTTCTTTGCTTAATCATCTTTAGAAAGAAATAACTTCTTCCTTTTTATTATAAAATGATATATGTTCATTGAAGAAAATATAAAATGCAAAGAAAAGATGTACTGGGAAATTTTAAATTTCAGATAATTGCTTCTGATGTATATTCTTTAAAGCTCATTCATTTGCTTATGGATTAAAAGATGTGATCAGTATTATTTTGTTCTACAATCTTTTTTCCACTTAATACTCTATGATGACTATTTTTCTATGTCATTCAATATTTTTCTATTGACTTATTTGAATTACCATGTGACCTAATTTATTCAAGTGTACCAGTTTCCTGTGTTTAGACATTTAGGTTGTTTGTAATATTTTTGCTATTACAAAGAGTGATATGATAGACATTCTTGTAACTAAATTTTTGTGCAAATCACTGATCATTTTTACTTGAAAGTAAAATTGCTGAGAGGGGTAAAAAATCACTTTTAGGGATTCCTGTATTTATTGTTCAACTCCCTTCCACAAAGATTGTGCCAAGTTATAATCTCATCAAAATCAACAGAGTGTCCATTTCCAATATTGTCTCCAACATTAGGCATAATCTTTAAAATGAGCTTCACCTAATTATCTTAACCTGTCCAGAAAGTGCTGAGTCAGAGTTTCTGAAAGGATGACAGTTGTGGGCAACAAAGCTAGAGTACTTTGCAATATGCCTTATTCTGGGTGGATAGCTCACAGGAAGGGTAGTGATTACATGATGGAAATTACTGCTCAGTGATTTCCACAGTTAATTTCTAATAAGCCTTCAGGGGCTAGGAGCCATATACGAGGCAAGAGAAGTGAAACCCTGGCTGTTTTTTATAGTCTCTACTTTTATTTCCATTGTTAATATTATTATTTTACTTTGTTATTATTTTTTATTATGTTAAATATAGAAATACTTCTAAGTCACTCGATTGAGGGAACCATCATGAGGTGGGCTCCGTGAGGTGAAGAGAGTATTAGAGAGCTTCACTGAGTTACATTAGAAGCGCTGAAGTCACATCATGGTGTGACTTCACGCTGGTCTGTTTTGGAAGTTAGTGGCCTCAGTGAATTGAACAATTTTCATGCGTAAAGTACTTTAAAGTTTACAGAGTCGTTTAGATTTTGTGTATGTGAAAACATCTGATTAATAATAATAAGGTTGGCTATAGAGTTCTAGGTTGTAAATGATTACCCTCAGAATTTTGAAGGTATTCTTCCATTATCTTCTAGCTTCCAGCATTATTGGGATGACTTAAGTCATTGTGATCCCCAGTCATTTGTTTGTAACTGGGTTTTTACTCCTTTCTAGAATATGGTAGGACTTTTTTTTTCAATCTCTGGTGTTCTGAAATTTCATGATGATGGTCTATGGTGTATTTTTTGTTTTTGTTTTTGTTTTCATTCATTGTGCTAAGCACATTCATCACATGCTTTTCAGTTCTGGGAAATAGTCTTAAGTCATGATGACTTCCTTCTATCCTCCATTTTCTACTGTGCCTCCTTCAGAACGCATCCACCTCCCCTCCTCGCCTCTCCTCTGCCCTCCCTCTCCACCCGCCCCCCCATTTGATTTTGGATCTTTCTGCAAACAGCCTAGAAATCAGCCTTTCTGGGACACAAGTGGAGTTGGGGGCAGGTGGTCTCCCCCATATGGAGCTTTTTACCTATCTCTGCCCTTTCGGTAAGGTTCTTCACTCAGCTGTTCTTGGTAGTCCCTGATTGACAGCATTTCTGCCTCTTCACAGGGCAAATCCTCTATTCAGTCTTCCACCAGGGTTGTGGAAGGGGTCAGAGGTATCTTGTAGCTCTCATTTTTTGCCTTTTCCCACTTAACGGCACTTAAAACTGAGAAACCTGAAATGTCAGTCACTGTCTCTCTGCTTTCCATCTTTAAAAATTGTGTTCTCTGTCATTCACCGTTATTGCCTCCTCTTCTCTTTGATGTTGTGCATTTGTAT
This sequence comes from Lyroderma lyra, assembly GCA_004026885.1. Lineage (NCBI taxonomy): Eukaryota > Metazoa > Chordata > Mammalia > Chiroptera > Megadermatidae > Lyroderma > Lyroderma lyra. The sequence continues at coordinate 368,589 of PVJL010000205.1, read as the reverse complement.
ACTTTTATCTCTTTTCTTTCATTTTAGTGGGGCTTTGGGTAAGCCCACTTGTTCCATCCACTGTGCTTCAATGGAAGTGTTATTAGCACAATGATTTTTATTTCTGCAGGTCACCTTTCTAAAGTACTTGATAACAAGGAGGCAAAATAAGAAAGGAGCAGAAAGGAAGCGGGAGGAAGAGGAGGGAGACAGGACAGGCTGTGGTTGTGCGGAAGGAGTGCTGCTGATGCTTGTGCTGTAGATTTCCCACAGGGAATAAAACTAGGGCTGCGATGGGGCTTCAGTTTGATTCCTAGCACCTCTGATGATGTGTGTTGGTAGGTGGGTCTTCATCTGGAGAATGAGAATGTTGATATTTGCCCAAAAGTCTTTGGTGATCTTTGACTCAATAGAGCAGATATTTATTAAATCACAAATTCCCAAAGTCATTTTGCACCTTTTAGCCAGAATTAATTTCATCATCTGGTTCTGCTTTATCAAAATAGGGGGTTAGATTTTTCTTTTGAATCCGAAGGAGAGGAGAATGAAAGTATTTCCATTTCCATTATGGTTTATTCCGTCTTTCACATAAATTTCTGTTCAATCACTAGCGGAAATTTGGGCCCCACAAAGTATTTCAGTCATTTATTCACTCACCTGTTATTTTTATTTATTTATTTATTTATTTATTTATTTATTTATTTATTTATTTATCGGGTAGTTCCCTGGTTGGGTATTGAACCCAGGCATAGAGCTGAGAGCACCGAAGCCTTAGCCTCTACACCACCAGGGCACTCCCATTTCTTTCTTTTGATTCCCGGAACAGGGTAACTCTTTTAGTAGATGATTGTGACTTAGGGCTTAAGGCAGTGCTGATCTATATTCTTCAATAAGTATTTCAGCATAGGTTAAGTAACCACTTTTCTGTGGCATTGTTTTGGGTCCTTTGGACCAAAAGGAGAAGAAAGTATGATTTTTGACAGCTTGAGTTTATAGCCTTGTTAAAAGGACCCCTGTTCTAAAGAAAGAAATAATATTGTGATTTGACAACATAATTTTTCACCTATGGTGAATAAATAGTTTTGGGGCCGAGTTCCTGGCACGTGGATCATACTGCATTATGGTAAATCACATAGACTTGGCATCCAGCTTTGTCATTATTTCTAGAGGGAAGTCATGTATCCTCTTTGAGTCTCAGTTTCCTCATCTATAAAACAGAGAAAATAATACTACTTATCACATGTTGGTTTAAATGTGGTAATGTGTTAAAGGCCCTGGACCTAGGTCTGAGGATGGAGTCAGTTAATGGCGAGTAGATTTGTGAAGAGAGGGGAGAATGTCAGATAAGGATCTTGAGCTCACATTCCAGTTTTGAACATTTCTAGACATGCGATGTATTGTAAAATATTGTCTCTTGGCTTGGAGGTTCCTTGTGTTTAAAATTAGGATGTAATTAATGTCTGTCTTACAGAGTTGCTATGAAGATAATGTTATAATAAATGAGATAACGTGAACCACCCTTGCCCCTATGTGTTTAGTGTAAGTTGTATTATAAAGATATTAGGGTTCCTGGGATAGGAGATTGCATAGTAAGACTGTGTCTGAAGAAAGCTAAGCATTGGATAATGTGCCTGCTGCACTGTTTGGTAATCTGATATTTGTGGTGCTTTCTTGAAAACGTAATTTAAATCTAACTGTTTATTGTTAGAATTTTCCTGACATGTCCTGTGGAGATAGTCCAAACGGGACGTGACCTTGGAAATAATAAAAAATTAAAAGCAACTACCTTGTGTAGCATGATATGTGATGAAAATGCCATTGCTTCATTCTAAATCCCAAGAACTTATATGTATAAAACATGTGAACACCTTCTAGAAATTAAATGATTTGGGATCTTTGGTTTCTTTAAAAGAGTAGAGAAATGACATCATTTTTTCAAAGGTGAGTAGTATGTAATGGAGGCTCATGGCCTTGTAAAAAGTAGACATTTAGGCTTTTAGAGCTAAAAAGTTGCTTAGTGACCACCTGATGAAAATTTTTAATTTTATTGATGAAGAAATTAAGCTTGTGAAGGGTTGTTCTTTGTCCAAGACCACAAAGCTATTAACTAGTAAACCTCAAGAAAATAGATCTCTGCTTAAATTTCAGCTAAAACAACATTGTGTAATAAAAATAGCTCAGTGTAATATAATTGAATGCTTTGATGCTTTTTCATCAGTCTCAGTCTAGAATTGAAAAGATGGACTCCCAAAGGGTTTTTGAAACAAGTTTGTTGAAATTATGTAAGGAAATTTAAAATAATCATAAGTAAATTGAGATTTAGTAAGCATTTTGAGTTTCTAAATTGATACTCTAATTTTCGTATGTTACATAGCTATTAATTATGTATTTGTGTTCTTAATTACTTACCTTAATGTATCTATAGCATCAAGTTCTTCTGTGTTAAGAATTCTGGTGATCATCACTGCTTATATGTGGACCAGTCACTGATACTCAGTTATTTGACCAGATACTCAACCTTTTTTGACTTCGTCTTTAACGGGATCCACCCTTCTCTTAGTATTATATTAATAGTATCTGTTGTTGCAAGTTAGTGACCATGAATACACAATGTTTTGGGAAGTACCTTAAAATTGTAGGAGGACATGCAGCAGCAAAATCCGTGTGACTTGTATTTCAGTGAGTAAAGATGAGGCTTTTTCATGATTGGCAGCGGAAGGCACCCAATTCTCCTGTGAATAATACCTTCTTAGTTTGATATATAGGCTGCAGAAATAGTCTTCTTTAAAACTCGCAGACAAAGAATGTAATTCATACTCGTTCTTTGGGGAGAGTCATTTTGGTATTGCTGTTTCTTTACATGCTGAATAAAGCTCCAGATTTGGAATTCTATTGCCCTTTTGTATTGTGGCTTCCCCTGAAATCCTTTAAGGAGGCAGTGACTGGGAACAGCGAAATGCTGGAAATGGTGGAGTTGGGGCAGTGCGGGCAGAGTGAAAGACCCACAGTGAGCGCTGTGTTTTGGTTAATTGACCTAAGGGCCTAAGTATTTTTGGCAGCATATATTGCAGTTGGCTTTTAGGCATCTGGCTTTGGATTTGTATTATTGCTTCTTCCTTTTCCTTCTTAAATTTTGTTTCTGAGGAATTATCTTTTCTCAATCTTCTGTATCCTCTGGATATATTAAAAAAATATTAGGAAGCCAATACCTATTCATAGTAAAAAATTCAAGTAGAACCCAAAGGTGATACACTGCACCATAGACCACCTCCAGAACAAACACTATCTGTTGATTCTTGGGTCTCTTTCTAGACATTTTCCATGTGAACATACCTGTACCTGTATACACATATATTTGTCTTGAACAGAAGTGTATTATATATATAGTTCTCTACTTTGCCTTTTCACTTAATAACTAGACTGACCAGACATACTGTTTTAAATGGTACAGAAAACAACGGTACTGTTCTGTTTCAAGTGGTATGTATGGTCAACCTAGTCTCACTGGGCTAAATTCAAGGTGTCAGTAGACTGACCATATGTACCATTTGAAATGGGACAGTACCATTATTTTATGTCCTATTTAAAATGGTACATCTGGTTAGCCTATTAATAATATATTTTGGAGATCTTTTTGCATCACCACATATAGCGAACTCATTTTTTTAAATGGCTAGGCAGTTCTCTATGTTAGAGATGTTCCATTATTTATTAGGCTTTTCTCATATCCTTTCCTCATTTCCTCAGACAATGTACCTCAAGACAGGCATTTAGTTACTCTCACACTTAAGGCATGTGTCACCTGGAGGAGGCTCAGTTTTCTACCCTTAAGAAAGCGAGCTGGTGGCAGCCTGAGAACACTGCTAGCTGTCACCACCTGCATCTCCCTTTCACGTCCCGGTGTATGAGGAGTGGTGTGTATTTTTGTGTTTGCCCAAGAGCTGTCGTGGTAGCTCCAAGGAACGAGCAGCAGAGTGTGGAAAGTGAGCAGGAAATTGTGTATATCAGGGGTGAATCCTTAGACTGAACATAATGATGCAGAAAATCAAGGTACTGTGCTGTCAGAATTTCAAGGTCAATAATGCTGCTTGTGCTCTTTTCAAGTCACGTTAGCAATGGGGGCTGATTCCAGCAGCAGCTTCTGCTTTCCCAGGCAGGAGGAAAGTCTCAGCACTTGCAAAGCCCGTCTCGGGACGATCCCACAGACTCTCAGAGGAAATTGAAATGTCAGTTTCAGCCTGCCTTCAAGCAAGAGTGCTAGGGTTTGGACAAGATAAGTAGTTTTCAAACTTCTTTTGGAAGAGGAACCTATTTTTCAAATGAAATCTCTTTTACAATTACCAGTTTATAAAATAGATAAAAGTGGAGCTGCAGGATTGTAGCTGGGTTGGGATCTAGTTGGTCTTCCAGGGCCTAGAGTCTGGCAATTTCTGAAAAACAATGAACTAGGTAGCCTTTCATTTCAATGAAAATGTTGATTGTATCTTCTTTTTGTTTTGAAATACTATTTAGACAGGATTTCTAAAAGTGTTTAGGAGGGTTTCTGCTTTGTGTATACCACATTTTGCTGTGTATAATGCATTCCTGTGTATAATGTGCACCCACATTTTTGGCCAAACATTTATATAGATATGGAATTAGTAGTACCCATGTATAGTATGCATCCTTATTTTCCCCTCACAAATTTGGGCAAAAAGGTGTGCATTATTCATGGCAAAATACGGTAATTTAAAAGAAGAAACATCTTCTCTTTGTCCTTTTTTAAAAGGCTTGTTTTAATTTTGTTGGATCAAAGGGCAGATTGCTAGGTGCAGATAGGATATATCACTTCAGTTAACTTTTAGCTACTAAAGGAAAAGTTAAAAGAATCCAGACTGGAGAAACTAGCTTGTAAGGGCAGTAAGTCTTTATACAAATTCCAAAGCCTGCGAGATTGATTGCTTTCAGTGTTTACTGCAGCCAAATGATTAACTGGAACCCTGAAACCGAGCCCTCCTGAGAAGTGATTTATGCTGTGAATGCAGAAAGGATGTTTGCATATGGCCATCCGATTTCTTGTTGAAGCCTTTTAAACATTGTTTGTCTTGGGGACACTCACTGCTTAGAGCATCTTTATTTCCTTGTTTATTTTATTGTCTTATGCCAAAGGCCAAGGCCAGCCTTGTAGTATTTACTGAGTTTGGTTGTTCAGGGCTCTCTTGGGAATGCCACTGAATCTGTGGGAGAAAAGTATGCTTCAGATTGTCTACAAGTCTAAAGTGTGTAGCGTCTGGTTATTTTTCACCATTGCGAACAAGGTTGTTTGTAATTTAAAAAACAAAACAACACAATACTCACAAACATTGACTCGTACTGCAAGGTGTTTCAGAATGATGGATCCAATTTCAAAGTAAGCAATTTCAAATTGGGTCCATCTTTTTGAAGCATGATGTATAATTATTTGGGACTTCAAAGATGAAATATGTGCTGATCAAAACCAGAGCTAAGTTTTATGGAAACTTTTTTTTTTAACATCTCTCTTACACTTAAAAGTTTTGTTATGGATAAAAAACTCCTATTTCTACATATTGAAATAACATACTTCATTTAAAAATATTTATTAAGTATGTACTATGTGCCAGTCAGGGTTCTAGGACATTGGGATACAACAGTACACAGAACAGACAAAATTCCGGCACTCACTTTTTTTCTCCTAGCTAGTTGTTAAAAAAAAATCTGAAAAGTCATCTGCCTCACCTTCTGCAAAAGATGTTATTTGAAGACAATGTGCTTCACGCCAGTGAAACCTGTTATTTTGGTAGGGAACTTCCATTTTCTGTGCGTTCAAGGTAGGGCTAATGGAAGATGAAGATCATGGGCTTGTCCTGAATACGAAAGATAAATAACACACAGTTTCTCAAAATGTGCTATTACCTACCTGCATGTGGAAGAGTAAGACATTTTCTTAAAAATACATATTCCTCTAGGTGTAATGCAGACTTAAAAGAAAAAACATTCAGTTGCATTTCTCTTCTAATAGGGAGCATCAAGAGAGCTCAGAAAAACTGATGAGAGATACTTTTCTTGGCTCCCTAGAGCTAGGGATTTCTAAAGGCTTCATGCTTCTTATCTTTCTTTTATAACCAGCAGAGCACTAAAGCCTAACAGCTGACCAGAACTTTCAAGAATTCTTACTCTTTGTTGGAAAGATATATTAATTTTTAAGGTCATGCCTTTGCTTTCTTTTGCAATAATATCTGAGTCTGGCAATGGAAGAAATCCTACTTGGTGAATGGCTGTTTTGAAAAGGACTGATTCCAAGTGACAGCCCAGAAGCTAAATTAATAATTGCTTTATTCTATCTGTTGTGTCACATCACTTAATAACTTATTGTACTATTATGCTGTATTTTAGAGAAATGAATGTCAGTGTTGCCATTAAGAAAGGTTGAAGTCTGTTAATACATTTGAATCAGAATCTTTCCCTGTGAATTTGTGTGTGTTTTGCATGTTGTCCTTTGCATGACTTCTGGGGAGTCAGGGTACTACTGCTCAGGGCATGTCTCCCACCCTCTTCACCAGAAATACTGAGGTGCAGGAAGGAGACTGAATGGCTTTAGGTAAGTAAACACATAGGGGTCAGGTTGGGTTCTTACTTGTGTGCCTTTGTTTAGGACTCTGGGTCCCAGGGGGAGTGCATCCTTTATTTCAGGCCTAACTGTCGTATAAAGTTGTGTACGTACACAACTGAAGGCAAGCATTTTGAATTCAAGACCCTTCCCTTGCACTTTTTTTGTGTGTCCCTCATGTCATACAGACTAGTTCTTTGCATAGAAGCCTTTTATAAATATTTGCTGATGGATCAAGAGTGGCTGAGAGCCAATATCTATCTCACTGATTCAGTTTTGGAGAAGTCTTTGATTCATTGAACAGATATTTGTCAATGTCTTCCAATATGCTAAAGAACCAGGGAGAATAAATAATTTGCTCCTTTGTTTGGGTTTCAATCTGGTTCTCAATGGTAAACCATTGTATTTGACATGCTATAAATTGGTGAGACATTTCCCAGGGAAATTGGTCTCATTACTTGTTGTCATGTTCCATCAGCCTACCACTCCTACTCACTTTACTGCCTAAATATAGCACAGAGCAGTTTTTTTCTTGCAATCCTCAATGACCTGACATAAACTTGAACCTTCATTATTGCTTTCCTGTATTGTTGTTATAGCTTAACAGCTTTCCCTGTTTCATTAATGTTCATGCCTCAGTCATACCCATCTTCTAGGTTCTTCAACACTGATGCTGCAATGATCTTTCTCACCTGGAGACCAGTCATATTAGAGGGTTTTGTCAGTGGCATACAAGATCTTCTGTTCGCCTTCCAGTTTTAATTCCAACTATGCCTCCTTCTCCACACTTTGTGTGCTCACAATGTCCAGTGTCAGTATCTCCTGGACTGAAAATTCTATGAGGATAGGATCCATGTCTGTATGTACTTTGAATCTCTAGGATCCCAAATGGTGCCCAGAATAGAGTGGGGTTCCATAAGTTTTTGTGGAGTTTAATTGAATTTCACACACTCTCTGAAGCTAACAAGACTTCAGCTTGTTAGCAAACCAAATTACATTGCCTTTGAAACCAAGGGTCCCTATGACTTTGATTAAATTTAGCTTTAAATACTAGCTCTAGAAAATCGTACCTCTCTATATACAGCCCTTAGAGACACAGCCTTTCCCCCATATAATCAGTAACCTCTGAGGCAGCAGAAGACAGTAGTCTAGACCTGCCTAATGGACCTCTGGCAGGCTAAAGGTAACATCTTGACCAAAGTTATGTTTCAACTCCTTAGCCCTAAGATTGAATGACCCCCTGGCTGCTTCCTATGAAACTAGACAGAGAGACACTGGAACAGACCTCAGAGCTGTCCTGAATGAAGACCTGAAGAAATGACTTATTACCCTTACCTCACCTCCAACCAATCAGCTACCAGCATGACCCCAAATGCCTAACCTATGATATCTTGTGATTTTGCCCTATATAATGTGTAACCTATATGCCAAAGGGGAGTTGGGTCTTTAGAATTAGCCCCCTGTCTCCAGATTGACCAATTTAATACTAAACTTTTTTTTCTATTCTGCGAATTCCTGCTTGTGAATTTCTTTGCCCGCAGGCAGGCAGACATTTTTTTTTAAGGAAAAACATTGGGGTTCCAAGCACACGTTCTGTTTAATACATTTAATTCTTATTTGATGAATTCAGCATTGTTTGTCAAAGTACTTTGTGAAATGGAAAATAGATAGCTCTTTCCTCTCTCTGTCAACAACACTCAGAAATATATTTAGAACATTTAGCACTGGATGAGTGCTAAAGACTACATATATTTCATCAGATTGTCCTCCTCCTCATCTGATATGAGGAAGTGGTATTAATTTCTAAAATAATAGAAAAAGAGGAGTAAAGCAATGCAAGAGACTCACATGTGTTCTTCAAAGTATCTTTTGCTTTTTGATTATTTTGAGAAGAGAACATGAAATAATTTAACAGATTTCTCGAATCGGCTTTACATTTCATAATTCTTCCCATTTCATAGTCTGTAAACCAATTTTCTTTATAACATTGATTCTGACATTTACCCAGTGATCTTCAACCAAGGTTTATGGGTCCAGTGTTATATTAAGATTTCTCTAGTCCAACTAGATCAAACTTTTTACTTAAGAAAGCTCTGTAAATTCTTCAGTTTTGTTGTTGTTCAGCAGAAATTTATCTGTCCTTTCAAATTTGGATTGCAGATTATTCACTATAATTTGTCTTCTTCACAGCCACTTTTAGTTTATGAGATTTTTTCTTATACCTATTTCATGAGGCTAAGAGACTTCATACATATCTATGTGTGCAGCTACTGTATGGCATGCCCTTTATATTCAAAGATGAAGCCATTTACCATCAGGGTTGGTATCTTGAGTTGTGCTTCATGGAAACACATGGACTATAATTTTACCCACGGTTTATTTTGATCTCTTCATTTTCTTGGAAGTAATGATGTAAACTTTAGAGGGAATTGTATTATCTCTGTGTAAAGAAGAAGAAATTCAGGCTTAGTGGAATTAAGTAATTTGCTCAAGATAAACCTGGTCTATTTGCTTAAAACTCATTTAAAATATCTTTTATCATGGAATATTACAAAAATTCTTAAACAACAAGAACATTATAAGTAACTCCCATAGACCATCACTCAGCTTTAAAAGCTGACAACATTTGCCTATTTTAGGGCCCAGTCTTTAGCACTACTGCACTTGCTCCACACCTAGCATAGGTTCCAAAGAAACTCAGTTGACATTGGCACGATCAGAAAGTTTTAAATTTCTTTTTAGGCCTATTTTAATTGCATTTATGTAATTATTGTCATCACCATTTTAAATCATTCTCAAAACAAAACTGAGAAAATCCATTTTTAATCCCTGGAGGAAAAAAATGCAAAGGTAAGCCAAGTGGAAATCTTAGCAGGAGGGTAATTATTATAAAAGCAAACAAAGCAGAATCATCCTGAGAGTTTTATCAGAGTTCCATATACTAAGAATGTGTGCTTTCTCTGGGACAATAAATATACTCAGTCCTAGCAGTGGATAATTGATTTTGTCTTTGGGTTTCCTCAACTTTTTGACATAATATGCTTCCATCTACCATGTTCCTGGCTCAGTGAAGCACAGAGATAGTAGAGTAGCAAAGGTGACCCTGTGTGACAGAAAGTTCTTTAATGATTTCCATTATTTTGGAGTGAGGCTTTGGATTCTTTTGATTGTTCATAGTACTTCTCTGTTATCTTCATACAGTTAATAAAACATTGATTCATGTAGCTGCATTAAATTATAAAATCCTTGAGGCCATGGGCTGTTCACCTTGTTTCCTATCCCCTAGTACTGGGTCTAACTTCTGGTAGGTTCTTGGTGCATATTGATGGGCTGGGGTAGAACCACCCTATGATGATATGCTATTGGTTAAGAACCTACATTTGAATTGCTTTATTTTTAAACTGGATGGATAAACTCTGAACAGAAATTTTTTGGCATATGTTTAATATAAGACAAAGAGTGCTATTGTTATTAAAAACAAACTGAAAAATGAGAAAACCAAATCAACCTAATTTTACCTTGAGCACCTTACCAAGAGTAAGTAGCATAAATTCTGCTGAAATGGAAAGGAAAGGAAACAAAATCTGAGAGATTATAATTAGAAAGCAAAGTTATTTTTCAAAAACTATTATTTCTGTTGTGACCTTTTCTTCAAGTTAACTGATGATAGAGTCAGTTGCTTTTTCTACTGTAGGAACACATGGCATTCTACAAGCTTATTTATCGCCCACTGTGAAGAGCAAGTAGTGAAGAAGAAAGCTCAATTATACATTTTAAACACCATGCTCCGTGTGGTCAGGATGAAATGTCATTCTGCTTGTACTATGGTATCTTTTATATCTGAGCAAACATACCTGGCTTACTTTCCCCAACTTCCTCCTCTCTTTTTTCTCTTCAGGAAATCAATTTGGTTGAGTTTCTTGTGTAGGGTGAAACCCATGGACTGGTACAGAGCTGGTGAGTGTCCCATCAATGGGATCTCTGTTAGCTCATTTTTCATCAGAGAGATACATTTCTTTCCCAAAGCTGTGATCTAGGAAAGTTGCCAAGCAGCTAGAGTTTTTTAAAAAATACACAGAAAACAGCAAACAACGTAATTCTTTCATGTGGTGATCCCTCCCATTGTGCTCATTATGCCATTGCTGGCTGACCAGTTCTAAAACAGAGCTCATGGTTCCTTTGCTTTCGGCTGTTTCTGGTTTCCTGGAATCTTAGTTAAAACTTGTTTACTGACAGCACTTAAAGGGTGAAGTAGAAGACTCTCTTTTTGTGGGTTAGGACTTAATTGAAAAAGTCCATAAACAATGATAGAAGTCCATAAACAATTTCTCAGGCTCACTTTTGTGAGTTTAGCAGGTGTAAAACACTTCCAAAGCCTTTATATCCGTATCTGAACTTGTGTGTTCTTTGAACCCAAAGTCCTCACCTTTTTTGATATCACTGTCAACCTCTTGGACAAAATCGATAGACTTAACACTCAAGTGTATTTTGTTTTCTTTCTGGATCTTCAGCAGGGCTAGTGATGAAAAAAGACAGTTGACACAATTTGCTTCCATCTGTTTCATTTTGTGAATGCCCTTGGTGGGCAGAGCCAAGCTCTCCTGACCAGAGGAAATAATGATGAACATCTTATCAGTGGGGGCAATTTTTTTTGTTGTTGTGAGTACTTGAATTTGGCTTATGTGGAAAATTCTCTAAAGAATCTATTGTTTTTCCATTACTTAAACAAGACAATGTCCCCAAGTAGCTTCGGCCATCTGAAAATTAACCTCTGTTTCAAGGAAGCTTTTCAGGAGTAACTAAATGTTACGCTGTTAGTGAAGAATGTCTAACAATCACTTTTGGGGCCTGGGACAAAGTGGCTTTAGCTCTACTGCTTTCCCATTAGGGTATGTACCACTGTGGCAACTCTCTCCCACTGCTTCAGTTCCTGAAGGATGGTGTGGAAGACCCACTGCTGGTTTTTAGCAGGGCAATGTTTGTCTCCTTCTAGTACCTTCTTTCCTCTGCTGCTGCCATGAATTCAAGATACTCACACTCTCCCTTTTCTAGTCTCTGAGTCCCAGCAGCCCTTTCTAGATTAGGCTTCCCAGTGGCTCTCTGCTTTGATTGTTCAGTGGAAGTATCTGCTTTAAGCTCTGTTGAGTGAAATGAGAGATTATCAGCACGGTGCTCAATGTGGTGAATTAAATCCCTCTGTGTACTTTGTAGTCAATAAGCAATTATTTCTATTTCACCTTGAAAATATATCATATGTTATATTTTAAGCTTGCTGCAATAAATAATGTGGTCAAGTAAATGGCGGTTGGGTTCTTTTGATCATGGTTCTTTGTCATGAAACTAAGTTTTTGTTTTTTGTACATCACAAAACCTCATTTCCCAAAATAGGCTGGTTGTTGGATTCTCTTGTCCATTTAGCTATGCCATTACTGTTTCATTTTAAAAGAACTCTTAGTGAAGAATGGCTGTTGTATCGATATGATGTTGAAGTTATGATCACTGTGTTTTGGCCTTAGGCATCCAGTAGTGATGAGAAGTAGCCACAGTGGTTGGAATCAGTAGACATTGTCTGGGATAGTTCAACTTTAGCCCTTGAACCAGACAGCAGCAGGAGCCCTTTAACATCTAGGGCAGCACTTCTCAATCACCTAATGGCATTAGGTCGGCAGTACAAGTGTGTCACATAGTGTGATGCCAGTGTGATGGAGCAAAACTTACCAATATGTGGGTGTTCACACTCTCCAAGTCCCTACTTCTTAAGGAAGAAAGCATAAAACTCAGTGAATTAATTTTTTGAGAGAAAAGCAACTAAGTCGAAGTACAAACTAATTCCTTTCTGGCTTCATTGGAGGGGAACTTAGGGATGTGATGAGAGTATGAAGGCTGGGCCTGAGAACTTCAGAAAGAAGTGACCTAAAAAAGTAGATAGAAAAGGTGTGATGGTATGGATAAGTAAGAGAGTTCTGGAATGGGACAGTGAGTGACTCCTGTGAGTTGTGTGTTGTTTGAGAATAATATAAAACAGGGCTTTCCTGGAGCTATGGATTCTATTCTGGAACTTTTAAAAATGATTGTGTGAGATGAAAGAGAAAAGGGAAATTCTTGTTTGGGACATGAGTTTTAATTGTGAAATTGCTCTGGACCTTGTGGACCATGGCTTTGTAAGTTTGCAGTAATGTTTAATATTCCAAATTTTTGGTAACCCTTACCTTTAAAAATAATTTAGAACTAATTCATGATGATTTCTATGTGAGTATTAATACTCTTATTCGTAATTATTTAAAGTGTTTCCCTCCATGGAGAGAAAGGGTGCTCTAGGGTTTGCATATAATCTCCAACCTATTTTATCTACTCTACAACTCAGCGTAGGTATCTATTACTGTCAATCAGTGTGGACATTACCATTTATTTATAGTGCTTTTGATTTGTGATTTTATAGTTTTTAATTTACCCATGTGTAATTTTCTAATAAGGAAGAAGGCAAGGATAGACGAAGAAAGTCTGAGTCCCGCTGAACATGGAAAAGAAATACATCCTAAATGTTTCCCTTAGTAAAAATACAACAGTTCCATGGGTTGTCAGCCAAAGGTCTGTAGGTCAAATTCATCACATGTAGGCTACAGACATGTTTTATTTGTTTCTACGGTGTTTAAAATAAGTTGAGTCTATTGCCAAAATATCAAATATGGAGATTTCATAGGAAAATCTGACTTACTAACTTCTCTTTAGCAATTGAAAGGTTTGGGAACATTGGGCCCACATTGCCATGGCAGTTAATCACCTGATGCGTCCAGAAGTCGTGCTCATTGGGTGGGGCATGCGCACTTCAGTTTGCTACTGCCTCCGCAATGCTCTTTCCTGAGGCCCTGCCTGCTTCCTTTGCTTGTGTAAGCATTGAAGTATGCTGTTCCTAATTTATCACTAAACCAAAGGGAGACAAAAATGATGAAATTAATAAGTTTGTAATAATCCTAGATATAGTAATAATATTAAACACCTGTGTATTGTAATGTAAAACAATAAAGTGGGGTTTATTTCTTTTGATTAGAATATTTTATTTTTTTATACGGAACCATTTCTAATATCTTTCAATGGCTTATTTTGTTAGCCAGATGCAAGCATAAGCCATTCAAAGATCTAAAAAAAGAAAAGTTATATAAGCAAAGAAATATGATTATTCTAATTAAAAGAAATAATCATATTGTTTTTCTTTTTGATGAAAATTTATCTTTTCCAGATCTCTAATCCATGGGTTTCATTAGTAAGTGAGCCAGTATACATAAATAAAGTCTATTATTTTACATTACTATACAGAATGTGGGCTCTAAGTTAAGATGATCTGGGTTTAAATTCTAACTGTCATATATAAGCTGTGTCACCTGGATGAATCAGAGTTTCTCTATGCCTTAATCTTCTTACCCGTGATACAGGAATCATTATGGTACCTACCTGAGATGATTCTTTTTATAATTAGATTAATCTAGACAGGGCAGTTGGTTCAGACAGAATAAGAACTCAGTAAATATTAGCTATTATTATTATTTCTTGATAAAGAGTCTTCAGTATTATTTTATTTACTTTATTACAACTTACTTCTTACCTAAAAAAATCTTGGTACAATATTGGGAGTATGTTGGGCATGTATACATATCTAACCTGTCAGGAGTAAGGTTGTAAAACTCTGCCCTAGAAAATGCTCTTTTATTAAATCTCAACTTCTAAAACTTCATCTTGAACCATAGATCTTGATCTATAAAATGAGATTTCTCTTTGTCATCTACTTTGTGTAGGGTAAATCAAGGTAGAAATTTAGTGATAATTGAGGCTGTTGGTAAAAAGTTGCTGAAAACACTGAATTCCATAAATAAATTAGATGAGGATGAATATAGTCATATCCATTTTCTAATTCAGAATTCTACACATTTTGAAAGGCTTGGCAATCAAATATAGAAAAGCTTAAGTATCAAGTTTTGGCCAAAAGACATGCATACTACTAATTTATTGATATGGAAATAAACTTTATCTTTAATGTCTCTCTGGTCTTGTAATTTTAACATTTTTTTTTATGTTCACTTTGACTTTTTGCTAGAAGGAGGAAAAGCAGGTTTTACTTCTCTGCCTAAAAGGAATCTACAAGAATAATGTTTTTAATCAGCATACATGGGATATAGCACTAACTTGGGCTGATGATATACAGCAACAGAAATTTATGATTATGTCCTTTCCTCTTGTTCATTCTCCCAGAAAAAAATTTAGTTTTGGGTGGGAAGAGTTAGAAATGGTGCCACAAAAATTATTTTCTGGATTCAGAATTGCTGTTTTCTGGCACCGCTGGAAGCCTACAGTACTGAGCACCCACTGTCCTTTCCGAGGAAACAGAAAGCAGTATTTCACAGTTGTAAATGAAGATTGAGTGTGATGGGTTACTTTTGAGAAAAATGTTCTCTTAAATGATTGCAAAAACACAAATCTATCTCAGCTGGTAAGGTTTTTGGAGTAGAGGATCTTGTCAATTTTTTCTGGCGACCATTATCATTGTTGTTGCATTTATTCCATTTCTGTCACTGCCTGTTAGGTGAATGTTTTGCTTTTATCTGATAACTTTGGAAGTCTAAGTTATTTCTCCTGGGGCTATCAGTCAGAAGAGTCTTTCAGGAGCTGGTTGACTGAAGTGTGAAGCTGCTTTTCCTGAAGGGAAGGTATATTGTATTGTTAGATAGGGTTTTAGTTTTTTGCTCTGGCAGTGTATAGCACCCTTTATTGGGGAAAACAAGAAAATGGAATTACCTAAGAAAGGAAAGCTTGAGAAGTAGTTCAGTTGTTCTTACAGTTAACTGCTATAAAACAATTTGTGGATGAGCTCTTCTCCTGCTCTCTAACTGTTTCTAGGACTGAGCATGTGAAACTAAGAGGCCCTTGTACTTGGAGTGGTATTAAACAAGAAGCAACAGCAGAGGAAACACAATGGTCACCATTCCACTTACTGCTTGTCTCTAGAAAAACACACCTAAACCTGATATCAAAGATAGTAAGACACCACTCTTTTAATGGAGACTTTTGCAACTTCGCTCATGCTTATAAAAGGCATTTTATTCATATTTTTCCCATTCTGTTTTTATTCATCTTTTTATGAGTAAATTTATGTGCATAGACCCTTATTTTTGTAGATATATACCTTCACATACATGTTATTGTACATAAATCACATAATTTATTTCTCATTCTTTGAAAATTGTGTCTTTTTCTCACTATTGTTATAAAAATCTGCACAGTATTTCTCACTATTTAAAAAAAAAAACCTGTTTTAATTAAATTTTATGGTCAAAGATTTCACACATTCCCAGGACCAGTTAATTGAATTACCTAATTATTCCAAGAGTGAGTAATATTTATAATGGTTTTATTAGCAGAGATCGTAATTTAGACCTGGTTTCTAAGTTGCGGGCACTTTCTAAAAGTTGTTTGGTACTCAGAATGCAAACCATTCTCCTCTGCCTTCTGCCCTTACCAAGGGAACAACATTTTAAATTATGACAAATGAAGGGTTAAGTTTCCATTCCAACTCCCAAATCTTTGTAACCCATGCTGGAGCTGATCTCTAGTGCTGTAGTTTCTTATTGCTTCTTTGGAACAATTAATCCCAAGTTACAATGTGACATATGACATCCATAGCTCTAATATTGATAAAAATAATATTTTGCCTTTCCCTTTGCACGTGGACTATTAGAGGAGTTTCTCTTTCTCTCTGCTTTCCTCTCTCTCTCCATCCCTCCCTCCCTCCCCCTCCTTCCCTCTGCCCCCCCTCCCCTTCTCTCTTCCCTTCCCCCAACTCCAACCTGGGGAGTGTGAAGAGTTCTAATTCATTTTCCCTCTTTTGGTCCAGGGACATGAAAGGAGTTGTGCAGGGTTACATATGACAAAGGTGGCAGCAGGAGGAGATTTTTGCTCTGCTTGTCCAATCTCCCGTGCTCCCCATCTGAATGGTGGGGATTGCACTTGCCACCTGGCTGGAATAAGATCTCATTCCCAGAGGCTAGAGACGGATGTAGTTATGCACTAGGCGCAGAATGCAAGAGGGGCAAGGGGGATAATTCAAGTCAGAGTTCCTGACAGATAGTAAGTCAGTGGTCTGTGAACAAATAGCTTGGTTTTAGGCAGAAGTGGGGTCCCGGGGTGGGCAGGCAGGAACATCTTTGTGTGGCCTACTCAGAGTTTTTCACTGGAGAAGGTGGGGTAGTATGTGATGGTTGAAACACTATAAAAGGGATATTTTTAAAGTGGTATGTTTGTAACTCCAGAGTCACTCATAATGCTTTAAAGTCATAAGAAGTTTGAATCAGTATAGATTAAAAATATATAGCATAAGGAATGGAAACCACGGGTGTGACCAATTAATAACATTGATCATTTTAAAATTTCATGAAATGTTAAGAAAGATGTAACAAGAGATTTAGAAAGGTTTTGATTTTATTAAAATGCTAATATAAATTTATTACTTATATAAAGCACTAAAATTGTTCTAAAGGGAGAAAAGCTTACCTGGGATAATCCCTTACATAAATGTAAGTTATTACTATATAACAACTTCTCTGCAGAAGGAATCCAAAGGCAATTGAAAAATCTCAATTTTTATTATGAGAGCGGTATTTTAATGGAGTTGTATTTAAACATGAGCACAACACTGTTCATATCTTTTTCCTTCTAAAAAGCTTTCTCATATTTTTCTCCTTCTTTTTGTTTTCTTTTTCATGTAGTTCTTTTAAAAAGTAACATCTTACTTTCCTGCTTCACCAGCCTAAAGCCAGTCTAAAGTTCTTTCTCAAAACTTGTATATGCTCGAATCTATGCCTGAAGTTTTCCTGAAGATCAGGCTCTGGACTCCTTTCAGTTATTCATTCATTCAGGTCCACTGTTAAGCCATGGGAATCTATTAATCTTAAAAGTCAAAGTTTTTACCCTTCTGTCCTATAGTCCTTTTAGTCAGAATACAAATTAAAAAGGCAAATTCAGGAGTAATTCTCTTGATGTTCTAAAAATCAATGAGTATTTATTATGCTGGAATTCCTCCCCAACTTTCCCTTTTTCTTAAGAATAGCTGATGTCCAGGTAAAATGAGAGCTTTCGGAACTAAAGGTATGATAAAGCTGACCCAGGAACATTTCTGTTGACAAACTAAAAGTTTATACAATAGTTTCATCGATGTCTCTGGCATGGCGTAGGGTATTTTGCCTTTTTATAGTACTTCACAGTTTATAGTGTGTCTCACACAATTTCCTCTAATGAAAAGGTCCAACATTCCTACATGTGGCATTCTTTGATTGGACACTAATGTTTATGTTGACTTGAGAAACTCCGAAGATCTCAGAAGTCAAACAAGATGATATCATGGAAAACATGTCAAACTGATAAATTGGGAGACTTGAGTTCTGATCCTAGCTTTATTAGTATCTGGTTTCATTATTTTCCTTCTCAAGTCTTTTGTTTACTCATCAGTAAAATGAAGGGCTTTGGTAGGCAAACATTAAAGGTCTGTATTAGGTAGTTACTGCTGTGTAATAGATCACAGCAAAATATCACTGTTTTAAAACAATAGATATGCATTATTACTCTGCAGGCATCTATGAGTCATCTGGGCAGTCCTGCTAACATGGGTCAGGTTTGCTTGATTTTGATTGGGCTTATTTAGTTTTCTGCAGTTATTAATAGTTAATGGGGTTGGCTAGGGTCTGAGTTCTCTGGAATGGCCTCTTGCCCAAGGCTAGCTGTTGGCTGGGCAACAAGATGAGAGTTGAGTGTGTCAACTCTTTTTCATCATCCAGCAGGCTAGCCCGGGCTTATTTTCTCAGCCAAAGCATGTATCCCAAGAGTTTGAGCAGACACATATAAGGCCTCAAGAAGGCATTAATTCCATTACATTCTGTTGCCTGAGGCAAATCTCAAGGCCAGTGCCATATCCCAGAGATGGAGACATTGACTCCAAAGTCTCATGGAAAGGGCATGGAAATGGGGAGCCTCAGAGAATTATAGCCTGTTTTGCAATTAATCGACTATAGACCCCTTCAAACCTTAATGTTTTGTTAAATCTATAAGTGATCTAATTGGTTATTTAAATACCTACCTCTGTGCTTAGGCACTGAAAGAAATACAAAAGAATAAAATAACTCTTGACTATATTTAAGGCATTTTATAAAACCATTTTCACTTCCCAGAGAAACATAAAGTAAAAGATACCCTTGAGGAGCTGGCAATGTGGGAAAGCAAATAAGGCTCATATATTAAAACAGAAAACATTTCAAGATAATCTTTTTTTTTTTTCTTTTACTTTTGATGGAGACTTGTAACACTTACAGGGCCCAGAAAAGCAACAAGCATATTTGGACTTGAATTGTTTACTAAGGTAAAGTGTCATTGATTAGATCCAGACTACTTGGGTTTTTTTGCTTTTGATCACCCCTTATATTTATATACACAATAAGAGCAAAAGCATTTTAATTAAACAAGGGAAACACATAGTTTGCTAGTGAATAATTAATCTCACAACCTGTTTCTTGCTAGTTTAAGGAAGAAGTTATATCTTGACTCCAGATTTTTTAGCAAATAAAAACTATTTTCAGAAGAATGTTTAATTTTTTAGGTCATGGTTCCTTTGAACGAAGCAAAGGGGATTAATTTCAACCACTGGCAGAAGTGGCTAGCTGGTGACTACAATCTGTTTCCCCTTCCTACATCTCCCAGCCTCTCTTCTAGTTGGGTGTATCACTTGACTAAGTTCTAGCTCGTGGTATGTGAGTGGAAAAACATGTGCTACTACCGAGCTTGTTCTGTAAAACCTCCAACAGGTGCTTCTCCATATGGTTTCCCTTTTCTGACTGTCTGAGTGGCCACACCCAGGGCGACTTTCAAAGCCATAGACTGATGTTGGAAGAGCTGTTGTCACCTCATGTTCCTAAATGATTGCCTGGAGCAGAAACCTTCTTTCAAGCAGAAGCATCTGCTCTCCATTATTCACGGAGCAAGACGTGAAATTCTGTTGTGTTTAACACAATACATGGTGGATCTGTTTGTTTTATCAGTATAGTCTATGCCAACTAATACAATAAATCATACCTTTACTTGTAAAATCAAGGTAACTAACACATAATTAAAGAGCTTTCTAGATTATCTTCTCTGTCCACAGGCATTAACCTTGATGCAAAGTTGAGTTCAGTAAACACTGACTGACTGTTCCATCTACAACTGGCTGAGCTCATTGCTGAACCCAGAGCTGAATAAACTGCTCCTGCTTCAGGGAGCACAGTCTCGAGGGACAGAATAAAATTATTATACAGCAGGAGTGTCCAAACTTTTGGCTTCTCTGGGCCACATTGAAAGAAGAAGCATTGTTTTGGTCCACACATGAAATATACTAATACTAACAATAGCTGATGATCTAAGAAAAGGTCTGTGCATAATTTTCATGTTTTAAGAAAGTTTATGAATTTGTGTTGGGCCACATTTGAAGCTGTCCTGAGCTGCATGCGGCCTGTGGGCTGCAGTTTGGACAGGCTTGTTATACAGTGTAGTGAACCTATTTTGCGGTACGGGCTAAATTAAAGTGTCATAGAGACTCCACTGCTTAGTGACTGGAACAAGATAGAAAAAAATGTTTTTCTGTAATAGTTCAGAGTAAGTTGGGTAATCCAGATGGTTAGGCGCACAGCTCTACAGAGTTATAATAACAATACTGATTAGTACCATTAGCATTAACTGACACTATGCATTCAAGTCTTTTCCAGGTCCTTAGGTGTAATTAATAACTTCTTTGTTACAAAAAACACACACATTAGGTACTGTTTATTTCCCCATTTTACAGATATGAAAACTAAGGCACAAATTGCTTAATTTACCCAAAGTCACATAGCTGGGAAGTGACTCAGCGGGGATTTGAACCAGGAAATCTGAGCCTATGCTGTTAATCACCATCATGTGCTATACTTAGATAAGCAAGTTTGGTGCAGTGGGTAGTCATTAAAGTATGGACACATCCGCTGATTTTTGATGGCTATTTGGCTTTTAAAACTGTATCCTTTAGCACTCATAAATTCCTGTTGTAATGGTGTACTTGATGCTTGTTGTTACGCTGCATTACATGTTTCTAATGAATTTTATATTGTAGATATATCATGATTCTCAGAGGTAATTCTCCTAATTTTTGTGGGTTTCTGTTTTCCTTTGTAGTCAATTAAGGTTAGTGATTACTATTTGCATGTGTTATATTCCCAAGATGACTTTTTATAGTCTCCAACTTGTTTAATATGTATAATACTGACCTTTGCCCACACTCAGAAGTGGCTTTTTGCTGAGCAAATGTAGAATACAGCCACTCCTCACTTAAGGACTTATCTGTTTAATGACTGCTTGGACTTACGACCAGTCTTCAGCGGAATCCCCTTTCTCAGTCTGTGTGAATCGCAAGAATCTACTTTCTCAGCCTTTGTCTGGTTCCCGTAGTTGGTTAGTATTCACTACGTGAGGCATTTGCAATCATGCAAGACTACATCTTTCATTTATAGGTGTGGTGTCATGTGGTATCTATTGAAAAATAAGTACCCCGTGGCGCCACGACACACCACAAGACATCCATCTTTAAGCTCCTCACTTACCGACCAATTCACTTAGTGACTTAGTCTTAGGAATGTAACTTGGTCATTAAGCGAGGAGTGCCAGTAGTACTCTGTGCAGAGTTCATCTCTTAAACTCCCGTCAGGTCTTCTCCTGTCCTCTGTATTTGGCCTGCAGCACTCCCTCAGACAGATGGAAGTGTCTGAATGTTCTTTTCCCTCAGCCATTTATAAAAAAAGTTGGGTTTGCCAGAGACAATGAAATGGTTTTTACATAGCATTTCTGCTTTCCCCCCCTGTAATAGTCACACAAGATGGTTTGGCAAATATAAACCTAATCTGAAACTTAAATTCTCTTTTCCTTGAGAAGGCACCGTCAAAATGTGCAAAGTACCATTTTTATTACTGTCCACTACATTTTTTTCATTTTTTGAGCGTGTTGGGTTTTTTTTCTGAGACTTACACTTTATCAGCTCTATAGTGGGGATAATTTTAGTTTTTCTTAAACTGTTGTGACCTCTGTCCTACTTTTTTCGTTCACCTGGGATCGTGTTCTGTTGTAGGGGATAGTGGACAGAAGTGTTTCCTGAACATCTCATCTGTTACATGCTGAAGTCCTTTGGTGATCCAGCCAGCTCTTGATAAAGAGGCGAGGCAGGTGCTGAAAGATTCTTGGAGATGCTTTTCTCTGGGGGCATTGCTTCTGGCTAATTCTGAGCCTTGTTGGATTTTGTGAGGGTGGGTTGCGTACAGGATGTCTGACAAGACAGAATAAAGGAAGGAACAGGCAGTGTCAATTTACTAAAGTTGGCAGCTCTTGACTGGGAAATTTAGATATAAATTATGATCCAGGTTGGGACTGCTGCGTGTACTACAAGAAGGATTTTGAAAGTCCATCAAGTCTAACAAGGGAATTGTAAGCTGCAGGCCGCCTTTTGTTCCTTGAGTACAATTGACTCGAGCCATTTAGAAATGAATACAGTATTTTTTTTTTCAATTATCACGCATTCATCATCTTTGCCCAGGCAATGTTACTAAGGTCAGGAGTGAATGGTGAGCCTGTAATTCCAATTTCCCCAACTGGGTCTACCGTTCACGTTACGTTTGGCGAATTGTTTTACCTCTGTTCCTTTTCCCTGCCACAAACCTAATTGTGGCTCCTGAAATTCATTGGCTGGTGCAGGGGAGGACATTGTTAGTATATTCTACTGGAGTTTGACTCTCTCCTCTGCTGCTTACCCAGTGTAACCTTGGTCAAGTTGCTTAACCTCTCAACTTTAGGTGCCCTCTCTCAAAAGGGGACACTAATGTACACGTCACAGGGTTGTTACAAGGATATGCTTGACATCACTAGACATGATATCTAGCACATAGTGGGTGCCCGTTACATTTCAGTGATATTTAGTTTTTATTAGCTATTTTCAAGTTCTCATACTGAATGAGATGCTGGCAAAATAGCAACAGAGATACGAGGACCATTGTTTTCTGAAAAGATCATGTCTATTGTTATGTAAAGGCACTGTTTTTCAAGGCAATAGCAGTTGTTATATTAATATTAAAAACTTATTATATATCAAGTTGACAATGCACTGTAGAATTGTATGCCTGAAACCTATGTCATCCTTGCTAACAGATGTCACCCCAATAAAAAAATTTAAAAATAAATTTTTTTCTTCGGAGACTTATTTTCGCAAATAAAAGAAGTAACTTTGGACACCATCCGCGTTGAGAGTCAGTGTGGCACAATGGAAGGAGAACAGGATTCAGGAGTTGCACGGATCTCTCTTTGAATTCTGTCACCACATTTACTACTTGTGACTTTATAAAAGTTAATTAACTTCTCTAAGCCCAGTTTACTTGTTCATAAAATGGAGATAAGATAATGTTGATTTAAACAAGACATTTTGAAGATTAGAGCTAATTAATATAGTTAGTAAAGTCTTGCACGTGCTATGTGATGAATTCATCGAACACAACAAAATGTTGCCATGTGCTTTTGTACGGTGTTCTGTGATGTTGCCTTGAGCTTCCGCGATCCCCCAGTTATATTGTCTGTTTTCCTATTTTAAAGCATCCCATTCTCGTCCTTCATAGCACTTAATCCCAATGTGTGTTTCTCCATTATTTGTCTGTTTGTTTACTGTCTTTCTCTTTCCTGTAGGCTGAGGGTGGAGTCTCTGTCTGTTTGTTCACCATTATACTAGCTAGCACTGGCAGATAGTTAGCACTCAATAAAAATCTTTGTTAAATGACTGGATGAAAGAATAGCCAACAATCAACAGTGCATTTCTCCTTTGTAAGCACATATCGTTGGTCACTTCAATTCATATTGCCTTGTAACATCACCTTGTCTTGTTAATTAGCTCTTGTAAAATTGCTAATTATTTTCTTATACTCTCTGATAGGTTGTAAACCCCTGAAGGGCTGGAGCCGTAGATTAGATCTGCATCCCTCCACAGATAGTACAGTTCTTTGCACAGTAATTATTTGTTGGATAAATGAACCAGAAAAGGAAAGAAAAAACTCATTCTGGGGATTTCGCAGAAGATTAAACTTCGGGGAAATGTCATGAGGTCACTTTGCATTCAGTCCCCTCTCTCTATTGTTCCTATCTATTTTTTCTAATAGTTGTAATTGATGTTTAGAGAGATGAGAAGAAAGGCCATGTGATCAACTCTTTGATGCTGCCCCAACCATTCTTTTTCTTTTCTTTTTTCTTTTTCCAGCCATTCTTTATATGCTTATCTCAGTGACTCCTTCCTCATTCTGCTGGTGGTCTTACTCCATGGCCACAGTGCATCATAAGTAAAAATTGTTCTATTTTTTAATTCCTCTCTCAGGTCACCTCCCTCCCTCTCTTCCTTTTTGGCTCCAGTATCCCAGTCCATTGTCTTTTTCATTTTTAACATCTTGTCTTTACTTCCATGTCTACCAGCCTTAGTCACATTCAAGTTCAAAGTGAACCAGCTGCCACTTTAAGGATCAAGAATGTTCCCATGGGCATTTACTACCTTGAGCTTCTTTTTGTTCTGATTTTGATACCTTGAAAACCATGAAATCTAACTTCAGGTGGACGCGCACTATTTGCAAACATTATTTTATTAATTAAAAAAATTCCTACATAACTGCAGCTCCACATCTTTGCTTGTCATGAGCTCTCTGGCCTCACCCCACCCAGAGAGTTTAAATGATTTGCCCAGGCCACAGAGCCGATAATTGCCAGAACTGGGGTTTGAACCCAGGCACTCTGGTCAGAGTCACTTAATCACTATTCTCTACTGCTTTTTTCTGTGTTCTATGTGTGCCCATACAACCCATGCAATATATATGATATGATTAATGATTTTCTTTTGTATAGATATACTATGCTTAGAATTGGGGAACCTGCTCTTTTTCGCGTGACAAACTATTTTGGAGTTGAAGTTATTCTTAACTCCTCTACGTTTTTGCCACATTCAATCTGTGGGGGACTCTCTTTGTAGTTTCCCTTAGCACTCTAACTTAACCATGCCTAGGATCACCACTGTGCTCAAGCTATTTTGCCTCGCATATCCATGTCACGTCTGGCTAGGAAAAAAAAACCCAACATACAGCCATGAAACTACTACCTCCTGTTTGCTACTGGTGGTTCTCTCCACACATCATGATAGCCTTTTAAGTTGTCTTAAGGTATATTCTTCTTACATATTTCTATGGTTGTTTCCTACTAATTAAATACTGGCTCCACCTTTATATCTGTACTCACCCTGAGAAATGCTCTAAGATTTTCCATGGCCATTCCTTTTTCAGGTCATTTCCCGAGTCAGGATAGCTCCTTCCATCTTTACTTGTCAAAACCTTACTCATCCTTCAAGGCACATCTTAAATCTGCTCCTCCAGCATTTGAGATAGGACTTGATTTACAGACTCTTCAGGTGCTCTGGTATGTCTCCCTCTCCCCTCTACCCCATCCTCACATACATTCCACACCTGACTGTCTTCCTCTATAATATCTTCATTTGCTTGTTGGCGTTAGGCCCATACAATCTGCACCTTCCTTGCCCTTCTGTTTACTGTTGTCATTTCCTGGTTCAGTGGATTGATAGTAAGAGACCTACATATAGTTATTTGTTTTAATTGAATAGAATCATTGCAGCAAAGTTAAGTAATATTTAATGCTACCATTAAAAAAAAGCCTGTTTTCATTAATTTTATGATGCTGAAGAAAATTAATCTTTTGTGAAGTTCTTGACTGAAAAGCTCTCTGGGGCCCCTTTATATTTTAAAACTATACTTCAAAATGTCATCATTTTGGATTGAATTTAGAGGTGACCATATGATAAAAATACTGCCTTTGTGGTCTTTGTTTTGGCAGCAATAGTTTATCCATGACACCCAACAAGAAAAAGGCCTTGTGAAAGTTTAATTTAGAAGATGGATGCAAATCTTGGTTCACAACCAGGAGTGCTAAAAGCACTGACTTTGTTTTATAACTCTAATCAATTTCTGACACTGTGTCTCTATGCTGTCAGGTGGGCAGAACAAGTCTTTAGTCCTCCTGATGTGTTCCTTTCTTTTCCTGGGGTTTTGTCTGAGATCTGACACACTCCCAATTCTTCCCAGGTTTTCAAGAGGTGGTTCTTCTGTGTCTTGAGTCCAAACTAGTTTCCAGGAGATGTCTCCAACCCCTTCTCACTATTCCTCAAGCTCCTTTAGTTTAGGGACCCTTCTTTACTGCTTCTACTTTTGAATCATAGGCATCTATCTTGGGATGGTCCATGCTCTCCTCTGCCTAGGGCACCATGAACACAAAGCCATACCTCTCTAGAAAGGATGTCTTGTCACTTCACAGTAGTGCTGTGGGGAAGAGTGGTCCAGACTCTTTATTTTCTAGGACTCTTAACGTGTCTTTCAGTCTCCTCATGCTTAATATCTCCCATCCTTTATAATAACTGAGAAACTCCCACACTCCCATTCCCCAAGAGCTATCATGGCTTTTGAACAAAGGAAGCACCTTAGAATTGAAACTGAAATGTAGTAGAGCTCTTGCAATTATACCTTTAGTAGGGTATTTTGACTCTAGTTGCATACTTCACTACTACTTACTCTAACTCAACCCATGTCTTTATGTGAAGTGCAGAAAGTTGGGACTGTGCTTACTGATTAGTGATCAAAACTGACAAATCCTAATGAGAAAAACTATTAGACTTTTCAAGACCATTTTCATTTCTTATTGGGAAGCTATAGAAAAAATGCTTCTCATTTAAAACATTGCTTTGGGGAACCATCATGGATACAAATGTCAGGATAGTTGAAGTAATAAAAACCATTTCTATGTGCATTAGATGGTTATTGCCAATGTGCTTAATAATTTTTTGCTATGGCTTATCACCACTTACTGTATATATTCAGCTTCATTGTACAGATGGTGAAACTGGACACTACGTGACCAACTCTTGATTTCCACATCCCTTGATGTCTACTGTGTCTCCCGTGTTTCAGCTGAACACACAACTGCATCTGTGCAACCAGAATAGCAGTCTCTTTTATTTTTAGAACCAATCTCTGATGCTTACTTAGCCTCTCTGAATGAGCCTCATGTATCCCAGGAGCTACCTGTAAATTGAATTTTGCTGCATTCAGTGCTTCCACTTGGAAATGTGTTGGCTCATGTTCTCAACTGTAAGAAATCACGGTCCACTTAGGTCATATAAAATACTTTATTATTCATTTAGAGCCAGAAAAACATACCTATGTCAATTCATCTCTTCCATATTTGGTGTGATTATGGGACCTGCTTAACAAAGACTTGAATATCATTTGACTATACAAGAGGATTATTGTTTGGAGAGAAGATAATGAGGAGACAGCTTGATGGATAGCAGTGTTTTCTGTGTATGATGGCATCAGAAGCCCCAATGCCCACATTGCCCCACACCACAAGACCCTTTTATCCTGTAACCAGAAGTGGTTATCTACCTTGCATATAACCAGTGCAGAAGAGAAGAAAAAGATAGAGGGGTGTGTTCACTCAGCTAGTCTCAAAAGTGCTGAGCATACAAGTTGTCTAACAATTAAGATAAGCCAAGTATTTGGCTGACTGGTACTGGTCGTCTTCAGGCATTAAAGTAGCCTGGAACATAATTTGTCTTGGGGATAAAATGACAGGACTATAAATCTTTAACGAGGCTCTTTTAAAACTGGTAAAATGGAAAGCTGAATTAGGTCAGAAGTCTCAGGCAAGAGAACACAGTCTGACTCAGAGCCACTTGCTTGAATTGGGAATGAATACCTGCGTAAGAATTGTCAGGATGGATGTTTTCATTTGGAAACAAAACATAAACCCTAAATGTAAATCACTGAATTTTCTCCTGGCTGCGTATGAATAATGATTTACACTCATGCATAGGCTGCTGTATTATTGAGGCAGAAAGGCATTACTGTATTCAGTAATGTGCTGTGAAGATTTTCATTATTGGGTCTCAGCAGGCTTGGTTCTAGGCAGAAAGATGAAGTAGGTGAAATCTGCCTTTTTTTTTTACTTCCTGCAAATGCAGGCCCAGTTCCTCTCCATCAGCCCCAGTCTGACAGTGCCAGCAAGCTCCTGGCCCCTCAGGCCATTGCCATGGGACTTTTTGTTGTTTTTTTTTGTTTTGTTTTGTTTTTTGAGATAGAGAAAGAGCAGATCTCCCTTTGGACTCTTTTAGTACTAATACTTCTGACTCCCATTAGTTAAGCTCCTACTGTGTGCCTGCCACTGGATGAGGTGCTCTACATACATTCTTTTTTTTTTTTTTACATACATTCTGTGCCTAGTATTTGTATCCTCGATAGCAAACACTTCCTTCACATTGTTCTGCTCTTGGACTCTGCTTTCCTATATTCTGCCCTCCCTGATATCACACCCTTTTCTTCTCTCTCTTTTGACATCCCTCACATGGACAGATTTACTACTTAGGTACCACATTTCCACAAATTAAAGCTCTTAGAGTCTTCAAAGGGAAAATTAAACCAATACATTTGTCTATAATAATTCTTAACATTCATTAAACACTAATCGTGTGCCAGACCCTCTGCTAAACATTCTCTCTCCTTTAATCTCTATAACAACTTCTCAAGGTAGGAATAATAATCTGTTTTACAAATGAAGAAACTGAGCTGGAGAGGTTATGTAATATCTCCTAGGTCATTGGCTAATAACTGCTAGAACTAGGATTTGAGCTTACTGGCTGCCTGCTGTTCCAAGAGAGAACTAATGAGAAAGGAAAAAAGGGAGAGCCAAGCAATAGAAAGAGTATGAAAAAGAGATTTGTTCTCCACTGTATCCTATTTGATACCTTTGCCTTCCTTGCTTTCTTTCAGCATTGTTGCAATTTTATCTTTCTAGAGGCCACACCATGCTCAGATGCTCACCATAAAAGAATTTTAGGCCAAATAAGAAACAAAAAGAAATGGCAGGTTGGACACAAGACATACCAAACTAGAAAGGCAGGTATCTGTAGCTTAAAGCTTATGTGGTCAGTTTTGAAGCTTGAAAAGATGGAGGTATTTCTACCTTGAGTTTATCATGCTAAGTGAAATAAGCCAGGCAGAAAATAACCAAAAACCATATGACTTCACTCATGTGTAGAATGTAAAACTGAAAGCAACAAAGAAACAAAAACTCATGGACACAGACAATAGTTTAGTGGTTACCTGAGAGTAAGCGGGGAGGGGTGGGCGAGGAGGGAGGGAAGTCAAATAAGTGGTGGTGGAAGGAGAACTTACTCTGAGTGGTGAGCATATAACACATAGATGATGCGCTATAGAATTATACATATGGAACTTCTGTAATTTTTGCTAATCAATGTCACCCCAATAAATTTAACAACAAAAAAGGAGATGGAGGTATGTCTGATATCAGTTAGAAAATAATTAGATCCTTTTTTTCAGGCCCCACTGCTTCTTATCCAAATCTTGTCAGTGAGAAGGAAAATGATTTTCCTCTGAATTTGGAATAAAGACTAACTTTTGTCTGTCAGTTCATTTTTAAAAAAAGTGATGCTTATAACGGATTGATGGTAATCTCCAGTGTATCTGTCTGATTACTGCTTCTGTTCCTTCCGTGCTGGACTGACTTGAAGAGGCAGCACTCCTGTCAGTGTCTGCCATGAGACCCACCCTTCAGTGCATTGATCTTGACTGGTGTTTGGCTGTGTCAATCAGGACTCCAGCAGGAAACAGACAACACACCTAAATTAGGTCATCTGAGGAGAGATTAGGGGACTCTTTCAAAATTGAGAGCAGAGTATTGTATGAGGAAACCATGGGATGGTACAGTACCCCCCGGGCTAGTCATATTAATCCTATATCTGAAAGGCCAATGGAGGGAGCAGTTGTGGGAACCTGAGCTGGGGTTGGCCTGTGGAGAAGGTCACCTTCCTGGAACTGTGACCTTTAGATAGGGGACATGGCCAGACCTTTGGTACTCAGCAAGGAGGGAGGCAGGGGAATAAATAACCTCACTGTCCACCCTTCCTCTAATCTTTTGCCAGGCCTCACTTTTAGCCAAATCCTACTGGCAGCCAGGGAACACAGGAGCCTGCTGATGTGATGCATACCAAAGCTGCCTGCCTTGGCCAAGAGCAGGGCTAAATGGAAGACATCTGGCACAGGGGCTCTCAAGCATGCAACATAATTACACCCTCGAGAGATGCTAGGTTACTGTCTCTTGGTGGGTGTCATTTTGCAAATCAATAGGATTAAGATCTCAGCCACTCAGATATTAGTGAATTGACTGTCAAATGCTGCATTGGCCATCGGGGAAATTTTTATTTTGACTCCAACCAATGTAAGAGTAATGACTGCAATTCAGTTGTACCTCAGTTCAGAAATGAAGCAATTTTTCTTTTGTAGGTATTATATGTGAGATGTCATTACTTCATGTGTCAACATCTATGAAAATAGGTAATTTAAGAAAAAGGACTGAAAACTAGGAAGCCCAGACTGTCATAGAATCTTGGACTTGGAAGAGAGTATCCAATTTATTCTTTTACTTATAGATGGAATCCTTTTGAAAATGCCCTCAGTAATTAATCATCAATGGGAGGACTCAAAACTTAGCCCATTTTCTTTGCCATCAGATGTAATCATTAGAAGGAGCTTCCTTACGTTGGACAGAAATCAACTCACCATTCCTTTTACGAGTTGTTTGAATTTTTCCCTTCAGAGTTACACAGCTTATATGTCATCATCCTTCAAATACTTGGCAACAGCTGTCCTTTCTCCCTGACACCTTCTCATGTCCAGGCTGCACATTCCAAGTTTCTGCAACCTGTCATAATATGATACAGTTTAATTCAGCAGACTCTATATGCAAACCACCAGGTTCTAGGAGGGTACACCTACAAAGCTTACAACATAGTGAGGAAGAAGAATCTAAACATCACAGTACAGGACAATGAAATTTCAGTGTTGAGTAGAAGTTTAATTCACACACTTCTAAAGTTTCATCCAAATTTGGCTAAAAATGTAAGGACAGGACAGGAACAAAGAAAGAGCCCTTCAGCGTGTTCATAAAGAGAGGTCTCCAGATTCAGGCTCCTCAGTTAATTCACATCAACGGATATTGTCATTCGACCAGCTTTTAGCTCTGGTCATCTTATCCACCCCATGAAGACATCATGGGGGACCTTTGTCATGCTTTGCTAAAATCAAGATTCATGATGTCTGCTCCAACATTTGTCACTCAAGGAGCTACACACTTTTGTGGAGGGTAGGTTAGAACTACCCCTAACCTACAGAAGTCTAACCACCAAAGGAACAGCAGTTACACTGGAAATGTGCCAGATGTTAGAAATTGTTGAAGCTAAGTAGTCGTACATGAGTATTCCTAGTAGTCTACATACTTTTCAGTGTGTTTGAAATACTTCACAAGCTTATAAAAGGAAGAAATAAACACTGCCTATAGGCCATAGCAAAACCTTAGAAGTTGAGTATGATCTTGGCAGATCATGGGCCACTAGAGAGGTGGTGGGGACACTGGTTTATGCTCAACATTCTTTTGCCGTATCTGTTTAGTTTCATTGTTAAAACTATTCTTGCAGTTAAAGCAAAAAGAAACAACCCTCTGTAGGTGGGATCCATTGAGAGCTTCTGGGTCCTGAATTATCTCAGGAATGGCTCTCAGGGAATAAAGGTTGGCTCATTGTATCCATGATCACACTTCAGGCACCACTGACTCCTGGTCCACTATCACTAAGGTGGAAGAATTCAGCCTTCTTTCCATCCCATATACTTCCTTCCTTTGGGGCACCTCCCCCACCTTTTAACCTTTCTCCCATGTGGATGGTATTGGATTGAGCGTGGCTTATTAATTCCTGTGTGAAAGTTTCCCAATGTCCTCTACCTTTAATTTCTGAATTAGTAAAACAGCAATAAATTTACCTACTATATAGGATTTGTGTTAGTTTCCTAGGGCTGCCATAACAAATTTCCACCAACTGGTGGCTTAAAATAACAGAATCTATAACCTCAAAGTTCTGGAGGCCAAAAGTCTAAAATCAGGGTATTGGCAGGACCATCCTCTCTCTGAAGGCACTAAGGCCTTTTTTTCCCCAGTTGTGTACCCTTTTAAACCCATTTTTATAAATTGTACTCCTTTTTTTCAAACAGCTGTTTTTAATTACTGACACCTTAGTTCAGTGCCTGTCTTAATATAAAATAGTGGAAACAAGGGAATAAGTTAGGAAAGAAAAATTACTACACTGAAAGTACAAACCACAGATTGAATTTTACAATATTCCTAACAGTTAAATATTGATAATGATGATAAAATATTTAAACATTAAATTGAAAAACTACTTGAAAAGAATCACAGTTAAAGACCATGCACTTACTTTTACTCTGTAACTAAGCTGATCAAACAATCTGGCGATGGATATATTTATATGTTTGGAGAAATTCTAGAAATGTTGCAAATGGATTGTTCTGACACTGTGCGTAATGATTGGGAGAAAAGCAGTTTGGGGGAGGGGTTCATTCATAGCCATGCCCTCACCAATCATCATTCACTAATGTGATCTAATTGTAAAGTGTTTCCATTAACATTGATTCAAACTTAACATTTATTGTTCCATAGCTAACATTTTGCATTTTTTTACTTTACTTGTTTTTTCGCCATTACTGATTATGTTTGTGTACCCCTGAATGGCCCAGCACTTACCCCAGAGGGTAGGTGTACCACCGCTTGGGAACCTGCCTTGCCTCTCCCCCGGTCTGATGGCTGCAGGCACTACTTGGCTGTGGCAGCTTAAGTTCAATCTCTGCTTCTGTCTTCACATGGCTGCCATCTCTGCGAGGCTGTGCGTCCTCACCTCTTCTCGTAAGGACACCAGTCATTGGATTTAGGAACCACCCTAGTCCAGTGTGACCTCCTCTTAATGTAACTAAGTTCATCTGCAAAGACCCTATTTCCAAATGAGGTCACTTTCTGAGGTTCCAGGTCCACATGAATTTTGGGGAGATACTACTGGGAATTGCCCAGATGTGATATTC
The DNA here is from genome assembly GCA_004026885.1 of Lyroderma lyra. Lineage (NCBI taxonomy): Eukaryota > Metazoa > Chordata > Mammalia > Chiroptera > Megadermatidae > Lyroderma > Lyroderma lyra. The sequence continues at coordinate 335,889 of PVJL010000205.1, read as the reverse complement.
AAGATATTTCCAGTACTTCACTCTCCCCATCCACCAAATGGGACCAGTCATTTAACTGCAAAATGTATAGAAATACAGAGAATGGTAAAGGGTTCTTTTCTCTTTGTCTTTGTTCTGATTTTTCAGTTATGAATATAGCAATGGGAACCTTCTTGAGCATGTATTAGAATCAGGACACGGAACAGAATGGGGAAAATACAGTTGTTCTCATTGTCTGAAAGTTGTATCAACACTTCAGGCCCCCTTTGGCTCATCTGCATTCTTCTCATTCTTTCAGCCTTGGGCCTTCTCTTGACATCTGGCTCTTACAGGAAAAGCACCTGTGGCGGCCTCTGCTTTTTAATATCAAGTGCCAGCAGGTAGTGAGGCAGGCTACGCTGAGACAGTGTTCACAGCCTCCTCAGGCTTTGGATGAAAGAAAGTGGAATTGCCCTGAATGAGTGAGAAGGGTTTCATTAGAAAAAAACCTTAGTTGCATAAAACTGTCTGTAATGTGGAGCTTTGAAAAGCTATTCTTTTCCTGCTCCAGAAGATATATTTAAAATGACATCTCTAGAAACTTTGAAACTGTTGTGTGTACAGAAATTCAGACAAGTTAAATAAATGAGGGGTTCCAGATAGTCACTTAGCCCAAATAACTTTTCCCAGGGAGTTTACTTTCATCCAAAGGTGTGATGCTATTAAGAGGCACCTTTTATATGTCTCTAGCATTTAAGATGCCTCACTGGCAGTCACATGTGAGACAAATGGGTATAACTGTCATCACTGATGGCCCTGTAAGTAGTAGCCACCTTAGGGAGCCTTGGGGATTTAGGTGGCTAGTGTGAGGATCTGTGGCTTTTGGTGACATCCATAGATAGATAGGACTGAAAAGATTTGATTAACAAATACTTTTACTTATATGAAGCTTGTTCTTTGACTACTGCTGATACCACTATATTTATATTGACTTATTCAATCAACCAACGTGTATCAAGCACACTAGGCACTAGGAATAGGGAAATAAAAGTCAGTTTCTATTCCTAAGTGGTCCCCCAGTCTAGTGGAGGAGATACGCAGGTATACAGTTATTTGTTCAACAACTAATTGAGCATATATTTTGTCTTGGGCACGGGGTGGGCTGCTGGGTGTATTGAACAAGATAGATTGCCCCTAATGTTATGAAATCTTCAGTTTAGATGTGGAGAGGGTCATTTAATAATTATACAAATAATCATAGAATTATATTAATGAGAAATGCTATAAAACAAAAGTTCAGGGTGCTATGAAAATATATAATAGGAGCAACCAAGTTGTTGATTTTTTTCCAATTATAATACTAAGCAATGAGTGCTAAATGGAAGTGTATATGGTGAGCACATGGGAGTGGAACTTTACCCTGACTGAGGCAAATTAAGGAAGGTTCCTAGGAGAGGCAGTGTCTGGGTCTTGACTAAGTGCTGAATGATGGGTAAGAGGTAACCAGGCATGAAAGAAGGGTGGACTTCATCCCAGGTTTCCAACTTGCTTTGCCTGGATGGATGATGAAGCTATTTCAATTAAAAATAGAAGGTGGGAAGAAAGTAGGTTTAGAGAGAGTAACAATCAGTTCAATTTGAGTTATCTTCAGTGTGAGATACTCATGGACAGCTAAATGAAGATGCCCAGAAGGCAGTGAACTATATGGGTCTAGAGTTCAGTGTGGGGATGACCTGGGAATCACCAGCAGCAATGAAAAACTTGGGAATGGATGATAGGGGGAGGAAAACAAGCACTCAGATTGGAGAGGTTCATGGAAGAAGAGAAGCTGGAGAAAGAGACAGAAAGAGCAGCTGGAAATATAGCAGGAAAATCAGAGTAATGGCACAGAAGTCAGGTAGGTTGAGGCAAGGCATCAATAATGTCCGGTGTTGTAGAGAAGTCAAACCAGACATGGACTTACTTGGTTACAGGGTTTGGCATAGGAGGCCATTGACTTTTTCACTTAGGTGTGCTTTTGTGGGCTTATGAGAGCAGAAGATTGAATGATGGGTATGGACATGGACACAGGTGTCACAGTTTTGGAAGTTCGCATCTCTATTTTGTTCTCATGGATATTTTTTATTCCCAAGGGAGCAAAGCCTTAAGCCACAAGCAAGGCCTTAAGCCACCAAGTTTTTTTCCATAGAATATTAATCGTTGTCAGGTGAGAGAGTGGGAGGTGTTAGTCTCTACACAGGAGTTGTTTTGGCCTTCCCTGAAGTCATACTGCACTGGGATGGATAGTCTGTTTTTCTATCAGGATTGATTCGGAACATACTTACTGTGCTGGGTGAATATATTACATTGTTCTTCTGTTGATGTTTGACTGTGTTCTGCTTTATATCCTATAAATAGTGGCCTTGCCTGATTCTACTGTGAAATGATCTCTTTGGTCTTGATGCTAAAGTGTGTCTTCTACGAACTGGGTTGTAACAGTGTAGGCTGGTGTCAGTGTCTTTAGTTCTAGGCATGGAAGGGCATTGTTTGTATTTGTCAGTTTTTCTTTTCTGTTTTCACTCTGTTTTATGGCTTTTTATATTACAGCTATCCGAAGCCCTAGAACAGGCATGTCCAACCTGCAGCCCAGGACGGATTTGAATGCAACCCAACACAAATTCTTAAAACATTATGAGATTTTTTGGCAACATTTTTCTTTTAGCTCATCAGCTATCATTTGTGCTAGTGAATTTTATGTATGGCCCAAGACAATTCTTCTTCCACTGTGGCCCAGGGAAGTCACAAGTTTGGATGCCGCTGATCTAGAAAGTGGTCAGTGCATTATATATTTCAAATGAATGAATTAATTAAAAAATAACCAACAGAAACATTAAAACTGCAAAGGCAAAGAGGTGGTGTGGGAAAAACCAACTGGTGTGTATTTAGTGCATATTATCTTCTAGGATGGCTCTTGCAATGTCAAACTGTGTCCATTGACCAGCAATGTTAGCATCACTTGGGAGCTGGTTAGAAACACAGGCTCCTGGCCCCACCCCAGACCTGCTGATTCAGAATCTGCATCCCAGTTAATTTCAGCTTACAGTAGAGTTTGAGAAGTACTGCTCTAGGCATTGTATAAACCACCACATTTACTTCTTGTGGCAAACCTGTGAAATACAGATAGTTATCCCTTGTATTAGTCGAGTTTGAATGGAGAAACAGAATCAGTAGGAGATAAGATTAAAGATTCATTATAATGAGTTGGTTTACATGATTGTGGAGCTGGCTAAGCAAATCTGTTTCTATAGGACAGGAATTTAGGAAGAGAAGATTCCAGGCAGTCTGGAACCCCTAAGCATAGGCTGAGGGTATTGTCCACAGGCAGCCAAGAAGGAAAATCCAGAGAAGGGAGAGCAGTTGTAGACCTCGCTGTTATTGGAGTCTTACTGGCTAGCAAGAGCTCAGTCCTTTGCAAGGGCTCACCTGATTAGGCCAGCCCACAGAGGATGCTGTCCCTACCTTAAAGTCAGCTGATTAGAGTCTTTAATTACCTCCACAGAATCCCTTCACAGCAGCCTCCGTGAAGTGTTTAGATTAGTGTTTGATTAAATAACTGGGGAAAAACCTGTGTGTGCTACAAATGGTTTTGCAGTCCCATCCTTACAGTTTAATCTAGCCAAATTGACATTAAAAGTCATCATATGTTCATTTTTCAGTAACCAGAGGTTAAGTAACTTATCTTGGATCTTCCAGCTGGTAAATGGTACCCTGGTATTCAATCCCAGGACTATCTACTGCATTGCCTGTAGAAAGATTATTACTTTTCAATGTGTTGACTAGACTGATACTTGTAGAACTAACCCTGCACGTCAGTTGATTAAGAATAATTTGCAAAGTTCCTGGTGCATCTTGTGTAGGCCTGTCATAGGTGCTGTGTCAAGTGAGTGTCATTTAGCAGAGTGCAAGTAAGGTGAAACATAACAACTGATTGAAGTGGTTATAGTATGTAGCTGTTTTATTGGCCGGAGCTTCATTAAAGTAAACTTGATTTATCAAGATTATTGCCTTGCACAATCTAGATGGAAAGTAATTGTGCCAGAGTTTATAGATTTCAAGATGGTGACTAGCCTTTTTTAATAAACTTGCAGTTGATGCACGGGTTCCTATAGTCCTGGTTTTTTCACTTCAAAGCTCTTTGGTTTTTAACATTAGGTTATTAGTTTTAGAAGAGACTTATATATGAATATTTGTGTATGTGTGCGTGTGTGTGTGTGTCCAATAAAGTTATTTGCTTTTCTTGATTGTTAGAAAATGTGCTTCAACAAGTTGTAACCAGGTGCCTTACATTGCTGACTAATTGACCTTCATACAGTTCTCATGTTAGAACATGCATTTTTTGGTTAGCATTCAAAAATATCTACACTTGAAGCAGATGAGGACAAGCCAAACCTTTGAACCATAAGCTGCTCAATAAGTGTAATTTGCCCATTTCTTGAAAATCATCAACACTTGATTTGACTCGTATCTGTTTTATGATTTTCATGTCCTCATTCTTGGATTCCCTTGTTCTATTCCAAGGACATTTCAAGTCAAGGCTCCATTTTGCATTTTCTATTCAAAATATTTTTGTGGTTCCCTTTGAGGCTGTCTTTCCTTTTTTGCTGACCCTGTCTTATAAACTTGCTGTTCCTAGTTTCTTTCCTGGTCTTCATAGCTCTAAAAGGGTCTTAACCCCATCATTATACAGCTGCCTGTGGGAAAAGGTGATATGTGTAAGATGTATCGCTCTTTAGTAACACTGGAAACTTGGGGGGTTTCAAAATAAATAGATCAGGAAATTAGTAGCTTATGGTTAAACGTTCAGAAGATTCAAATACAGTTGACCCTTGAACAATGTGGGGGTTAGGAGCACCAACCACCAGCACAGATAAAAATTCCCATATAATTTAAATCGGCCCACTGCATATGCAGATTCCCAACCATGGAGTTGGCCTTTGAACAACATGGATTTGAACTACTCTGGTCAATTGAACTGAGTGGATCAATTGAATAAAATCTATATATAAGTGGATCTGCACTGTTCAAACCTCTGTCATTTAAGGGTCAAGTGTATATTTAATTTTACCTTTCTTAAAAAAAAAACAGCTTTGATGAATGGCTGATTTTATAGAGTTGGTGAGAAACAGCTGTTTAACAGACGGCTTGAGAATTTAAGATCTTACTCATACTTTTTTCCCCTTCTAGATCATGAAACCTTGATGTGAGCCAGAGAATACTAAATGTGATCAGTTATTAGGGATATCTATTATAAATGCCATCTGTTCAAGGCTTCACATATATTTAACAGGATTTTTACTGAAGAACTCTATTTATCATAAAATCTGTCACTTGTGAACTATGTGGAAGTCTATATTAATTTGGAGCCAGCATACTAAGTTTGAATCACACGAGTCTTATTAGCATTTGCCAGGTCAGGACCTACTTGGGCTCTTGCCCTGTCTCTTTATATATATGTAATTTTGAAAGACAAACATTATTTTTCATCCCAAGCTTGTCAGCCAGAGCAGATCAGCAGTATGCAAAGTGACACAAATTACTATTCTTTGGTGATTTCCCTATAGACCATATCAAAATTGTGTTCTGATTAACTACTTTTCTAGTAGCAACTAAATACTTAAATAACAAGAATATCTTACTTTGGCACCAGTCTCCCAGGGCTAAAAGCTCTCAATATATCATGACATTACTTTTCTGTTTTCCTCTTTTCATCCTGTCACCCCACTATGTCAAATTTTGTCTAAACGTGTGTAGAATTTGTATTTGTGTATTTCATGCCAACATGTATTATAGGAATATAACTGTGTAGATTCTCTCCAAATCTGGGAGCCTAAAATCTGTTCTGATTTATTTTCATGTCTTCTTCCAAATTACTTGATAAATGTTTTTGAGTGAATAAATGCAGAAAAGAAAACGTTGGTGCTTTTAAAGGGAAACTGTGGTCACCTCTAGAAAAGGTAAGAGGAGAACTGGAAGGGACACATTTTAAATCCAACTCCCTCTCCTGGCGCTGGAGCTCCAAATAGAGCTGTAAAACAACTTGCATGTTCTTCGCTGTGTTTCTTTACTAGAAAAACGAATCCTTTAAATGAGTGTGGTGGTTTAGAATAGGTATACGTGGAGCAGTGAGAGGGGAGACAAACTTAGTTTTGTTATCCTGATTACCTGGGCAGCTGGAGATGACCTCACCCTACCCCTACTCTTCCTGTTGGGAAGGAAGGTGGTTATAGACTTTGTTTCTGAAGGTGAAGAAGGGTGATAGGCAGAAAATGTAGCTAGCTGACATTTTCCCTCTGAAGAAGAAATTAATCAAACTTTGTCCCCATAGTTTGCAGCCCCGTATGTTCCACCTTCTGCCCAGGCATTTCTGGGGAGAGCTCAAGGGACTAAACTCAGGAAAATCAAACTGAGGTTTAAAGGCATTAGACATGGAGTTCCCTGATGGTGTAGTGGCTTAAGGCTTCATCACTGGTGCTGTCAGCGCTGTGGCCTGGGTTTAATTCCCAGCCAGGGAGCTACCCACATACAATAAATAAATAAATAAATAAATAAATAAAGACATTAGGCATGATACTTTTGCTTCTGTACATTGGATTTAATAGGGAAGTGCTATTGACTGTACAATTAAACAAGACCTTAAGAACCTGGTAGTAAAATTTAAATGTGCCAAGTACAGAGAGTGAGTAATGAGAAGTAGAAGTTTTATGACTGGGGTCTTTGTCACCTGTCAACAGCTATGCTGCTCTTTGCCTCCCAGGTGAGAAGGGAGTAACTTTTTCTACTTTCCTTCAATGGAAACAAATGCTTTTAAGCTGCATTTACATGAGCTTGATTTCTTTATCTCTGGAGAAAAGGAAGGTGTATAAGTCGGAGTTTCACCAGAGAAACAGAACAAGTAATACACACACACACACACACACACACTAGTCTCCCCTTATCCATAAGATACATTCCAAGACCCCCAGTGGATGCTTGGATAGTACTGAACCCTATATATACTATGTTTTTCCTATATATACATACTTATGATAAATTTTTATTTATAAGTTAGACACAGTAATAGATTAACAGTAACTAATAATAAAATAGAACAATTATAACAGCATAGTATAATAAAAGTTATGTGAAGGTGGTCTCCCTCAGCAAACTAGCATAAATTTCTTTCTTTTTCACAATTTCACAGAAGATTTATTCTTACTGTAGTTTTTAGCAATATCAGCATGCAATTGTTTTTCTTTCCTAATTAACTTGAGAACTTTTATCTTTTCACTTAAAGCAAGCACTTTATAGCTTCTCTTTGGCACATCTGAATGGCCAGCATTATTACTCTTGCACTTTGGGGCCATTATTAAGTAAAATAAGGGGTACTTGCACACCAACAGTGAGGTGGTGCAACAGTTGATTTGAACTGAGATGTCTACTATGTAACTACTAGCAGGCAGACAGCATGGATATGCTTGACAAAAGGGTGATTACATCCCAGGTGGGATGGAGCTGGATGGCACAAGATTTCATCACGCTATTCAAAATGGTATGCAATTTAAAACTTTTGAGTTATTTATTTCTGGAATTCTCCATTTATTATTTTTGGACTGCAGTTGACCCTGGGTAACTGAAACCTTGGAAAGCAAAACTGTGGTTAAGGGAAACTACTGCATGTGTGTATGTATATAGTCACACACACACACACACACACATACACACACACACACACACATTTAATTTTTTTGCAAGGAATTGGCTTGGACAACTGTGGGATCTGTCTATGCCACTGGGAAACCTCAGCTCTACTTTCAAGTGTTTTCAGCTATTTGAATTGGGTCCATCCAGATTATCAAACATAATCTCCTTTACTTAAAGTCAACTGATTATGGATATTAATAACGTTTATAAAATATCTTCTCAGTGACACCTGGACTAGTGTTGGAAGGAATAACTAATAACTAGGGACTACTGCTTAACCTGGTTGACACATAAAACTGACCATCACAGAAGGGTTTTGAGTGTTGGAATTCCAGGCTACATGTTGATTTTGTAATGTGGAATTTTCTACATTGCCCCAATGAAGGGTCACTGGTACCATGGCCATGAATTGAGTCCCTGCATTATGCTGCCTCCTGCCCTCATTCTGTAAGTGGCCTTCAGCAGTATGAATGGACAGTCATAAAATCACAGGTGGAAAACAGCTCAAAGTGCATGTCTTACCAATGCGGCTTTATTTCCACATGTTAACTAATTAGTTTTGTCCAGTGGAAGAGACCTTAAGGCATTAGCGTTGAATTACAGGTAAGGTCCAGAAAAGGGTCAAAGGTGTGCCCACTCTAAAGGACACAGTAAGTCACTGGGGACTTGCCTTGGGATACTCATCATTTGCTTCCAGTTCTGGTGCATTCAGCTGTAAACTGTCTCCTCTTGCTTCATCTGACCACATGCATGATTATATCATGTCTCATTAAAAGGCACAATTGTGGACATTGTCATTTTTGAACTTAGATTTGACCTTTCAATACTCAAGGACAAAAGCTACACCCCTCACTTGCATTGGAATTAGTGGACAAGACAGTGAGTGCATCCCTCGTGGGTACCTTCAGTCCAGATTGGACACCTTTCAGCATTTCCTTTAAGGTTCTCACAACAGGCTTTCACTCTCTTGACCACTTTCTGTGCACATCTCTGAATTTTCACAAATTGCTCTTGGAGTACAGAGGTTGGAAGTGCTCTCAGTTTTCCTGGGTCAGAACGTGGAGTGAGGAGAGGTAATGTAGTTTTTATTATCCTAAGGACATTTATGCTGGCTCCTTTTCCTCTAAAACTTGGCATGTTTTGGGTGCTGTTGCAAACCTGCCTCCCTAGCTACTGGCTCTTTCTAGGTTTTTATCCAGCTCTATGGTTCAGATATATCATTTCTATACCGACTCACAAATGTATCTCTCCAGCCCTGTTCCTCTGTGACAGACACTAGTGGCAAGTCTCTATTGTACTTCTCCATTTGCATGTCTGATAGATCCTCAGACTTCATGAGTTCAGAAGAGAAGCCCTGATACCATGCACCCTTCCCAACTAACTTGCACCGATTTCCCTCCATCTCCTACAATTTTTGGCTTATGCCAAATATTTCAGAGTTATTTATAATTCTGCCCTCCACATCCAAGCCATGACCATTTCCTATGGTTCTACTTTCTAAAATAGACCCTAAGTTCTCATTTACCTCAACCCTATTCCAAAAATCTTACATCTTTGCTAAACTGAGGCATTGGCCTTCTAACCTGGTTTTGCTGTTTCTACTGCTGCCCAGCTACATCCTTTATGGGCCACAGAAAACTCCAGCTGACTGCAGTGTGGTTAGATTAGATCCCTTTTCTGTTTAATGCCCTCCGATGCCTTTCTGTTGCAGTTAGTCTAAGTGAAAACTCTTTTGCCATGGTCTGCACCTTCCTGCCTCCTTCTCAGACCTTATCTCCTACTGTTCACCTGTGACTTTCTGCAGGCCAGCCACTGTGACCGCTTTTCCTCACCTGTGCCAAGCTTGTTACTAGCCCAGGCTTTTGTGTTATTTAGTCTTTTTCCTTGGAACACTTGGAAGCCTCATGTGATTGGCTCCTTCTCATCCCTTAGATCTCCAGGTGAAATGACTTCCTCAGCGAGGCCTTCCCTGTTAGTGCTGACTACATTGGTCACCTCTGCCAATTCTCTTCTCCACCCCACCCCCTGCTGGCTAGTCTCCAATTAGTTGTTTGGTTATTTATTGTTTATTGTTATCTACCACAATATGCTGTTGTAGAGGCAGGGTCTTTAACTCCTTCATCCCTCCTTGCCCCTCCCTCCCTCCCTTCCTTCTTTCCCACAGCACAATATAGTACCTGGACCACAGTATATACTTAATAAATATTATTTAAGTGTTTGATTAAATACTTATTATGTTTTGTGCTTTTGGTCTATACTAATGTACTATGTTGACTTTAAGGGGTGTTAATGGGCTGAACTGTGTCCTCCCTAGATTCACACATTGAAGCCTAACCCCACAATGTGACTGTTTTTGGAGATAGGGCCATTATGGCAGTAATTAAGGTTAAATGAACTCATAAGAGTAACCCTGATCCAATTAGATTAGAGCCCTATAGGACTGTGAACTTCTCAGACTCCAGAACTGTGAGAAATCCATTTTTGTTATTTAAGCCACCCAGTCTGTGATGTTTTGTTATGGCAGCCTGAGCAGACTAACACAAGGGGCGAGTCACAGCGACTGTCAGGTCGCTTTTGTAGGTCTTAACACATGCCATCTCCACATATAATTTAGGTAGAATTTTCCTAATTGCACTAAATTACAGTCCCTCTTGTTATTATCTACCAATTGTCTGTCTTATCACCTAACTTCTGAATCGTCTGTTAGGTTGGCATTTTATTAGTCAGGGGAGTTAGTGTTATCTGATGAATTATAAAATTCACAAAAATGTTAAAATACTTTAAATTAACATTTAAAAATGTTGAAAGAAAACTGTTCCCATTACCAGGTCCTGGGGAATCTATGCATTGTTTCCATCCAGAGAAAGGATTATTCTTAAATTAAAAGAAAATATATCTCAAGGCCAGTCCCTTGTCTTTAATAAGATCACATCTTATCGGTCATAGTATTTCTAATGTCTAGGGAAGTAAAGTGTCTATTCTAGTACATAGTATCAAGTTCTCTGGACCTATGCTAAGTTGTTTTTTGTCTTTGGTATAAAACCTTGTTAGAAGTCTTTAGAAATATTAAATAACCATATACTTTAGGATAATCTGTATAAGTACTCATATTATACCTTTTATTTTCATTTTAGTGTTCAAAATTAAAACCCTGAGCTAAATTTAGAAGATTTCCTTTTCTTCTCAAATTGATTTCTCTTAACTCTGTTTTAATGGTGTCTTTGGGCATATATTCTATGGTATTACTGGTGGTGTTTGCATATTGCTTTCACTCCAAGATTTCATATATTCTCTGTTCTCCAGAAGTGGAGGAGCAGGAGAACAAGCTATCTGAAGAATTGGGAATAATTATCTCTATTATTCTTGGGAAACTTTAATTCTTAGGGCTTGAAGGAGAGTATTTTTCCCTGTGCAATTTAATTGAAAATCATGTAATTCTGTAAGTGTTGTTGTTTATAGACCTTTTGAAACTGAGGAATGAGCACAAATTTGTTGCAGTGAAGGGGCTTATGAAAAATAAAGAGAGGGGTAGTGGATGATTGGGACAAAATAGAGCAGAAATGTGGGTGAGATTCCAGATATAGTATGCGCTGGATACTTTAGATGAAATTTTGTAAAAGTTCGCAAACATTACCTTCAACCTTTTGCTTCTATGGGCAACTGATTTTTACCGCGATAACCATATTTACTACTTACTAGGATGATTTTGTCTCTCCTGCTATCCCATCTTTCCTGCAAAGTTAGTCTTGGCTCTGAAGTCAAATTGTCTAGGTTCAAATCCTGATTCCTTCACTTAATATTTGTGTGATATTGGGCAAGTTACTGGATTTTTCTATGCCTCAGTGAAATGAAGAAACATCTATAAAATGGGGCAAAGCGTTCAGAGCGTTGCCATGGGGATTAAATTAGTTCATACATGTTAAAGACTGGCATATAAGAACTCAGTAATTAGTAGTTGTTATTTTAATCATCATCATCATCATTATCCTCATCTTTGTCATCATCTTTATTTCTCCCAGGGAATCTAGCACATCAATATTTTATTAATTGAAAAACATTTTTTTTTAATGATACATGGCATCATGGAAGAATTTTAAAGTGGAAAAGCTCAAAAGTTAGGCAATTTGTTTGACAGAAAATGTAGCTGATTTCAGATATATGTGAATATTAGTTAAGGAAGAAGGATTGACACTAGGGAAAAAGTGAAGAGTAAAGAGTGAACTGGATACTATATTCCCAAATGAACTGAGAATTCACAACACTTTTAGAGCAGGACTGCGTAGCAGGAGTTCTTCATCAAGGGGTTCATCACATCTCCGCTGCCCACCTCTGATTTCAGCTACTTGCATTCCGTAGTTCTATGGAAGCTCCAACTCGCCCTGACAGCGCCCCACCGTAACCACCAGGCAGCCCCTTTCCACGTTCCATCTCAGGATCCTTTCAGACCACCGGAGTCAACTTGGCCAGCAGGCAAGTGCCGCCCACAAGTCTGGGAGAGTTAGTACCCGCCCCCAACCCTCAACCAGTAACTGCGGCCTCCAGCCACGCAGATGAACATTCTGGAAGGCGTTCTCTTTGCCTCTTAGAGGTCCCGCTGGCAGACAGCCCCAGTCGACTGTGATAACTATAGCACACCCTCATGTTAGCTTTTCTTCTGTCGTTCTCTCACTTTTCCCTTCCACTCACTCATGCTTTCTGGGACGTGTTCCGATTATTGTTCTCTGAGTCCTTGACCTTGTCTCAGGCCCTGCTTTGGGAAGAACCCAATCAGAGAAGAAAATGAAAGAAAGAGGGTGGGAACTTGGTAGAGCAGCATTCATTTGGGATGCTTCTTGCCATTCTTTCTGCTGCATAGCTTGCTACTAAAATACCTTAGAAAATTGTAATATTTTAGCTCCTTTCAATGATATTGAAACTTTCTTAAGGACAAGGACAATTTTAAAATATATTTAATGTACCCTCTCTCTGTCACTCAGTGGTAAGCATATTTTTTGATTGATTGATTTTCTAGTTGAATCGTCCAATTCCTCTTAGAATTCAGAATAATATAGTTTAACCAGTGGAGATTCAGTGAAAAGTAATAAATGAATTCTATTAGTTTGCAGATTTTACTTGTTAAGAGTGGTGGCTCATGTGACCTTCCTATCTGAGAACAGCGGTGGCTTCTGTGAGTAATTATCTCTCCAGAGATGATCACCTGCATAGGCTTCCCCTTAGGTTGATGTTCCTTCATGTAATGGTGAAGTTTGTTGGCTTTGTTTCTGACCTGCTCCTATGAGAAACAAATGAATTCTTTGGGGAGGACACGACTGTAGGACATTTGTCTACAGAGTATAAAGGCAATTTTTCCAATTTAATGTCTGAGCAAATCAGGAAAATGGTCAAAATAAAGTAAAACTAATTAGTATTTTGAAATGTTTAGGACTTATAAAATGCCAATTTAACTTTTGGGGCCTTAACTCATATTCCCTTATAAAGAGATCGATGAGAAGACCTTTGCACTGGTATGAGATGCATACTTCTAGCTCCTAGAGAATCAAAACATTGATTTGGTTAAGAAAAAAAAAAGCATTCATTAAGATCAATGATGGTGCTATATGTAGCCAGGCTTGTAAAGTTGGAAAGAAAGACACTATTTCAATGATTTAATACATGTAAAATGCTTAAAATTATGCCTGGCCCATGGTAAGTACTCAGTGAATGTTATCTCTGACAATAATGTGTGAATAACAACCACAAATAAAATACGGGAAGAGCCCTAATGCCTTCAACATGTACTTCTCCCCTGTGATTTGGGATTATAGAGTAGAGGATGCCTACAGGAGAGGCAAAGAGTGCTTTTTTTGCGTCTTAGTCTGCTGGGACTGAAACAACATTACCACAGACTGGGTGGCTAGAAAGAGCCTGGAAAGTCCAAGATTAAGGTGCCAGTAGATTCAGTGTCTGGTGAGGATTCACTTCCTGGTTCACTGACAGCCGCGTATTCACTGTGTCCTCACATGGCAGAAGGTGTGAGGGAGCTCTCTGGGGTCTTTTATAGGGGCATTAATTCCATTCATGAGGGCTTCAGCCTCATGACCTAATCACCACCCAGAGACCTCCCTCCCACATTGGGGGATAGGTTTCAACATAGGAATTTGGGGGAGATATAAAAATTCAGTCTTTATCACCACATTTGTTACATGTAACTCCTTTATATAAATATAATAGGTAGTAAGAACCACCACCATCCTAGTGTTTGCCCATTCTATTAAAAAGTTGAAAAGTGATCTTATGTTCTGGTGATGTAATGTGAATTTGACTTTATGATGATGAGACAGTGCTATTGACAGTAGGTTTCTAGCCCTTGTCAGAACCTTATTTTTGCCTTTGTTGTTGCTCTTCTAAATAAATGTCAAGTTAACCAAAAATGACGGGAACTCTTTTCTTGGACACCGCATGTGTTCAAACACAAGTAATTCACTGTGTGCTTCTAGAAGACATGAGTCTGTGCCTCATATTTTAACACATGAGATATGGAGCTACTGACAGATAAAGCCACGCCCCTGTCATACATTATCACTGACATATTTCTCCCAAAGCAGCATTGCTAAGTATTATGAAAGCAAAGCAGGTCTGAGTTGAGAAAAAATATGCTGTAGTTGAAAGAAAACAGAGTAACTTCTACTACAAACTTGGAGGCTATCTTTCAACCTTTTCCTTGTGTTATTTTGAAGCAAATAAAGGGATTGCTGCAATATTGATGTGATCAAGCTATTCGAGAAAGTAATATATACAAGTTTGTTATGGCCCTGGAGTTACATTTTTTTTTCAGACAAGTAGCTGCCAAAGAAGTTGGTGAGGCATCAGTTTGATGAAAACTTGTAAAAAATTGCCATTCTAATTATTCAGTGTATTTGCCTTTTTAGTCACAGCTTTCATCACTCCAAGTGATTGTACTCCAAGGGGCGATATCTTCTCTTATGGCAAAAGTGATGGGAATGTTGCAACTTGATGTGTCCAGCGTGTGCCTTAAATTTATCTTTGTTTTTGTTTTTTTTTTTTTTTTTTGGAAGGGCAAATGAAAATCTTTCTTTTCCAATTGTTTTGTTTTCAACTATCCCTTTCTCTCAAACATAATGAGTTCTCGGAAACTATTTGAACTTTTGTTCATCTTTTCCTGTTCTCAGATTTATGCTTATTGCATTCATACAAAGCACATATTTTTTATTTGGTTTCTGGTCTATGTGACTGCATCTCCTTTTTTCGGTCAGAGACCATGTCTTACCTTTTTTTTTTTTTTTTGGTGTTAGTGGGAAGGTGGGAGCTTTTTACAAAGAAGACACTCAAGAACCATTACTTTGATGAAATGTTTATTGAGTAAAATATAGTTATCTTATTAAGTTCTGATACTAAAAAATGATGAAATTATTGATGAATTAGAAGCTAGGTAAAGAAAGTATTTGGGGGGTGTGTGACAACAAAATGGTGGCATGAGAGGGATCTCTGAAAAACTCTTCTGGAGATTACAACTAATAAAACACCTACACCTCAACCAAGGACCTTCTACACATCACACAATCACAGCTAAGAAACCCACTCGTGGCATTAAGGCACCTGCAGGTGGGCAGAGGGTTAAACAAAGGAGAAATAAGAGGGAAGAGTGGGGCCATCACATGTGTGGTCCCTACTTGGAACTCTACCACTGGAGGAGGGAGGAGGAAGAAGGCAGCGGGAGAGTGCCCCAGGCCTCACTCAATCCCAGGGCAGAGGAAAGGAGGCCCACAGGTGGGGTGTGAAATACTTCAACCACCTCACTTTGGTCCCAGGAGGTGCAGACCAGTCTGCAAAATGCAGCGGCCGGACTTCACTCCGGTTCTGGGCAGTGAGGACCCACAGCATGAATGCTCTGCCTGGGAAGGAAAAGGAGACAGGGGACTGCGTGTGTGCATTTCTTGGTCTGCAACCAGGATGGTCTGAAAGACCAGCATACAGGCCAGCTGATTCCAACACGCAGGGCAGAATCTGCACATGGGGCAAACCAAGAACACAAAGGTGCAATCATACCCAAACTCCCTGAGTGACCATTGGAGCCTCATGAAAATAACAAAGCCACAAATGCCCCTCTCTCACAACCCTCTGCCCGCCCAGGGTCAGTTGTAAACACCAAAGAAACTGCAGCAGCAAGGTTCCAGAGAGGCTGGCAAAATGAGAAACCAGAGAAAGGGAACTTAAAATAAAGAGATGGGGACAGATGAACCATCAGAAACAGAGCTCAAAGCAATGATTATGAAAATGCTTAAGGAACTGAATTATAATTTCAAAAGAGAGATAGCAAACATTAAAGAAGACTTACAAACCATTATAAAAAACCAGAGAGAGATAATGACTGCATTAACTGAAATGAAGAACAGAATAAAAGTCACTGAACTAAATAAAATAGAAGTGCAAAGCAATGATTTGCAGGAAAAGCTAGCAGAAAACACCCAACCAGAACAATTAGAAAATAATATCCAAAAAAATGAGGATGAATTGAGATTCCTCTGGGACTATATCAAAAGTAAAAATATCAGAATAATAGGTATACCAGAAGGGACAGAGGAAAAGCAAGGGATCAAGAAATTATTTGAAGAATTAATGACTGAAAATTTTCCTAACCTGCAAAGGAAATAGACATACAAGTCCAGGATGCACAGAGAATCCCATCAAGATGATCCCAAACAGGAATACCCTGAGACACATCATAATTAAAATGGCAAAACTTAAAGAAAAAGAGAAAATTCTAAAAACAGCAAGGGAAATGCAAGTAGTAACTTATAAAGGGACACCCATTAGATTCTCAGCTGTTTTCTCACCAGAAAGTTTACAGGCCAGAAGGGATTGGCAGAGAATATTCAACATGATGAAAACCAAGGATCTACAACCAAGAATAATGTGTCCAGCAAGGCTAGCATTCAAAATTGAAGGACAGATAAAGAGCTTCTCAGATAAAAAAAAGCTAAAGAAATTTATCACCACCAAATCAGTACTACAAGAATGTTAGAAGGACTTCTTTAAGATGGGAGGAGGGATGGGAGAGTGGGAAAAATAAGAGAAAGGGATGGAGAAATTTAGTTTGATTGTTAACAGAAAATCAAAAGCAACAAAGAAACAAAACTCATGGACACAGTCAATAATTTAGTATTTACCTAAGGGTAAGGGAGGAGCAGGGGGCCGGGGGAAGAAGGGACAGGGACACAAATATATGGTGATGGAAAGAGAACTGACTCTGGGTGATGAACAAATAATACGACACATAGGAGATGTAATGTACAATTGTGCACCTGGGACCTATGTAATTTTTACTAATCAATGTCACCCCAATAAATTAATAATAAGAAGAAAAATAATAAAAGAAAGTATTAGGAGTTAGTTGGAATTAACTTTATGGCCTAATGCCGGCTCGTTTTAACTGACTTCAGAGCCAGGATTTAAAGTATCTCTGATGAGAAACAAAGGAGGTATCAAACATACAAAGAGCGTTGAGGACATTTATGAAAACTGCCGGAGCCTCTTTCAGAATTCTTTGTGAGTTGAGGCAGAATAAAGAAAACAAACATTTATTGATAGCCTACCACATGTGGGATCCTGTCAGATTCTGTCATTTATTGGATCCAAGAATCCTTTAAGCCAGTAGGTCTCAACCAGCAGTGACCTTGTCTACCCCACCCCCACCACTAGGGGACATTTTGCAATATCTGGAAATAGTTTTGATTGTCACTTATCGGGGTGATGCTCTTGGAATCTAGTGGGTAGAGGACGTGGATACAACCAAACAAACTACCAAGCACAGGAGAGCCCTCACTAAAAATAGTCATCTGGTCTAAAATGTCAGTAGTGTCAAGGTAGAGCAACCCAGCGAACTAAGTATTACACTGTCCTCAAGTTTATGGATGAAAAAATGAAGGCTCTGTCTTACCTGCTAGTAAGTGGATTGGGCCTTTGAACCCAGATTTCTCAGCAACCAAACGGGTGCCTCCTCACCACTCCCACTCTCTAGATGGAGCAGTGACTCTCAAACATATGTTTGTATCAGCATCTATGGGGTGGGTGGGGCACAGCTTGCTAAGAATTCAGCATTCTGGATCTGCCTTTAGAGATTCCATTTCATTTGGTCTGGTTTAGAGAACATGGAATCTGCATATTTTAATAAGCATTCAAACTCTTCAGATGCACACTTTGAGAAACACTGCTACTTTGAGAAACATGCACATTTGAGAAACACTGCCTCAGGCAACCGTGTCACTCCTTGGGCAATGCTGCTTTTATTGTCCGTGTGGCTGGGACCTAGTGATGTGGTTCCTTTAGCTTTGTTCTAGTTTTGCAGCTCTTTAACATCATAGCTCCCTGGCCATTGACTATGCCTTACATAATGATGGGGGCTTTTTAGTTGTGTGTATGAATGTTCCAGAAGATACTAGGTGAACTGAGGAGTTGGAGATAGATATCATTTTATTTCATCTGGTGGTCTAGTAACCAATATACTAATTGTATACCAATGGTGACAAGACATTATCCGAGAGCACATTTACATTACCACTTCATTCTAGGCTACTGTTCTTTTAGATTAATGATGTTGTATGGTACTTTGGGTATTGGAAATAATATAGAACTGTTTCATAACACTGATTTCAGGGAGGAATGACTAAGGAAATCTTCCTTTAGGGTCACTACTGGTTTGATTAATTTGATAATCAAACTTTAATCGAGTGCTTCCTCTGTGCAATTAGGATGTTTATTGCATGATTGGTAGGCAACAATATGTGATAAAACAGACTCAGTGTTGCTGGACCTCAGGAACTCGGAGACCTCACAGTGGATCAGAGAGTGGCTAGAGGACACTAAGAGATAAGAACGTTGAAAGTGCTTCTTACGAGACACAGTACAGTCAGTTCTCATTATTTGTCGATTCCACATTTGCAGATACACCTACTCACTTAAATTTACTTGTAACCCCCCAAATCAATTCTCACAGTACTTTTGCGGTTACACAGCAGAGTGGCAAAAAAATTGAGTGACTTGATACGCATGTTCGTAGCTAAAGTAAAAAAAGATGGTGATCCTCCTTCCTGTTTCACTTCTCATACCATAAACAAGTATCTTTCTCACGGTCTGTGTAGTACCATGTTTGTCACATTTATGTCTTTTTTAGTAGTGATTTCACTGCTTAAAATAGCCTCCAGGCATAGTGCTGAAGTGCTGTCTAGTGTGTCTAAGCAAGAAGGCTGTGATATGCCTTATGGAGAAAATATGTTTGTCAGATAAGTGTTGTTCAGTCGTGGATTACAGTACTGTTGGTTGTGAGTTCAATGCTAATACATCAACAATATATATTAAATAAGGTGTCTTTAAGCAGATACACAAAATAAAGTTATGTATTGATTGGTTGAGGAATGTGTGCCCAGAGGCTTGCAGGAACCCTGCACGGTATTTACCCAGTGCAGTGTTTCAGTATTTACTCATTCCATGTCTGGGGTGAGTTTACAGAACGTGACTACCAGAAATAATGAGAGTCCATTCTGTAGGAAGTACCTTAACATCTCTGCAATGGAGTACTATGCAGACAGGTTGTAGACCTGTCAGGGGAGGTTCTTCATTCTGCTTGAGACAAAATGAGTGATGGTTTTCTAAAGTAAATATGCTGATCTTCACTCATACAGAAATTGCAGTTACAGTGTAAGGTAATTGCTTACTTGAAGGAATAAAGTAAATTAAAATAAAGCTTTTTTTAAAAAAGACATATCAAAGAGATTTAAGGACCATTTGGTTCCTTCTCAAGAACCAATGTGAGTATCTGGACTGATTTCTGGGGTCACTATCATGCAGTTTTATTAATCTTGTTCTGGCTTTTATACTGATCTTAATTTTTTTTTTTATACCTACAGTTTACAAACTGCTCCTTATGGAGAAGAAGGCCCTTTGACTTGAGTACCCTTCCCCTATTTGGATTGTGTATTCTCTAAATTTCAGAAAGAAAGTTTCTATCTGAATTAGAGTTTCTAAATGAAAAGAATAAAAGTCACCTCTACAATGAAAACAAATTATGGGAAACCTCTAAACATAATTGATACATTTTGAGTTATTTCCTCTTTATTAACATGTTTGTCTTTTCTGTGTTTAAGGATCAGTGACAGATAACCTGTTTTCAGCAGAGCATACGAGGGCTTCCCAGAAAGTATCCAGCCAAGTAATGTGAAAAATAAAGGCATCTATGGCTGAATTTTTCTGGGCAGCCCTCATACATGTTAAGGAGACCCTGTTTAGGAAGTCCTCCAAATGCACAGTTGGTACTTTGTTTTATACCCAAACTCCCAAGGACTTTTAGGGTGCTGTCTCGATGCACACTGTTGACTCTATAGGAAGGACTTGGGGGATGCTTCTGAAATAAAAAGAGCATCGTAAAGGGTGATCTTTAAGGTTTCCAGCTGATTAGATTCTTTTGGGAGGATAAAACATATCTATGAAAATGATAAGTTCTTTCAAATTTGCATGTGAATTACTTGAATCAGCAACTTTAACTAGCATATGACCCAGTTGCTCCTGAACTGTCAGGTTGGGAGTAGAAAAGAGAAATGATAACACAGTGCAGAGGCCTGGTGCCAGTGGCATGGAGATCTTCTGACCTTTATAACCCAAACGTCCTCACCAAGAAAATGCTCTGGAGAGAAGCAGCAGGAGGAGGGTCACAGTTCAAACAGGAAACGGTAAGGGTAACAAGAGCAAAATTTAGAGACTTTGCTATTGCATGTTCAAACTAGACTCCTAAGACTACATTACTACAGTCCAGCCTCTTCCGTTGAGCTTCAGAGCTCCTGTTTTCTCTAGTTCATTCCCTGCCCCTCCTCTGCTTGAGAGGGAGCCCAGGGAAGGAAAATAAAAATGGCAGGTTAGGGCTTTGGACCTTCAGTTCAGTCTATACAAAATTATCATTTTTAAAACATTTTTAAAACACTATGTGGTAGGCTGAGTAATATCCTCACCAGCCCTCTTCCCCCAGTAAGTTGTTCAATTCTAATTCCCTACTATGCCATATAATCCTTGGCAAAAGGGATTTTGCAAGTGTGATTAAGTTAAGGACATTGAGATGGGAGATAGATTAGCTTCGATTACCCAATGGGCCCAATCACATAATCACAAGGATCCTTACAGGTGGGAGGTGGAGGGAGCTACAACCACAGAAGAGATGTGGTGATAGCAGGAAGCAGTGATTGGACTAATGTGCTTTGAAGATGGAGAAAGAGATTCTAAGCCAAGGAACACAGGTGGCTGAAAAAGTTAAGGAAATAGATTCTCTTCTTAGAAACGCAAGAACCAGAGCTGCTGACACCTTGACTTTAGTTCAGAGAAACCAATTTCAGCCTTCTGACTCCCAGAACTGCAAAAGAATAAATTTGTGGTTTTGTAAGTCACTAAATTTGTGGTAATTAGTTACAGCAGTCATGTCAACTAATATGCTACCCAAAGAATGTTTTTATGACCCTGTTATTATATTATTTCCTTTTAGAAAAATAAATTCACATGGTATTTGTGGGGATAGGTCTCTTCTGCAAATGGTCTCTCACATTTCATCTTTTATTTATTAGAAAAAAATAAATTTATTTAAGCATTTTAAGAGGAATGTCTGAGAGGAATCATAAAATTGTGGCATTCAGAGGAATCTGGGGGAAATTGGGTCTGTTTTCTAGGTGAGTTAATGAGGAGTAAAGTCCGGGTTGCCTAACTTGCACTCTAGTGGTGATAGAAGATGAGGCAAGGGACCTGCTGCCCTTCTGTCTGCCCCCATGGGAACTTCCTGTCTCTTTTGTGGAAATGGCTCATCTCTGTCAGTTGCTGCTATTTGTATGTGAATGTCACATTGCTGAGAACCAGTGAGCCCTGGAACAGCTCTGACTTTGTTAAGGATAGGAAGGGTGTATGAGGAAACAAACACCAGTTGGAATAAAGTTATTTAAAAAAATTATCCCAAGTGTATACTTATCATTAAAGCACTGCCGTGGATGCTCTGATGTTTTAAGCCTTCATTAAGAAATAAAAGGAGTTTTCTCCATGCCCCACCTGTCAAACCTTGAAATTGAATCCTTGCTCATCGAGTGCAAAGTCTGAAGAGGAAATAGAATGCCATAAATTACCTTGATTAAAACTTTGTCTTTTGTTGTGTTCTTTTGGACACTAATCCAGGAAGAACAAGAATGCCGCAGAAATCAAACTTACCAAAATGATGATAATACTCCCAAATCTGAGCCTATTTATAATCATTGCTTCCCTTTTAGACTGCTGTCTCTTATAAAGGTTCATGAGGAATAGTTATGGCTACAGATACAGGCAAGCTTTTAAAGTATGTTTTCTTCCCACTTAGATGGGAGAAAGTGTAATCTTAATACATCTACATATTTCAAAAATAATGTAGAAATACTAACCTAAAGTTTTTGATATTTAAAGGGATGGAGCGAGATGTAGAAATGTTAGACACTTGCTTCTGTAAATCTTGGCTACAATCTATGAGGCAAGTACAGGGTGGCCTATAAGTAGGAATACAGTGTGATTTATAGTTTACACTGTGACACGCGATATGACACAAATTCCAGTCTGTCATGATGAAATTCAGTGATTCAACTATATGCCTTCTTTTGGGCCACCCTGTATTTTATTTTACTTGTCAAGAAAGTATAGTTCAGTGAGCTAAAGCAATTAGAAAAGTCACAATGAGCAATGTGAAAAGAATTCGGATCTCAAGACCCTAGACTGAGAGAGACCAGCCGCTATCATTTCTTGTAAACCTGTGCTCCTCCCCGCACACTCAAGCGCCTGCGCAGAGCCAGGTGCCACATCTGACCTTCCCAGTTCAGGTTTTTAGGTCTTCATTGATGAAAATTTTTACATGGAGACCGAATTGTCCTTTTAAAAAAATTGTTGCTTATTTATTTTAATTAAACTTTTCTACAGTTATAATTTGTTATGAAGGTGATAACATGCTCACTCTAACAAGTCTTCAAAGTAAACAAGGCTTAAGTGTGCAGATTCTTCCACACCTTTCCCTGGGTTCGTACAATGTAGAACTGCCATTTCAAGGAAGAACATTGCCTAGTTTAGGTCCTGTTGAACAGAGAAAAATTAATTGTAGTTTGAATACTTATTACTCATGGGTAAATCATGGCCCCTAAAACACTGCCTTGGCTTTGTTCTCTTCAGTAGTTAAAATACACATATTTCCTTGCATTTTTATTTATCTTCAGCCTCGGCTGGGGCACCTCACATTCAAATGCAGTCACTCATGAGCGAATGGGATTTTGATGGGTTATCAGTTCTCTCCACTGCACACTGGGCATATAACTCCACTTACTTACCCTCTCAGAAGTGTCCGGGTGCTAGCGTGCCTGAGGAAGAAGCTCCTTGGGCTTTTGGGAAGACTGTCTTCTGGTGACATTAGCACCCCTCCACGTACAATGGGGACTGCTGCACGTGGGGCCCACGGGCCCACGCAAAGCCTGTTGAAGGAAGCAGTAGCCCACTTAATGGAGTTTACTGTGTGCAATATCAGACTTCCTAGTTGGTTCGTGGCTGTGTCTCTGGATTTTGGTTTTCAGGAAATCCCCTGGAATTGCCTTCTCCCTTCTGTGAGTTTCCAGCGATTATCCCCGCTCCTGCCTATTTACTCTCTTTCTGGAATGATAGGAACAAGTCTCGTTTCCACATGCCTATGATGACCCAGCTTGTTCCCCATCTTATCCTAGCGTTGCTCACCCCTGCAGAAGGCTGGCAGTGGGCTACTAATGATCGTAATACACCACCTCTCCCAGTTTTCAAGAATAGAGCCACAGAAGCTGTGGGCTAGACAAAGTACTTGAATATTTTTCCATTTACCCCAGCAGATTAGGTTGACTAGATGTATGTTTGAAATGGGACAGCAAACAATGGTCAGCCTACTGACACCTTGAATTTAGCCCATTGAGACTAGGTTTACTATCATACCACTTGAAATGGGACAGTATTGCTGTTTTCTGTCCCATTTAAAGCAGTACGTCTGCTCAGCCTGCTGCAAACCTCCTGCTCCCTCTGCTCTGCAACCCTGGAGGCTTCGTGCATTGATGGGCCTTTCCTCTCTGGCTTCCAGTTTGGTGTAAACAACTGGAGACACTGGCAGGAGGTGGGAGGGGTGCAGGGGAGTGAAGTGTAGGGGTGCTTATTTCCCCGGCTTCTACCTCTGAGTTGCTTGTGGTTGGTTGGGTTTGTCTGCCTCCAAAGGCCTCAGCTCTTGGAAATTGCTCTCCACTCAGTCCCTCAGTCCTAGTGATGGCAATGACTCTGTTGTTGCCTGGCATTCCTTATGCACCGCCTGTACCATTGTCAACAGTCTCTGTCTTAACCCTTTCCCCAGTGCCTCTGTAGGGGTGAGCATCGGATCCTGCCAGGACCACAGTTTCGGACCTCCTTTTCCTAACACCCCGCCCCTCCTCGCTCCCGCTTGCCCATGAGCGGCTCCTCTTTCTCTCTATGAGTTAGTGCTCTTATCACAATGCCTCTTTCCCCAATCAGTGGTTTGGAAAAATGTCTATTATCAGTAATTTCCACCAGAGTAGGAAATGATCTCAGAAAGCAGTGTCAGAATCAGAAGGCATTTGAGAAATCATGTTGTTTAATGGGTTTTTATTCAAAGGTGAAGAAAATAGGCCAGAGAGATAGATGTGTTGCCTCAGGTCCACTGGATTCTACCTAGAGGCTGTTCCACTGTTCTTTGCTCTACACAATATAGAGATTGTGGATAAATGTCCCAAATAGGAGACATCTACAAAAATGAAGACCAGTATATGCCACCTGAAATTGAAACCATTAAGATCCAACATCAAATGGATGGAATCATCCCTCTGTAGAAATAAAATGCACTTTAAGAGGAGATACTGGTTTTGAACATGTGTTGCTGACAGGTTGAATTCATTTCACCATCTTCTCCTAGGAGACTTAAGGAGATTCTCAAGAAGTTAAGATATGCTTTATTCCACGGGATTTTACCTGAATAAAGGAATGTGACATCAGAGAAGGAGGGTTATTTATCTGGAGAAGACAGAAGTATGTAAGACCTTATTTGTGTCTCAGGAATTGATTAATTACCTCAATTGTCATCCCACTTGACTAATCCAAAATGTTCTGATTCAACTCCCAGAGATATCCCTTTACTGGGAGAGTCTGTTAAATTCAACAAACGCTGACCATCTCCTATGAGCTTCTCACTGTACCAGAAATTGGACATATAATGACAATCTAAGTGTAGATCTTGCTGTCAAGTAGACTGCAGTGGGAGAGAGAGACACTAAAACAGATCATTTTCAAGTAGACTATGTCAGCTCTTCCTGTTGTGTTCTCTTATAGGCTCTTCCTTTTTCCAAAACAGCTAGCTCCTAGGGAACACCTGAAAAATCACCTCTTGTGGTCTTAGTTTTCACTCTTTCTTGTTGGGATCTGCTGCTCTGTGACAGGCCAGAGTGGGATGGATTCAGAAGTGTCTGGCCAGTTGGTTGGTTCAGGAGATAGCATCCAGGGTCAAGTGTGAGATTCAGCTTCTGGCTGAGACTGAGCCATGAGGAAGGAGGTAAGTCACCACCCATGGGTGGCACATAGTATTTGCTCAGCAACGTAATTCATTCCACAGTTATTTAATGAGTGACTACTAAGTGCAAGGGATAGGCACTCAACTCAGAGGTCAGCGAGACCAAGTCCTTATTTTCTTGGAGCCTATATCCTAAGAAATGTCTTGAAAGAGTGTTTTCTGGAGAGAGCGGTGGGTCTGAGAGGGGAGAGAAGCAGATGAACCAAGAGCTCAAACCTGGAGTGAAAGTGGAAGCAATGGGTATCCAGAATATTTAATGTGGTCTGCGGGCAGCGGGTGGAGTTGAGGGGTGAGGGGGTTGGACAAGACTTGATAGGGTTTCAAATCCATGACCAGCTTCTGGGTTTCTTTTCCCAGAGGCCTGTCCATTTCTGTGCATCTGAGGACAAAATCTTAAACTCTCAGGATCCCCTGGATATTTCTTTATTATTATCAGAGTCATAGCAGCAGGACACATTGAAGATGGCCTTTGAAAATAACTGCTCTTAATTAAGAGGAGTATTTGATTCTGGGTAAGTTGGCAAGGAGGCTAATTTCATTTACATTCTTAATTACTGGGCTGCCTCCCAACCAAGCTGACCAAAGGCCCGTGTGTTCCAGAACAGCTCATGGACTGCACCCCTTAACTCTCTGCTATAATTCCCAGTGGTGTCTGACTGTGTCTTGTTTGGGGTCCATGTGGCAGACTCATATACACTCTTCACTGTCCTTGACCTGGACTCTGCCAAGTGCACCCACCTCATCTCTTGCTAGTTCTGGCCTTGTCCTTTATGCAGTGGTACAACACACCATGCCTATGCCCCTTCACACTTCCCTTCCTGTGTTCTCACACTTCCCCGTCCTGGAACTGCCTCTTCTGCCTTCTCTTTTACCCCACTCCCACATCTAACTCAGTCTTGACATCTAGACTCAGTCTTGGCATCACTACCTCCCAGAAGCCTTCTCTGCTCCCCCAGCTGGGCTGAAGGCCCCGGTCTCTGGTTCCCATCCTAAGCCAGGATACCTCTGTCATAACACTCACCACCTTGTGTGTAAATTACACACTATGGTAAGTTTTTTATTTAATTCATTGGGCTCCCTCAAGCTTGGATCTGTGTCACTTAGGAGCCTCACCAGCAGATACAGTGCCTGG
Source organism: Lyroderma lyra (assembly GCA_004026885.1). Taxonomy (NCBI): domain Eukaryota; kingdom Metazoa; phylum Chordata; class Mammalia; order Chiroptera; family Megadermatidae; genus Lyroderma; species Lyroderma lyra. Next base: position 309,460 of record PVJL010000205.1, on the reverse strand, counting down.
CTCATACTAAGTAGACACTTATCTTAGAAGTTTTTTTGATTTGTAAGAAATGAGATATGTTTTGGGGCTTTCCTGACATCCGTAGAGTCTGTCAGCTTTTTGCTTTGTTTTCCTCTACTCCAAGCTCTTCCTATCTCAGGGACACTTGTGTGCCTTAAGAAATTGAAGGCATAGAGTTGGTTCATGTGCCATTGCCTTGTCCTTGCTTATGAAGAGGATGATGCAGTTATGGACAATAGGTTTTCCTGGTGTGGCAGCATTAGAAAAAGGGAGAAGGGAAGCGAATTACTTATGTCTACACAATCATTGCAGAACAAAGGGATTATAGGTGACAGAGGTCTTGGCAGAAATGAGTGGTTGTTAGGTTATAAAATCATTGGGTCTGTTAGGTGGCAGTGCCTCCAGAAAAGCAATAAGCTGCTTTGTTCCTTGGCATGCAGTGTGGAGAATCCCATGCAGACATGGCGTCCCATGTCTGCATGGGGGCTATAGCTTTGGATGCATAGCATTTTGAGGACACAGCAGTTTCCTTCACTGTTATGGAAATGTACTCCTCCTGATATGCATATGGTGGTGGGCACAAGGACTATGGGTGTGGGCTCCCTCCCCAGACCAAGAGAGAGGGTAGCTCAAGTCAAAGGAGTCTGAGAGAGGGCAAGGTTGTTAAATCAAGGAAGAGTCTCTGAACCGATCATCTGAAGAAAGGAATTACAGGTCTGTCCTAAAGAAACCAGGGAACGAGAGTGCAAGGATATTGAAATTTGGTAGCAGCTTGAAAGGGGTATGGTCAAGCGTGGTGGTATTTACAAGACCAGGGATAGTCAAGTTTCTGTAACCATACTCATTTATTCCTTATTTACACGTCTTTCACTATATCCCATTTTATATGCTCATCAGGTCAAAGATGTGATTCTTAACTTAGAATTTCCAGCACTGAGCTCAGCACACGATAGGTCCTTGGATTTGTTGTACTATGGGTACTACTTGCTTTAAGAGCAAGTAACAGTGGCTTATTGGCTAAGGTTGTTTTTCTGAAAAATAGAGTCTGGGATGGAAACTGGTGTGCAAGTGTTTTATCGAAGAAAACACTTGTCAGTGTGAGTGAAGCAAAAATGAACAGAGGAAGTTGGCAGTCACCCAGATACCAACAGAAGCTTCAGCTGATCTCATGGGAAGCTCTGGAGTTGGGAGGGCTCTTTAGAGTTGTCCATGTGTTTATGCTGGGAGGTCCAGGCTTTGCATCTCTTTGTACCCCCTTATGGTCCAGTCACTGGGTGCCAGGTACCCTCAGGGGGGGAATGATGAAGTGTGAGGTAGCTCCCTTCAACCAAGGGCAATTTCTAGCCAACAATCTTCACAGCTGAGGGAATAACAGCTTCTATTCTGAAAGGTGACATCTGAGTGGCCTACGATGACTAGAGCCACTAGTGTGGCTCCCCAGTTTTGGGGATCCAATCTTCTTCTGTCTTTTTGATGATCTATTTTCCCTCAAGTGTTGAATGGTCATGAGGCTTACGCTCACATTACATTCCAAGGGAAAAGTCAAATGTGACATGTTTCTTGTTTTTTTCTTCTGTCTTCTCTTGGAATATTTTCCACTTGGACATGGCCCCTAAGTTATACAAATTATTCCATTGGCTTGCCATTGGCTAAAACAGTCAGATGAACACATCTATCTGCAAAAGAGGCTGGGACATTATACATATTTTTCTCTAGCAAAATGCCCCCATGTATAAGATGACTCCTACTTTTCTAAACCAACATGTTCCTTGGAATATTATTTCTTTTATATGTCTTTATAAGGCATGAAGGAAGGAAACCCAAATGATGAAATACTTATTTTAGTTCTTTCCTTTTCATGTCTTATTTTCCATGTCCTTACTTCATGCCTTATTTTTCTGGAGTGAGAATATAGAGCTGTTATAATCAGGCTAAATATTATTAAAGTGTATAACATGTAATTGGTTGCTGGAAGAAAATGAACTGTTAAGGGTGAATTTTTAACAAGTTTCAGTATCAAATATGGAAACCACAGAGGGGAAGAAGTCGGTAGACAGTTGCCCTAAATGTAGGCTACCAGACATACCATTTAAAATAGGACAGAAAACAACAGTACGGTCCCATTTCAAATGGTACATGTGGTCAGCCTAGTCTCCTCAGGCTAAATTAAAGGTGTCGGTAAGTAGGCTGATCGTACGTAATGTTTGAAACGGGACAGTACCATTGTTTTCTGTCCTACTTAAAATGGTACATCTGGTCAGCCTACAATGGCTTTAAATAATTAATTACTCAGTTCATTAACTCAGCAAGCACTGAGTTTCTTGGCCATGGGAAATTTTCCTCCTCCTACTTTTGGAGTGTGTTCATTGGTCATCACCTTTGTGATCTCCCAAGGTCTAAAGTTAATCACCCACAAAGTGGGGTGCTTTTTAACGTTAGAAACACTCCTGTATATAAGTCTTGAGAATCAAATGTGCAGAGACAATTTTAATAAGTGTTGGGTTCTTTATTTATGGTTGCCACTGGGTTTAACATAGAGCTGCAACACTGGCCAATAAGATCTCTGGATCTTTAGGAAAGGATTTGGCTACAGGCAATTGGGTGGTAGGGAGCTGACTTTACTGCCATGGCTCCCTTAGTAAACTGGGTTGTTGTAGCTAAAAAAGTTAGAGACCTTTCTTATTTATTGCTCCCTTTCCCAGCCTGCACACTTGTGTTCTGTGACTCTTTTGGGCAAAGGCACTATACCATTGCATCAGTAATAAATTTTCCTGCTTAATTTTATAGTATCTTGATGGGCTAGGGATAATCTAAATTCTATGTCTGTCTTCTGTCTCTAAATCATCTACGAGCCTATCATAAATTGTTCTGCCACATGCACATTTAAAAAACAAAATTTTATTACTGAAAATTTTAAGTAAACACAAAAAGAGAATAACAATGAATCCCATGCAATCTTGATCTAGCTTCAGTAATTATTAACATTTTGCCAATCTTGTTTCATCTACCTTCCCCAATTTTTATTTTTTGCTAGAGAATTTTAAAGTGAATCTTTTATTGTGTCTGAACATCCCATACACATCTTGATAAAAGCAGCATACCCTTCATGGATGCCTCTCAGACTTCCTGGAGGGCTGCCTGTGAAAAGTGTTTTTGATTTTACAGCAGAAATTTTCCTAAAGCCAATAAGTTGCTGTGCCAGGACCAATTAATTTACTCATTCATAATGGAGAGAAACCGTATGTGCTGTGCGCAAGTGAGCTGTGGAGCCCTTACCTGGCTTTTGCTTGCAGCTTATTTTAATTTGTTTGCCCTCAGACATTACTAGCCAGTCACATTTTGATAGCCTTGAATGAACCGAGGGGCCCTTGTCACAAAATTAGGGGAGCCAGAGACAGCCTTCTTTGGACAAAGGCTGTACTCCCAGCCATGATGATCTAAGTATACTCTGTGTTCCCTGAGATCAATGACCATGCCAGAGGTACCTTTATTATTACTTTTGCCTTTTCTCTAAAGCAGCCAATCACTAGCCAGTTTGTAAACCTGTCTTTCTGATGTTAGATGTCAAAGTAGGTGCAGAAAGAACCGAGGTTTGAAACACATCAGATGGCTATGTCAACAATGTTGTTTAACTTCATCCTGGTATATAAAATGTTTTGTTTTCTTTCTATTGTAGTAAAATAGACATATTGTTAAATTTACCATCTTAACCAACTTTCAGTGTACAGTTTAGTACTGTTAAATATATTCACATAGTTGTGCAACTAATCCACAAAACTCTTTTTATCTTGCAAAACTGAAACTCTGTACTCATTAAACAATAACTCCACAGACTCCCCCTCCCTTTGCCTCACTAACCTCTATTCTGCTTTTTGTCTCTATGGACTTGATTACGCTAGGTATCTCATATAAGTAGAATCATATAGTATTTGTCTTTTGTGACTGGCTCATCTCACTTAGCATAGTGTTCTCAAGGTTTATCCATGTTGTAACATGTGTCAGAACTGCCTTTCTTTTTAAGGCTGAATAATATTTCACTAGATCTGACAATTAAGTTTGTGAACTCATACTAGAAAAAGTGCTACATACTTCATTGCTAAATATCACTATAGTCACCTTTGAAGTACATCCCTTGGGAAACTATGCACTGATGCCAGCACCTAGTCCATCCTTCAAAGCAATTTCGGAACTCTTTTTATGGAATGGCCATCAGGGCTGTCATGCTTTTACCTTTGATATCCTGAATGTCATCAAAATATCTTTCTTTCAATATTTTCTTTATCTGTGGGTAAAGAAAAAAGTCAGGGCTAGATCAGGTGCGTATGGAGGGTGTTCCAATATAGTTATTTGTGTACTGGCTAAATTCTCTCTCACAGACAGTGCTGTGTGAGCTGGTGCGTTGTCATCATGCAAGAGCAATGAGTTGTTGGTGAAAAGTTCAGGGTATTTTCCTCTAACTTTTCCACAGAGCCTTTTCAGCACTTCCAAATAGTAAACTTGTTTGACTGTATGGTTGGTACAAATTCATAATAAACAATCCCTCCGATATCATTAACAACATGGTTTTGACTCCTGATTTGGACTGAAGGAACTTTTTTGGTTGTGGAGAATGGGCTGACTACCATTGTGCACTTTGACACTTTGTTTTCAGGGTCATATTGGTACACCCATGTTTTATCACCAGTGATAACACGGCCCAAAACATTGTCTTGCCTCTCCAAAAGGTCTTGGCAAACTTGGACTCTCCTTTGCTTTTGTTCATCAGTGAGCTCCATCAGGACCATTTTTGCACACACCTTTCTCATGCCAAGATTTTCAGTTAAGATTTTCCTGTTTCTCTATCGATGTTTACTTGGTTTGCTATGCTTCTCTCAGTTAGCCAATGATTTTGACACACATTTCCATGAATATTTGAAATGTTTTCGTCAGTGCTGCTTGTTACTGGCCACCCTGGCTTTTCTTCATCAGTGACTCTTTCTCTCCCCTCAGAAAAATGCTTAATCCATTTGTACACTGCCATTTCCTTCATGGCATTATCCTTATAAACTTAGATTATAGGATATGTATTATTTTTCAATAGATATCATGTGACACCACACTTGTAAATGAAATATGTAGTCTTGTGTGATTCTGAACGCTTCATGGAGTGAATAGTAACCAAATGCGGGAACGAGACAGAGACTGAGAAAGAGGATTCTCTCCTGGAGAACTGGTCATAAGTACGAGTGATCATGAAACAGGTATGTCATTAAGTTAGGAGTGGCTGTACCACATTTTGTTTATCCATTCATCTGTTGATGGACACTTGGGTTGCTTTTACTTTTTGGCTATTATGGGTAGTATTGCTATGAACATGGATGTGTATAAAATGTTCTCTTAGGTGAAAAATTCTTCTCCTATTCTGGAATTTGTTGCTTCCTCGTATTTTGGTGCCTGCCACTGGATGAGTACTCTCCTTTCCTGAGGTTATTGCAGGACCTCTAATACTGCATCATCATGTCTTTAAATCCTCGGCAGTTTCTCTTCCTGACCTGCTATATGTCTTGCCATTGATAGGCCCACCACTTGGCACAGTGCTTGGGACATGGTGTAAGTATTTGTTAAACAAGTGAATGAATGAATGTGTACAGCAAAATTAAATGAAACAGAAAGTTATTTTTTCCATAATAGTTAGGACCTTTGGCTTGTCTAGGTATGTCCCAGAAAGTTTATTTTTCAAACATCTGGCCCGTGTTCCTACTTAAATTAACTCAATATAGAATATAGCTATTCTTACCTGTATATTTAGTCAAAATGCACAAGATAACCCTCCTCTTTCTCTGCATTTCTTCCTGTGATTTGAACATAGTAGGGGCACAATATATATTCACTATATGTGACTGAATCTGTGAATAAATGTGGGGGGGGATGATTTCATGAATGAGAAAACAAAAAAATATATTCTTTGATGGGTGACATATTTCTTGGTGACTTTGACTGTGACAGGAGAGGAAAAGGGAGGGAAGGAGGAATGGACCATTGTTTACTCTCTTATTCCACAAATATCCATATTTCTGGTTTCAGTTGTCCAGCAGTGAGCTAAACAGGCATGGGTCTTACTCTCAGGGACTCACCTTCCAGGGAATGAAACAGACATAAGCAGGTGATTTCCAGATATTTTTCATGCCAAGGCCTGAAAGAGGAAGCCGTGGTAGAGAATCATGGAGTCCAACATTGGAGTGGGCGGTCAGGGAGAACATGGGTAAGAAGATGAAATCTTCAGAGTGAGAAAGAGCCCAGTTAGGAAATGGGGGAGATGGTACCAGGGAAAGGAAACACCTAGGCAGAGGAGAGCATTTTCAAGGAGCTGATGGAAGGCCAGTAGGCCTAGGAGTCAAGAGGAGAATGAAGAAGGGTGAGGCAGTCATCAGGTAGGCCATGTGAAAAATTTGGGTCTTGTTAAAAGCAGTGAGAATCCATTAACATACTTTTTAAAAAAATTGAGGTAACATTGTTTAATAACATAAATCTCAGGTGTACAACATTATAATTTGATAGCTGTATGCTATGTTGTATGCTCACCCCCAAAAGTCTGGTTTCCAACCATTACCATATATGAGGGCTGTCCAGAAAGCATCCAGACACAAATCATTCTCGTTATATTAACAATGGCTGGATATTTTTTTTTCCGGATAGTCCTTGTATTTAACTTCTTTTACCCATTTTGTCTCCACCCCAACCCTCTTTACCTCTGGTAGCTGGCATTCTGTTGTCTGTAACTATGTTTGTTAATATTTTGTTTTATATTTCACATGTGAGTAAAATCATACATGTTTTTTTCCTTTTCTCACTGACTTATTTCACTCAGCATAATACCCTCAAGATCCATCCATGTCGTCATAAATAGCAATGATTCATCTTTTTTATAGCTGAGTAGTATTCCACTAGGTATATGTACTACATCTTCTTTATCCATTCATCCATCAATGGGCACTTATGTTGTTTCCATACCTTGGCTGTTATAAATAATGCTGCAATCACTGAAGAATGGTATGATCTGATTTGCATTTTTAAAAGCTCATTGTAGTTACTGTGTGGAGAATTATCGAGGGGTTGTGTCTGGAAGAGGAATGTGCCATCACGGGTTGGTAGAGCCACCACCCATGGAAGAGATGATAGACCATAGGTGGCAGTGAATCCAGGGAGATGTGGAAAGATTGAAGATTTAGTTTGGAGATAAGAGATTTCCTTCCTCATCTCCTGTGTTTGCCTTGTCTGTCCCTGTGTTTATTACATTACCTCTGAAGGCACTCCCTCAGGATCTGCAGAATCTATTGCTACTGTTGTCACTGCCATTTTATGAGTACTTTTACCTGTTACTGTGTCAGAGTTTCAGCATTAGTTCTTTGAACAATAGCTATTGCAAGCTCTTATCCTCTCTAACTCATAAACCTAAAATGTCTCTCTTTCTCTTACACACACACATCATAACAAACAAAAACAATTGTAAATATTTAAGTTAATATTTCACTGAATAAAATATAACTCTATCTACCTTGATCACTTCCTTTGACTCCTAAGTTCTTAAGAAACTTTTTGGACAATACACACAGGGAGAAGGGAGTAGTCTTAGAATGGTCTATGGTTAAAATACAGCATACTTTGCTGCCCTGAAAGTCACTTTTTGTTCATGCAAGGGGTAAGTTTTGAGTATATCTGGAAATGAGCTCGCATATGCTCTGATTTGATGAACCTGTTCTGAACTGGAGAAGAGTAGACTATAATTTTTCATAGTGTAGCACAGTTCATTATCTGAGTATTGTAGCACCAAGCCAGGGGTGGTGGCAGTTGCAGGAGTGGCATCAAGGAGATTATGTGGGAACTGAGAGCCTATTCTTTGCCTTATGATATTTGGTTGAAAACCTGCATTCTGATTTAAGTCTTGGGTCTTGTCTAAGGGCAGACATAAGAGAATTACACTGTAGAACCCTTGGATCCACCATCGTTTTGACCTTGTTCTTGAAATTATAGAGGGTTAGCCTCAGAGTCAATTAAACCAGTCTCCCCAGAGGTCTTGAAACAAATGATGGCCCTGCACCACTCCAAACCCAGAGCAACCCACTTGCCACCCTTGTCCTGTGGGAAGGGATGAGAAACCAATTGGCTATTGGGAATTGAAGAGAACCTAACACATACAGATTGCTTCCCTCAAAATATTCTGAACTTTGTGTCCTCTGTGTGATTTTCCAAATATGAAATATGACATTTCTTAGGAAATTATAATTAAAATGAAATTTTTATCTTCTCAATTTGCAAAAAGGAACTTGTAAATTGAAAAAGACACATTTCTCTCTATCTTTATAGAGGGCACATTGTATATTTCAGGATTCATTTTCCCTGATATGGGATTTCAGCTCCAGATATAATTCAGGAAGTGCTTATAATTGCATTCTTTTGCTGATTTCTCTCTTTCTCATCTTGGAAATGATTTAATTTTTCTTATGCTATAAAACAAATGCTATTTAATGTTCTTATTAGGGAAGAGCAATTAACATATTGGTGAATTGTGGTCCTACTTATACATCTATTATCAGAGAGAATTACTTGTTTGTCTAAGAATGAAGTTCTACCTCATTTAATGCCATTTTGTCTGTTAGCAATTGGATTCTATTTGAATTTTCATGAGCATGTTTTACTTCACACCAAACAGCCATATTTTAGAAAATCAGAACATTAAAACTTTTTTAAACAAACAAAAAAAGTTATCTGCTTATAATATATTTCATAATTGCTTTTTTTTAAAGACCTAGCAACAATTGATTGTGGGTAATGCTGATAGCAGCTAATTTCTAGGACAAATAATCTATACTACTAAACAAAAACATTTTTAAAAAGCTTTTGAGAGAGCCACTTGCCACATCAAATTGACATCTAAATACAATTAGTATAAACATCTAAATACTGTACCAACCATGAGAAATGTGCTAAAATTTTTCCTCATTTGGATCCTGAAAAAATGCCTTTTTCATAAGACAGCAATATTGAATTAAATGTTGGATTCAAAATATATTTGTATGAGGCATCTGTTTCATCCTTGAGGAATAATAATAAACTTTGTGGAGAAGGTTGAGCTTTCTCCAGAGGTTTTTTTGAGATGTCTGGATAAGTAATTGCCTTGCTGTTACAAATTTGGAACTTAACATTTTGCTGGGCCTATTTTTGCTGCTACTCCATAGATAATAAATTTCATGAAGGGATTGTTCCATTGGCAGAAGTTAGTTCCTTTTGTGTTCTCTGCAGAAAATGAGTTGCTTTGTTTTGTGATAGGCAGGTATCCAAGCATTAACACTTTTCTCTTCCAGTCTGGAATCAGGTAATGACTGCCCATCATTCTCGCTGACAGCAGGGATGACAGTCTTGCTCATCTCCTATCTTCTAGTGAAGCTGAAGGACAGAAACAGTGGCTAGCATTTTATCAGCAGGCTCAAGAGTCAAGGGACAGGAATGATGTGGGTTGGAGTAGATAATTAACTCTTTGAAGATTCTTCTCATGTTATCAACTCCAAATTGACCAGAAGGTGCTATTTTGTGTAGAACCGTGACTGCCTTCTCTCACTTATCCCTCTGGGATGATATAAACATAATCTATTTTGTTGATTCATTCTTCTTTCTTTTTTTATTTTGATTCAGTACATCAGGTATTGGCCAACGATAAATCCAGTCTGTGGCTGATGAGTTAAAAACAAGTTTTACATTTTTAAACAGTTGAAAAAATGAGAAGAATATTTTGTGACATACAAAATGATGTCATTGACCTTGAGTAAAGTTTGATTGGAATACAGCCTGCTGGTTCATGTACATATTCTTGGCAATTTGTCTGCTTTGTTGACAAAGTTGAATTGAGTAGTTAGGACAGATGCTGAATGTTCCACAAAGTCTTTGTTGAGGCAAGCCTAAGCAGTTCTTTAGGTTATAAACTATGTAAATAGCTACAATCCTGTTCTTAACTATAGTGGTGATTTTTCTGTATTGTGGAAAGGTATGTTTTTTGGGATTCAAATGAGGAAAAATTTTAGCACATTTCTCATGTTTGGTATAGTCATTTTGTGTTAAGGGAAGAGTCAAAGCAATAAGATATCAGAACCAGTTCAGACAGTAAATCATCTAATCTGAAGGTGTGAGATTAATGCACCCATTGATTTTACCTACTCCCTTCTTTTCCAGCCATTTTATTTAGGAGCTCATCTCAACTTTTTAAGTAGACAAACTATTCAGAAATTTCAGGAATACTAGTAGCATTTTTTTCTTCTTTTTAAAGAAATAATAACATGTTTACTGTAAAAATATGTGACCAGCTATCATTTTCTAATTAAAAATATGGGAATATAGAATTTATTAAAAAGATTAAAAATATCAAATTTCTAGTGGTCTCCATTTGTGTTTTAACATTCTTTTTCCCTCCCTGTAACCAATCCTTGTATACATACAAAGTTAATGTGATGGCAAACAACTTCTGGACTGACTAATTGATAATTGAAAATAAATTACCTGAGGATTGTTTGCATTTATTTTGTATGTGTTCTGTCTTCACTTATGCAGATCAGCTAAATAAGCTGCTATTTACTGCATTTGTAACAGTTGTCTGTTAGATCTAGTTAAACATTTTGGTACGCCTTGGAAGAGACCCTCATGCCCCAAATTATGTGATCAGTTCCTACACATAGACATTTATCTTTACCAAACCTCTTTCATTCATTGCATTGCATGGCTTACCATCTACCCACTTTCAGAATGGAGTCCAGGTTGAACCACCCAGTGTTCACTGAACAGTGGGGTTCATGGACATGATTCTACACAGTTGTGAGACTTGGGTCCCAAGAATTGGGTGGTAAACACCGATTTACAAATGAACACTTTCTCTTTCCTGTACTTGACATTCAGCTTTAGGACAAGATCCTAAAACCTTATTAGTCCATCTTAAACGTCAATCATGGGGCCAAAAATGTGTAGAGGCTGAAATAGCATAATTTGGAGGAAGCCAAGGAAACAAATTATAATGTATGCTCTGTCTTTAATGGAATCATTCCCTCAAGGGTGCCTGGAAATCTCAGGCTCATCCACAGTGGGGCCAGACAGAACACCCCCGGGCTGTTCACAAGGGCTGTAATTAGCCTCCTGCGAGCTCTGGAAGCATACAGGAGAGCAGGGCAGCTCTGTGCAGCCTCGCGCAGGTTCAGTCTGAACTATTACTGGTTGATTCTGCTCAGCTCTGCAAGAGTTCGTTACTGGAATTATCCAGCCAGAACTTGTGAGGACTCCAGTGGAATCTATCCGACCCGCTCTGTAGGATTCACCTAGGATCCTGGCACAGGACAGCAGATCCAAATGGTTCCAGTTATTCAGTTACTCCCTCCACTGTCTACTATGTGGGCTCCTTGTTTCCTGTGTGCATTCATCTTACTGACAAGACCGTGAGCTCCTCCTGAAACTCATTGTCTCCTGTTTCTTTAACAGCCCTAAGCACCAGCAAGATTTTCTACTCAGTTCTGTAACTTCTCTGTAAATGTTGACTGTGTCCGGATGGGAGAGGTTAGACATTCTCAGGAGAATGTGTCCTGTTGTGTGTCTATACTGTGTGATGTTAATAAGTCCCACCAGACCTTGCAGGGGCAGCAATTTAATTCTCTTGCCATCAGTCAAAAAACAGATCGTAGGCAGGACTGGTGTTAAGTTTAAGTATCTCCAGTGCACACCATTTAAACCTTACATCCCACCTGTGGGCTTTCTGCAGCTTGCCCTTTTGTTGTGGCAGATCCCCTAATTCTTTTTCAGTTCCTCTCATCTCATCATTGTTCTAAAAGGTACAGCTCTAGAAACCACATAGAGGCCTTTCAATTACACTTGCATTTTGTTTTATTCAGCCAATTGACTAGTACTGTCAGCTAATTGGATTGGAAATGTAAAATGAAAGCTGTATTATTCAGCTGCCAAGACTCCTGGCTTGGCAGGGAGTGGGTGGTGCTGGTATTTGTACCAGAAGTGTAATTGCTGTGGGTCCTGCCTCTGGATTCAGCAGTGAACCCTGGGAGCGTCTTCCTGGGAGACATCTGATACCTGCTTCTCTCTCCAGTGGCTTTCTGGCAAACAGTGAGGCTTGAAGCAAATCTAATCAAGCATTCTTGTGTTGTTGGGGAATGCAGCCACTGTGGATTTTGCTGACTGCAGAGGTAGATTGCTTGGTCTAAGTACTGAGTCAATATGCCGTTTCCATCAGAACTGGCAGCTAATTTCCTCTCGGTGCCGAATGGGGGTGGGGTCCATGTTCCCAGAGGTGAGGACACTAACCTCATATGCCAGTTGTGGCCTGTACCAGGATGCTCTTGAGAACAGCAACTCAGGCAGAACAGAAGCCCATTTTGTAAACTAGTTATTGAATGAGGAAAGGTTTACATGTCTGGAAAGAGTTAAATAGCTTCATGAAAAAATAAGGAAAGTTAGAGTTGATTAGTTTATCATTAAAGTTGATCATCTCAGTGGTTTTGGCCCAGCCAGCTTTCTTTCTTCTCTTTTTGTTTTCCACTTTAATTTATGAATCAGTTGACAGTGGTGAACAAAATTTTAGGGTAGATTATGTTGGCTTTAGCTGCACGTGGGAATATATGGCACAGGTAACTCTCACTCCTTCCCACAACTTAACCCCAAGCCTGCAGCAGACAACAGTAATCTTTCTCACTTAACCCACTTGGACAGAGCTTCAGGATCCTTCTCAACACAGCACTTTAAATAGCTCTTTTCAGAGCTGACACACGCTGATAAAGCCTGTTTACTGTCTGTGACTTAGAAATTTATAAGAATACTTCCACAATGAACGAGGAAATGGAAATAGCAGCAGCTAAGCAATTATTAAACTCTTCATGTTTGCCAAAATTAAGAAAGTTGTTTTAAGCAGTATTGTCTAGTACAGTTTTGTTAGTATATCGTTATTATTTTATTATGCCTTGTGGCTTTATAGAAAGCTTCCACAAACACTTTTGAGGAGAAGCTGTTTTTGTTTCTCTGGAAGCTTAAGATCTTGAGTAAGATATTGAGAGTAGGACAGCCCAGGCAGGGCTGGCTGCTTCTGTTGGCCCCGAGCCCTTCCTCCCGGAAATGCTTGCCTGCTGCAAGCAGGTGGGGGTGTAGGTGGCTGCGGCAGCCAGTCAATTAGGTCTATTGATTAGTTAAATTCAAATCAGATGTGATCTGTTCTCTTTAGAACTATCAGGTTTCAGTTGAAAGAGCATGACTCTTGAAACCCAACAGTCCTGGCTTCAAATTCTGTCTTTATCAGTTATATGAAAATGGACAATAATTTTTTTAAACTTAGTTTGTTTCCTTTTCTTTTTCTTTTTCTTTTTTTTTTTTTTTTAAACAGAAGCAATAATAACTAATTTATAGGATTTTGGTGAGTATTCAATGTCACATATGAATACATACAAATATGCACACATATATAATATGTATAAGATGAAGGGGGACCCCCAAAAACCCCAGAATTATCTTCTGGAGGGCGGGCCCCTTGTAGTACAGGCTTCCCCTGCTAGGTAAGTGTTCTGGGAATCCACCTGCATCACTGTACCAGCTGGTGGTGTTGTGAGAGGCTGTGTTTGGATTCAGTAAAATTTTTTGAAGACTTTCAACATGTTTGCTCATTTCACGATGGGTGATTTACACAAACAGTGTGCAGCAAGACAATGCACCTTCCCACACCACGTTGAGTGTTCAGTAGTTTTTGACTAAAAATGTCATGACCCCCATGCCCCACCCTCCTTATTTACTGGATCTCACCCTGAGCAACTTTTTTTTTTATTTCCCTGGATGAAAAAAGTCCTTAAAGGTAAACGTTTTGCCTGTGTGGAAGAGGTGAAATGAAAAATGGCAAAAGCACTAAAAGGCATCAAAATTGATGAGCTCAAAAACTATTTTGATTGGTGGAAAAAGCATTTCAGTAGGCATACTGCATCAAACGGAGAGTACTTTGAAGGTGATTGGAGTTTAAAGATGTAAGAATAAATACACAATTTTTTATAAATAAATTCTGGTGTTTTTTGGGTCCCCCCTTATATGGTATATATGTACACATACATGCAGCTATAATATACGTGGGATGTCCAGAAAGTATCCAGCCATGTAATATGAAAAATAGAGGCATTTATGGCTGGATTTTTACAGACAGCCCTTGTATACACACACATATGTATGCATATATGTAATATATGTATGTAAAGTTACTCAGTAAATAGTTTTTAGTACTGTATATACATGGGATTTGGGAATGTATGTCTGATTTTTAAAAAAAGCACATCTCTATAGTATCATATTTTTAAAAGTAAGCTTTCTAACTTGCACATTAGGAGTGGTTGTAGATTGATGAATGTGGTCATGAAATGCACACATGAGAAAAAAATCCAGCAGATGATGAACTGCTTTATAAATTCTGCACAAGGGTGTGCAGAGGTCATAAAGAGGTTTGTCTGGAGTACAGAAAAGCATTGAGGATGGGGAACTGAGAACTTCTGCTCTCCCTTGCAAGTGCTGCACAATTTGCTCAGGAATAGCATATTTGTTATCTAACATATCCTCCTAATATTCCTTCAAAGTAGGTTTATTACCTTTATTCTTTCTATATACAAGGAAACTGAGGCTGAATCAGGGTAATTTTCTTGCATAAGGTTCTATTACTATTAAGTCAGGGGACTAAATTCCAATTCAGAGTTGAAATCCCAAATCCATCTCTACATTATGGATGATGTGGTCTAATTTCTGTATTTGATGGAGGAGGAATCTGAGGGCCAGCTAATGACTTGTCTGGTGTGCCCTAAAATCAGGTTCTGACTCAGTCCAATGATCTTTTTCTATATTATGTTTTTTCTCCAATTATTTTTTTTCTCTGTTGCCTAATTCTTTTCAGAAGTCTTCCTTCTTTAACTATATTTCAAGTTTGAATGTAAGAGACTAAGTTGTAGTCTTCTGTATCTGGTCTAGGCTGCGTTTTTCTATATCTCCCACTTTGCACAATGATAGATTCTCAGTAAATTCTTGGTGAATAGAATTCTCAAAAGAGTTCATCTCTGAAGTCCTCTTTTGAGCGAGGCGCATGTATACGAGGACTGTCCGGAAGAAATCCAGTCATAAATGCTTCTTTTTTTTCATTTCACATGGCTGGATATTTTCCGGACAGCCCTTGTAAATACATATAAATATACATATTAGGGTTTTATCTTTGAAAAATTCAGTTGATACTTTTAATAATGGCTTTCAATGTTATGGGATCCATTTAGATCCACTATCATTTTATTTGTTTTCTATTTGTCACTCCTATTTTATGTTTCTTTTTTCTCTCTTTATTTCTTTTTGGTCAATCTAATATTTTTTATATGTTATTTTCCCAACTATTAGCTTGTTAGTTATTCATAGTTTTGTTTTTAGTGTTTCTTTAGTGGTTATCTTATAGATTACAGCAAGTATTAATCACTTTATTTACCTCTTTCCAATTAGTACTAGGACCTTTCAACACTTAAACTTTATTTACTCCTCTATGTCTCATGTATTTTTGCTGTTATGCATTTTACATTTACATATATTTTAAATCCCATAAATTGTTAGTTTCCAATGTACAACACAGTGATTAGACATTTATATAACTTACAAAGTGGTCACCTTGATAAATCTAGTATGTGTCTGACATCATACATATTAATAATTATTATGATATTATTGGCTATATTCCTTATGCTTCACTTTACATCGCCATGACTGTTTTGTAACTACCAACTTGTATTTAATCGTTTCTCCTTTTTCCACCCATGCCACAACCCATCTCCCATCTGGCAACCGTCAAAATATTCTCTGTACCTATGAGTTTGTTTCTGTTTTGTTTGTTCGTTTATTTTTTCTTTAGATTCCATGTATAAGTAAAATCATATGACATTTTTTTCTCTGACTTACTTCACTGAGTGTTATACCCTCTACATACATCCATGTTGTTGCAGATGGCAAGATTTCATTCTTTTTATGATTGAGTAATATTCCATTGTATTTATGAACCACTTCCTCTTCATCCATTCATCTATTGATGGACACTTTGGTTGCTTCCATATCTTGGCTATTGTAAATAATGCAGCAATTAACATATGGATGCACGTGTCCCTTTGAAGTGGTGTTTTGGGTTTCTTCAGATAAATACTGAGAAGGAGGTTACTGAGTCCTTCTTGGTTTCTTGTTATAGCCTTTGTTTTAAAGTCTATTTTGTATAGTATAAGTATTGCTACTCCAGCTTTTTTGTTTGTTTTCATTTTTATGAAATATCTATTTCCATTTCTTTTCTTTCAGTCTCTCTGTGTCTTTTAATCTCAAGTGATTTTCTTGTAGGCAACATGTATAAGGGTCTTGTTTTCTTATCCATTCAGCCATGCTGTCTTTTTTATTGGACCATTTAGTCCACTTACATTTAAAATAATTATTGATAGCTATGTAGTTATCACATTTTATTATTATTTAATCTTTTTATCTTCTTCTTCTTAAAGAATTCCGTTTAACATTTCTTGTAGTACTGGTTTGATAATGAACTCCTTTGGCTTTTCCTTGTCTGGGAACCTCTTTATCCATCCCTCAATTCTAAATGATAGCCTTGCTGGGTAAAGTGATCTTGGTCGTAGGTCCTTGCTTTTCATCTCTTTGAATATTTTCTGCCAATTCCTTCTGACCTGCAGAGTGTCTGTTGAGAAATCAGCTAACAGTCTTATGGAAAGTCTCTTGTAGGTAACTAACTGCTTTTCTCTTGCTACTTTTAGGATTCTCTCTGTCTTTAACCTTTGGCATTTTAATGATGATGTGTCTTGGTGTGGGCTTCTTTGGATTCATCTTGTTTGGAACTCTCTGAATTTCCTGGGCTTGTATTTATTTCCTTTGCCAGGTTAGTAAAGTTTTTTGTCATTATTTCTTCAAATAGGTGTTCAATTCCTTGCTCTCTCTCTTCTCCTTCTGGTACCCCTATGATGCGAATATTGGTACACTTGATGTTGTCCCAAAGGTCCCTTAAACTATCTTCATGTTTGGGGGACCTTCTTTCTTTTTGCTATTCTGATTGAATGTTTTGTGCTACCTTATTTTCCAAATCGCTGATTTGATCTTCTGCTTCAACTAATCTGTAGTTGATTCCCTCTAATGTATTCTTCATTTCATTTATTGTAGTCTTCATTTCTCACTGGTACTTTTTATGTTTTCTATCTCCATTTTTATGTTTTTCTGTTTCTTTATTGAAGTTCTCCATGAGATCATTGAGCATCCTTACAACCAGTGTTTTGAACTCTGCATCTGGTAGATTGCTTGTCTCCATTTTGTTTAGTTCTTTTTCTGGAGCTTTGTTGTATTATTTGGTTTGAGACATGTTTCTTTGTCTTCCTATTTTGGTTACCTTCATGTGTTTTCTTCTATGTATTAGGTAGAGCTGTTAAGTCTCCCAGTCTTAGTAAAGTGGCATAATATAGTAGGTGTTGTATGGAGCACAGTGGCACAGCCTCCCAGGTCACCTGAGCTGTGTGCTTGAGGTGTGCCCCTTGTGTGGGTTGTATGTGCCCTCCTGTTGAACCTTGACTGCTGGTGGCACTGATGGGAGGGATTGACTCTCAGGCTGACTAGACCATTTTGTGTCTCTGACGCTCTTGTCAGTCTCAGTGTGGTTTCTTCTGCGTATTCTTAGCTGTAGGACTTAAGTTCAGCTAGACTTCAGGCAATTTTCAATAGTGGTTGTTCTGTAGTTTAGTTGTAATTTTGATATGGTCATGGAAGGAGGTGAGAACAGCATTTACTTATTGTGCAATCTCAACTAGAAGCCTCAAGCATTTAAAAAAATTTTTTAGTTTGGGTGTGATGGTGACGAATTCTCACAGGTTTTATTAACTGGAAACATCTTTATTTTACTTTCATTTTGAAGGATATTTTGTTGGGTATAGAATTCTAAGTAGGTGATTGTTTTTATTTATTACTTCAAAGATTTTTTTAGACTTCAATCATTTTTTTTTTTTTTAGTGTGGAGAATTTAGCTGTCAAGTTTAGTGTTCTTATTTGATGATAATTTCCTACCTTTCTATGGTTTTTAAGATTTTTCTTTTTAGAAACCACGTAAGTGTCCATTGATGGATGAGTGGGTTAAATTTTTTTTTTAATTTTATACACATGTGCGTACACACACACACACACACACACAGTGAAATATTATTAAGTCTTTAAAAAGAAGGAAATCCTGTCATTTGTTAAAACATGGATGAACCTCTAGGGCATTAAGCTAAGTGAAATAAGATGGATGGAGAAAGACATGGTATACTGCATAGCATCACTTACATGTGGAATCTAAAAAAAGAGAAAAAGTCAAACTCATAGGAATAGTGGAAAAGTGGTTGTGAGGGGCTGGGAGGTGGGGAGAATAAGGAGATGTTAGAAAAAAAGATTTTTGTCTTTTCTTTTGGATTTTAGTAGTCTTACTCTGATGCATTTATGTGTTTATATTTATTCTGCATGCTACTCATAGCACTTGTTAAATCTGTGGCTTGAATGTTTTGTTTTGTTTTCTTTTGTTTGATCTGGAAAATTCTTAGCTATTATTTCTTCAAAAATTTGTTTCTGTTCATTTTCTGTCTCTCTTTCTCAGAGCTTAATTGCCCACATGCCAAACCTTGCAACATGTTTCATGTGTCTTTCATGCTCTTTTCTATGTTTTTTATACTTTTCATTCTTTGTTCTGTAGTTTGGATATTTTCTATTGAACTATCATGTTTACTAATATTCTTTTGAGCTATATCCAGTATGCAGTTCAACAAAATTCATCTGTATTAATTTGATTGTGTTTGTGTGTTCTAGAATTTCAAATTAATTATGGCTGCAGATACTTCTTAGGTGATGAAATATTCAGTTATTTTCAAATCTCCAGTATGTGTTTTTATTGTCTTCTGCTATCATGAAGTTCCAAACAAAATAAAGTACAATCTTTCTTTGAGTCACAGAGAGCTAAGTTTCTGTATAACTTAGTGCTATAATTATTACTTAACAAATTCTTTGTGTTTATATGTAGAACAGAGTTGTCATATACAATCAGTAATTATAAACTGATTTTTTACTGACATGAATGTTTAGTGGCACATTTGAAAGTCATGTGTAAAGTGGGACAATTTTTCTTTGTGCAGGAATGTCTTGCCTATTACATGACATCTAAGATGTATAATCTCTGTTCATTAAATGTCAGTGGACAAATCTCAACATTCAGTCTTCGAAACAATTTTTAAATGCTTCTTGGGGTGGCAGAGCCCCTGTGTAGGAGCCTGCTTTATATTAAATAGTGAGGCAGCATCACCATTAACGAAGTTTTTGACTTAGGGTCTTAACTATGTCTGAAAACAGGCATAGTATAATAGGATGTGACTTCACCTAGCTGAATGGGAGTGTCAGTACAACTCCCAACCATTTACTGAATGGTCAATTTAACCAACTGCCAAGAGGTTGACTAGAGCTAAAAATTAGGAACTGAGAGCATGAAGCAGAACTTCAGATAATATGATATAGCTTTGGCATGCTGAAACACAACAGTGTCAGGCAGAGGAGCCTAACATTCATTCAGAAACAGAGGAACCTTTTAGAGCAGAGGTCTTTAGTGAGACTTAAGTCTAGAAGGCTTAAGTGCATCCTGAAAATGGATACAGCAGCCACAAGGCAAATTTTATAGGGCAGCATGGAGAGTGAAGTACTGTTTTTCTGTGTATTTGACTTTCAGCAATTACTTCACAAAATAGCTAGCAATTATTTAAATTTGGGAATGTCCATCCTTCTATTCATCCATCCATCCACTCAGTCAGAAACATTGTAAGTGCTTGTTAGGTTTCAGTCACTATGAGAATACAAACCATGTATATATAAAGAAATTATTTTCACACTTGGGAAGGGAGAGAAAGACAAGTAAACAACTAATTATAAAATGAATGATAATGGTTTAGTTGGGGAGGAAGACAAGAAAATAAATAATTTTAATATAAGAGATAATGGTAAAGCTATAATTTAATTTTGTCTGCGGACATTTTGAATGTTTAATTCTTTTCCCTCCCATTTGCCATAGGAATAGGCAATGAAGTCTTTGCTCGCTGAATTGTTAGAAGGGAAAAATGTTAATTACTAGCTTAAGTTCTATTAGAGTCTTCCTAGGATCTGGATTGCTTAAAGTGGAAATAGGAGGCAGACTTTAAAAATCATATAGAACTTTTTCTGTAGTTAACATCTCTAGGAATTTATGAGGGTTATTTTGTCATTGGAGTATTCTTTACTGGGCTTTCACTATCACAGGATTGTGTTAGAACAAACAGAAAGGTGGGAGTAAATAAAAACCAGAAGTGTTACAGAACTAAGCCTGCAATTTCATTACTTTAGAATTTGGAATGTGAAGCACATTCACTGGATACTTAATTTTATTCTATATTTTGAAGAGTTCCACCCCTCACTCCCCCCACCCCCCATATACTACTCTAGGAGGATAGTTTCTACAACTTTCTATAGTGGAGTATTTTGTAAACATTTAAGCTGTGAGAAAGTTACCTTCCCTTTGTTTCAAGAGCTGGAGGGATTTTCTAAAGCTCTAAATGCTACAACTACTTTTATGTCACAGAAAATACCACGTTCAAGGTTAAGATTGTTGCAAGTGATCAGACTCATAGCTAACATTTATTGAGTGTTTTCTATGGGCCACCACTGTGCTAATGTACATTAGTTTATTTCATGTTTACTGACACTCTGGGTCCTATTTTATCCTTAGTTTATGTATTAGGAAATGAAGGCTCAGAAAAGCTAAGAGATTTGTTCAAGGTCTCCAAATTAGTAAGTAGTTGAATTGATATTTGAATCCAAGTTTACCCACTCTACTATATTGGCATTGCTACCTGAGTTGGTTGGTATAATATATAACTTGTGTTCATAGACCAAGGCTGTGGGTACAGAGGTGGGTGTGGTAGGGAAACCATAAGCTTCAGAATCAAAGGGACACTTTTTCAAATATAAGTACCATCACTTACAAGCTTTGGGGACATTACCTAACCTCTCTGAGTCTTGTTTTTCTCATTTGTAAAATGAGACTGATAATCATATCTATGTTAAAATATTTTAAGAAAAAATATAAATGATATAAATAAATCAAAGAATCTAGAACCCAGAAAGTGTCCTCTCTCTCTCTCTCTCTCTCTCTCTCTCTCTCTCTCTCTCTCTCTCTTTTTTCCTGTGCAAAATAGAACTTGGAGGAATGTCTGACTTTGTGGAAGCAGGAGCGCTTTGGGCACACGAGGAGGGAAATATTGACTTTGTCAAGAAGGCAGAGCAGACCTCCCTGAGGAAGTGATTATTCAACGGAGACTTGGAGGATGTATGGAAGCTAGATTAAGAGGGGTGGGGGTGTGCTGTTGCAGGCATAGGGTACACGTTAGGCAGGTAAGTCATGTAATTTCACCATCCCTTCTTGGGCAACACTGCCCCAGTGTGCCTCAACTTGTTGGACTATTAAAGTGAGAAAGGGGATGTAACAAAGAAATAACCCATGGACACAATCAATAGTTTAATGTTTATTTGGGGACGAGTGGGTTAGGGAGGGGAGAAAGGGGAGGGGGTGGGAGAGGAGCAGGGGAAGCTAAATATAAGGTGATGGAAAGAGAAGTCACATTAGGTGGTGAACTTATTATACATCAAGTTGACGATGCACTGTAGAATTGTATGCCTGAAACCTATGTAATCCTTGCTAACAGATGTCACCCCAATAAGTCTAACAATAAAAATGAATTAAAAAAAAAAGGAAAGTGGATGTAAGAATGATGTGAAATGGTAAGACCGCTATGCAGTATCAGGCATTCATTGTTGTTGATATTATGTGATAACACTGTAGCATGGAGGAAAAAGGATGGGTTTGAATTCCTGACATACCCATTATTAGATGTTCTCTGGACAATGTCCTCAGCCTTTTCAACCCTAGTTTCTCATTTATAAAATAAGGTAGCAATGCCTGTGCACAGGATGCTGGGAGGAGCAGTGAGAGGGTGCGTGTGTGGAGGACCTGGAGAAGCATTGGAGCTGGGGTATAGCTTGTTCCCTTTTCTTTGCTTGCCTCCACCCGTGATGCACTACTGCAAGAAGACGTTTGCACAAGAACATGATGTTAACTTGCCATGCTGTTCAGGGTCTCTTGTCAACTGACAGCACAAAGACAGTTTCAGTTATATATAGCAGCTATCTTTTCATCTGTGATTCATGCTATTATTTCTGTATCCAAATGATACTCTTATAGCTGATGCTTTCAGGTTTATCATTTTAAGACAGCAGCAGGAAGAGATCAGGTACAAGCTAATCACTCCAGGATGCTGAAATGGGAAACTACTTAGGTCCCTGGTGTGGAAAACAAGAAACCCAATAAGGCGGTGGTATATGGAACAAGCCTTTGAAATAGGTTTCAAACAGGAAGGGGTTTGATGTTTTGCTTTTATTTGTCAATAGTTTGTATTCACTTGTCCTGAAAGGAGTGAATTTAATGTAAACACAAAGACTCATATCTTTTCTTAACAGTAAGTGTCCTCTTCTCCTTTTTATTTGGGGCTGGATGAGGAGCTCTACATCAACTTTGAAATGAGAACAAATGAAAAAGGTATTGTTTATCTAAGCTGTCTGACAAAGGACACTTGGGAAAAGAATTGAACTCTAAAATGACCTTATAAAAGTTATTGATTTGTTTTTTTATGGTTCCTTGCCAAACAAGAACCATTATTTCCATGTCCAAACTGGAGCAGGGTCAAAGAAACCTTCTTTTTATGGATTATCTTTCCTGAAAACCTGACTTGTCAGGCAAATACACCTTTGGAAATGAAGACATGAGGCCCAGTTGAATATTGTGGCCCTTTCATGCCTTTGAAGACATGTAAGGAACACAGTTAATTTTTTAAAAATCTTACTGAGTGCAAGAAAGTTAGGGGCTAACTCAGGGAGTTTAGATAAATGGCTCCCTGGTATGTATTTAGTAGGTAGTTTTCATGAACCCCACTTTCCCCGTGCCAGTTCAAGTCCAAAGCTCAGGTTCTACCTGTGGTTGGCACACAAAGAAGGCAGAGCATTTTTTATTCTCTACCTCATGTTTTCAAAATAACTTCAAAAGCTAACATAAATCTTACCTGCTATGTGTAAAAACGGTTCTAGGCATCAGGGACACAGCAGTGAACAAAACAAACAAAATTCCTGTTCTCTTAGGGCTCTGTTCTCCTGGGGAAGAGAAAGACCATAAATAGGCAACTGAATAACATAATGTCAGGAGGTGAGTGCTAGAAAGAAAACAGAGTAAAGGAATAGATTGATGGCAACATACTGTCTGAGGAGGTGGTGTTTGAACAGCCACTTGAGTGCAGTGAAAGCTGTTGGTATTTGGGGGAAGAGCACTTCGAGCAGAAGGAATGGTGTGCTCTAAGGCCCTGAGTTGGGAACATGCTTGGTACTTGCAGGAACAGCAAGAAGTCCAGTGTAGCTACAGCTGGGTAAAAAGATTTGAGAGAGGGGATAGGAAATGAGGTCAGAAAGAAAGAAATAAGTAGCCACTGAAACTTTTTAAGCAGCAGAGAATTGTGACCAGGGGCCACTGAGCTATGACAATCCTGTCCCTGTAGCCATTGCTGCATTCTGACTCCTAACTTGGAGCCTGACTTGCTCTAAATACCAAGCGATGCTCCCCAGAGAGTGCTTGGGGAAACTCTTAGTACCCACCACCTCCAAGATGGTTCCAGCTGCTTTCATCTGTCAGCCCAAACTTGTACTGTCCAGCTGGGTCCTTCCATGTGACTCAAGGAAGCTTTGGGTCTCCTCGGGGCCCAACATAAAACAGAAGATACATGGAAAGAGAAATCACATTAGGTGGTGAATTTATTATACAGCAAGTTGACAATGCACTGTAGAATTGTATGCCTGAAACCTAGGTAATCTTGCTAACAGATGTCATCTCAGTAAGTCTAACAATAAAAATAAATTTAAAAAAATAACTACCAAATGAACATTAAAAAAAAAAGAACAGAAGATACAATAATTCCTGATGTCTGCAGATCCATCAGAACTAGGGGAAAAAACTTGAAAGAAGGGAGAGCGTTGTGGTGTCTTTCAGGATGAGTATACAGGAAGCTGAGTTCCAAAGCTGCCCATTGCCATTCCCCCAGAGAGCCAAGGGTCCTGGTCTACCTTTTCTTACCTGGAAGGTTCTTATCAGCTCTTATACCACCTGAGTTGTCTAGAGATGACTTTGGGAAACTGAGATTTTTGTGAAAATACTTTATCTAAAATATGTTTTATTGAATAAATGGGAAGTACATATACCCATTATTACTGGTCAGGATTGTCTAGGACATTTTAATATGCTAAAAAAATCACATGCTATATATTTTTGTTACTGCATAAATAGAAAATTGTTAAGGATAGCAGAAAAAAACAAGAAGTCACCTGGAATCCATACTCAGGAATGACTACCCTTTACTTACTGGTTTATGTAATTCCATATTTTGTTTCCATGAACATAAATATATTTTTATTACAGAAAGGCACATTCTACATACATGCTATTCTGGAACTTGAAAGCACTGCTTTGGGGGAGCTTTAGTCCTTATTTCTTATTATTGGTTGAAGAACCCAAGAGAATTTAAAATGAAATGAGTTATTCAATCATTAAAGTAGGATTGTACCATTCAGATGAAAGAAAATTTATGGTGATAGTAGATCTACTGTTAGAGAATACTATAAATAATTTCCCCCAGAAATTTGACTACCAATGAGGGATATATTCATTGTTTATTTTTAGCACTAATCAAATGTTCAATAAATAGTTAACTAAGTAAAGTAAGTTTATTTTTTTCCGAAGCATCCTGTATTACTTTCAAATATTTGAGGATAGAGGCACTGTGTTATTTGCAAGAAATTTTATTCACATATTTTTAAAAATATAAATAGCTATTTAAACAGATCATATTTTGATTGCTTTTAGGTTTTTCAAAACCTAATCCTTTAATCCATATTCTAGAGAAAAACAATATTACACTATTTCTTTTGCACAGTGTATCAGATTGGAAGAGAACATTATAAAGTGACAGAATTGCAATAGTAACATGGAAAATCTGTAAAACTTGCTTTACAATGTTATTTCTTTGGATTTCACGGCTTTATCCAAAGTATTAGCTATTGAGGAACTCTAATATCCCTACCCTCATAAAGCAATTTTATGAGACCATAGAAATTGATTCATAAAGTTTTAGACCTGAAAAATATATGACCATCTATCTAGGCCTTGTAAAAGGCTTACTTTTTAAAAAAGTAACCGTAAATTATTTACTCTATGAGGACATTATTATAAGGACTTTTCTTTTTTTGACAAGTCTGATGCCTAGATGAAGAACAATTTTCTTCAAACATAGTTTTATTCCAGTGAAGTAATAACCTTCAATATTATGGGGATTTTGTAGAAAAGTCACTTAAATATTGTTTTTTCAATATCTTGCATCCTAATTGGGACATCTCAATTCACATGGATATTTTCTTGAGGGTAAGCAAGTACTCAGGATTGCTCATTAATGATTTCAGCTCATACTTGGGAACTGTGCTCGGTGATACACAAAGAAGAATTAAACAAGATCTTCCTTGAAGAGTCAGTCTGATGGTAAGACAGATACATATATAAACAAATTCAGAAAGGCTTCCTGGGCCCAGATAAATTTAACTTTGAATTAGCATAAGAAAATTATGGTTCTATGAATAAAAGTGACAAGTTATTCCATTTTTAAAAGATCTTGCTTAAAGTTTAGTAAGCCAAGTCCAGTGATTGAGAGCTGCTAAAAAGTATAATGGACTGTGTTTTAGACTGGGGTCATTGAGGAAATAACCAAGGTGTGACACGTGGTGTGAGATTAAAATGCCCGGCACCTTGAGCCATACTGACCTGAACGGAGTATGTGGAGCTGATGTGATCATCTGATGTCTGAGTAAAAGGAATCCATATATTCATGGTTATGTCAGCTTAGTAAGACAGAGGCTTTTCCAATTACCTAAGTCATCCTGAAAAGCAATCTGCAGTTTCCTTCTACTGCAAGGTCCTGGATCCTCCTAGTGCACAATTCCACTCCCTTTTACTTGTGTAGGCTAAAGTGGGACGGTGGGAAAGTCAGGGTATTTATGGGACTGTATTCATTCTGAGAAAAGGAAATGTTTAGGAGATATTTGCTAAATGTCAGTGACATTGTAGAAAGCATTTGGATTAAAAATAAATTATATTTAACGGGCCCTTAGTAAGTTCTAGGCACTGTTCAAATCTTTTTAAATACATCATCTCATCTTATCTTTTCAACGACCCTTGAGTTAAGTACTTTATCATTCCTACTTGACAGATGAGGAACCTGGGACACAGATACCTTAACTTGATAAGGGACTCACCATTAATAAATGGTGACACCAGGATTTAATCCCAGGCAGCCTGGCTCTGGACCCTGAGTTCTCAGATCTCATAGACCTTTGTGAACTTGGGCAAATTGCTCAATCTCTTGAGTCCTGTTTCCTCATTTGTAAAGTGGGAAACGTCATAATAAAGATAGTGCTAGCTCCGTAGGGTCGTCATGTGTGTAAGTGCTTCGTATAGCATTATGTGCACTTATGTCCCTATCTGCTGGGCCCAGCCCTCCAGGATGATGGCAGAGGTTGGGAAAGCAAAGCATGCCACTCTCCTCCACTACCACTAATGTCTTCTTCCATCAGTGCTTTCTGCTCCAAGTGCCAGGCACAAGTTAGCAGAAGATAAGGATCACTAAGTGGTGGTTGCTGGCTTTGTAAAGTTGTCATTTTTATTTAATCTGCATCGTTAAACTGATATTGTTTTCTTGAAATCAGCAGGGAACATGTATTACATTGTACTTGGGACTGAAACTTGCTTTTCCCCACCTAGTTATCACTGCTCTTTGGGTTAAGAGTAGACTGCCGTTGGCACACTATTGCCAATTTCAGAGGAATGCACTGTAACAATAAAGAGAAAGAAATTCAGAGGTACTCCAAGTCAGGTTCTATAATAGTACTCATTTGCTTTGACTCAGATATTTCGGGAATTGGCTACTGGGAATGTAATCTCACCTTAGATATATTTTTTGTTTCTTAAATGACTTGGGATTTCAAGCACATTCCCTAAGCAGTTGTGCATTTAACATTTCTCAAGTTGGAAGTACGACTTCAATTTTGCTTGGGAATCCGTGTATATTTGTACCAGTATCAGTGTGTGCTCTAAAGAAACAGAACCATATAGATCTGTGTACACACACACACACACACACACACACACACAAGGGTTGTCCAGAAAGTATCCAGCCATGTAATACGAGTGAAAAATAGACGCCTTTATGGAATCTTTTCTAGACAGCATATATATAGAAAAGATATATATATGAGAGAGAGAGAGAGAGACTTAAAGAAATAATGAACGCTCATACAGTTGTGGGAACTACCAAGTTCTAAATCTGTAGGGCAGGCTGGCAAGCCAGAAATTCAAGTAAGAGTTGAGAAGTTGAAATCTTGAGTCTGAAATTTAAAAATTCGTCGGGCGGGCTGACAACCTGGAAACCCAGGCAGACTTTCTATATTATGTTTTTTAAATTATTAAATTTATTAGGGTGACACTGGTTAGTAAAATTATATAGTTTTCAAGTATACAATTCTATAATGCATCATCTATGTATTGCATTATATGTTCACCACCTAAAGTCAGCTCTCTTTCTGTCACCATAGATTTGACCCCCTATACCCTCTTCTATCTCCTCACACCTTACCCACTGATTCTGTGTCACAGTTATGAGGTTGAATTCCTTCCTCTCCAGGAAACCTCAATTTTTGCTTTAATAGCCTTCAACTGATTGCACGTGTCTCATTCATGTTATTGAGGGTAATCTCCCTTACTAAGTCACCTGATTGTAAGCGTTAACCACATCTACAAGATATCTGCATAACAACAGCTAGGCTGGTGTTTGAATGCACAGATGGGCACCATAGCCTAGCTAAGTTGACACATATCATTAGCCATCACACTTGGTTTCAGCCTTTTGGTAAGAAACTATCTGCTGCTAGCATCCACCAGTTTCCCTGCTTATCCAGTTTAAGTCAAATGCTAGTGTTCTGATGACTCTGTGAGGAGCTGCAACACTTCCTCCACCCCGAAGTATTTTAGTGGCATTTCAATTGGTTGAGGAAAAAAGGATGAGAACATTTAGAAAGAAATGAAAAGTCTTCACTAAGCTACTTATGAACTGTGGACACTTGGTTTATAAGGGACCTACAGTATGTCAGCCAAGGACATTGCCTGCTTTGAGGGGCTGGCAGTCTGGTTCAGCAAACTAACAGGAACGAAAATGAGTACAGGAAACAGTGGGGTCACAGAGAGTCGGTGAGGAGCCACAGCCACGTGGGTGTGAGTGTGTGTGTGTGGTGCGCGGGGTTAAGGGTTAGGAAATGAGTCATCCTTGAGGTTGAAGCTTGAAAGAAGCGTGTTGGCTTGCAAAGTGTCCCTAGGGGAGTAAGGGAGGAGTGGAGATCTCCAGAGAATACTAAGGGAGGCTGGGGCTGTCCAATGGCTTGACCAACTTCAGTGGAGGGATGAAAGTGTCAGGACTGTGAGATTTCCCAAGGCCAGGGAGAGAGGAGGGTGTGAGATTATGGCATTTGTGCTTTACCCCAGCAGAGGTAAAGATGAGCCATGCCACAGTTTTTAAACCAGAGAACAGCATGGACAACACTCTTAGAGGATTTAGTTTAGTGTTTAAAACTTAGCCAACAACATGGCAGTTTTCAACATGCAAAATAGGAATTTGAGTTAGGAAACCTCTGGGAAAACGTAGTTTGGTACAGTCTGTGGTATCTTTCCTGCTTCAATTCACAGTCGTTAAAGCAGCCTTTCAAAGGACAGAAACTGGTGTCTGCAGCATCGGTGTGATAGTTGGGCTCAAAGGTACTTTAAAATCGGCACAATTGACGTACGGATTCAGCGTGATGGAAAGTAGGAAACAGGAAGGAAATTTCTAAGACTTTTTTGCGCAGAACGGTTTTGCTTTTCTGTTTATGACTATTACTTTGCTTTCCAATTTGTTGAACTAATAGAGTCATTCTCATGTTCATAATCCAAAATAATTTGTGAGATCCTTATTAATGGTCGCCGTATTCACGCTTCATTTCTATGTACAGCCGGACACCTGATAGCCACTCACTAGGCTGGTTGATCTGCCTTAAAAATATTGAACTGCTCACTCAAGTCCGTCTTGCTTTTGATGAACATTAGAGCATGTAGTTCTAAGAGCTGGAAAGTGTTGATAGTTATCTTGTGGCAAATGCTTTTAGGATGCTAGTTAGTGCTAGTTGAAGTGTCATTTTTTTTTTTTTTTAAACAGGCTCTGATGGTTTCTGCTGGTTAACAGCAAAGAGAAACTTCAAGTCAGGGGGCAGCTTGCCGTCCTCACGTTGCATGCCAATCGATGGCTTTTACTCTGGATATCGACAGCTCTCCGCTGCATGCCCTTGTCTTTGGCTACGTGGGTTGACTGTAATGAAATGGATTATACTGTTTTTAGTGCCTCTCGAGGTTTAATCCGTGCCCAGTAGGCGCTGTGTGTGCCTGTGACTTTTCTTTTTCCTTTTAATTCTTCAGGCTGTTGGATTCTTCTTGACGGTGATGCTTTTGTGTGCTCAGACCTTGACTGATCAGTTTTTAATTCATAGCTTATGCTTTTTTGCAGGATGCCACAATTTGGGAGCCCGACTCATGCCAGCATTGCCATTGTCATGGTGATATTGTTATCTGCAAACCTGTTGTTTGCAGAAACCCTCAATGTGCTTTTGAAAAGGTATAGTATCTCCATTGTATCCTAAATGTATTGGTAAATTCAGTGAACTATAGGGTTTTTGCATTTTTTCAGCCATCTGGTTTTGACATTTATCCCAAACTAATTGGAAGTTTTATGAAACACAGGAGAGAATTTTTGTATATCATATCTAAGAATACCTTAATTTCTGTTTATTGAGCATCTAGTACTCTGGACCAGGCATTTGGTTAAAGGTTTTACAAATGTCGTCCCATTTAATATTTTGTGGGGCATATATCTTTATTCCCACTTTATAGATGAGAAAAGTGAAGTCTGGAGATTTGAAGCAACTTAATTATGATTATACAATTACTAAACAAACTGGTGCCTGGAGATTTTTTCCTGAGTCCAACAGTTGCCTAAGCTACTGATACTAACCGCAGCATTTACAAGCCATTGAATGGGTTGAAAGTCAGGACTGACTTCTTAAAGATGATTTTCTAAAAACATTATTTGTTTGGATTGTATTATTGTGCTGCCTTTGGGCTTCCTAGGAACATAAGAAAGACTTTGACTCAAGAAATCTCCTGGTATTTGACCAACTACATGAGGGATATTTCATCCTGTCCCTTTTGTTAAAATTTTCCAGTTTTTTCAAACTACACATATACTCTGTTAGAAAAAACTTTCCAAATACTCTTTTCTTTTTGAAGTGAGTCTATTAAAATGAAAAAAAGGATAAGCTTCAAATTTGAACATTTGAAACTGTAGAGAAGACCAATTATTTTTTCTAAGAAAGCATTCTGTCAATTTTATAGGCACAGTTTATTTTTCTAGTTTTCTTTCTCCCACCATAATAATTAATCTTGAGCTTTTAGACTACCTAGTGCTAATAAATTTGTGTTAGTTTCTAACATTGGCGTGAAGGTTCTGTATATTTTTAAGGTATTACTCAATTTCTGCATGGATATATTTCTGAGAAGCTGGTTGTACATCAAATGTTGCTAAATTTGATAATATTTTGTTGCATATTATGGGGCTTTCTATTTTATGGAGCAAACATTCCTAAAAGATCACTATTTAGCTTGCTAAGTAATTTAGGCCAGAATCTGAGCTGCTTGTGTAACGGTTATGAAAACATGCCTTCTTCCACGTCACATAAATAATTGTGGTATCACAGACGAAGCCCTGACCTGAATGTTATAAGACATAGACTGTATTGCTGAAAACTAACTGTGTTCTAATAGGCACTCAGCTGACAGAATCTAGCCTTCTTCTATGACCTGTGAACAGAGAGTCGTTTTTGCATTTTGAAATGGTTGGAAGACATCAACAGAGAACAATATTTTATGATGTGAAAAATATGTGCAGTCAAGTTTCAGTGTCCATAAATAAAGTTTGATTGAAACACAGGCAGACTCATTGTTCATGTAATACCTGTGGCTGCATTATAGTGACATAAACCACATGTGGCCTCCAAAGGCTAACGTATTTACTATTTGGCCCTTTATAGAAAAAGGTTGGCCCTTGTTCTATACCAAATGTGATTTTGTCCCTTCCTAATTTGTTCCCCTCCTAATTTTTCTCATCTCAGTAAAAGGCACCTCCCTTCTCCCAGCTCCTCAGGATAGAACACAGTGTCATCCTCAACGCCAGGTTTTC
The DNA here is from genome assembly GCA_004026885.1 of Lyroderma lyra. Lineage (NCBI taxonomy): Eukaryota > Metazoa > Chordata > Mammalia > Chiroptera > Megadermatidae > Lyroderma > Lyroderma lyra. Next base: position 277,922 of record PVJL010000205.1, on the reverse strand, counting down.
TCCCACATCCAGTACATTAGCGAACACTCCAGCTCTTCACTAAAACAGTGCATTCCACACGCAGCTTCTCTGCTCTTAGTCTGGTTCCAGCTGTTATCATCTTTGCCTTCATTCTCACAGTAACCTTTTAACTTGTTCCAATACTGATGTGCTTGCCTTTTTCACTGTAAACTTGATATAGCAGCCAGGGTGATCCTATTAAAATTGAAGTCAGATCATGTTGCTTCTCCCCTTAAACTCCTCCAATGGCTTCCAAGGGCTTCTCACTTAGAGTAACTCCTCACAGTGTCCTTTAAGGAGCCACTGTACTCTTCTAATTACCCAGCTGTTCTCTCCCTTGCTCACCCTGCTTCAGACACCATGCCAGATCACCATTCGCTGGAGAAGCCAGGCACACTGCTGCCATGAGGCTTTTCTGTTCTGCTGTTCCCACAGAGAGTGTTCTCTCTTTATGTATGCATTTTCATACACACACACACACGAATATATATCCACACATATGTATATATATCTCCATATGTATATATATGAAAAGATACTTGGCTTGATCTTTTACTTCCTTTAAGTTTTACCCAAATGTCTTTCTATTTAAAATTGCAAACCTGCACCCCCTACTACACATTTTCTATTCCTCTTCCATGCTTTACTTTCCTTCTTGCACTAACTACTATCTAACATACTCTATATTGATATATCTCATTTACCATGTGTTTCCTTCGCTGTATATCCTCAGCACCAACAGTAGCACCTGACACCTGCCTGGTAGGTGCTCACTAAATATTTTGTTGACTGACTGACTGAATGAGAGATTAGAGAGTTGGTAATTTCAAGGGGAGCCTTGTATGCTGTACTATGAAGCTTGGAGTTCTATTTTTAAGGTGATATAATACTAATGAAGGTTTCAGGCACATGGAGAGAATGACTAGCTTTTCTGTTAGATCTCTCCATTTCTTTAAAAGATAATATGTAATATTAGAAATATTAGAAGCTACTTCAGAGGCTGTAAGATTAGTTCAGATGAGGGATGAGTACCTGCATTGGAGCACTGGTTCTGTAGAGATTGGGAGGAAAGAACAGGCTCAAGAAATATTTAGGGGACAAAGCAGCAGGACTTGGTGAAGTCAGGAGTGGGAGAGAAAGGAAAGGAACGATGCCTCCCATGTTTATGGCTTTTGGTGACTAGTTGGTGCATTGAGCCATCTGTTGATATTGGAATATAGGAGAATGAGGAAAAGCATCCTATCTGGGAGAGAAATGACGGGTTCATTTTGGTGCGTAGTGAGTGTGAAGTGTCCATGCAAGAGCCAGGTGGATATTTCACAAGGGCAGCTGGACATGTGAGTCTAAAGCTCAGAGGGGAAGACAAGTTGGAGATAGAATGGGAGTGTCATTAGCACATAGATAGTAGTGCAAACCTTTAGAATTAATGAGCTCATCCAAAGAGAATGTGTGAAAAGAAAAGAGTAGAAGACCAAGGATGGAATTTGGGAAACACAGTCATTTAAGGGGAGGTGAAGATAAGAGAGAGAGCCTAGGCACATTAAGACGACGTGGTCAAGAAAGAGCTAAGAGGTTAGAAATGCTCAGAGAAGAGAGCAGCGTTTCGTAGCCAGGAGAGTAGAGAGCTTCCAGGAGGAGTTTGTAGCAAAACAGCGTTGATGGAGTAATGATGATGAGGGAGTAAGTGGGAGGAGAATTTAACATGGGGCGCTAACATTCAATGGGGCGTTAGGCCAGTACCGGTACATCTGTGACGTTTCTTTGAACCTCTCATCCCCAACCACTGAGCCTTCTGTGTGTGCTGTGACACTTGGTGCATGCCTTTATTACAGCCTTTGACTGGGCTGCAAATGCCTATTAATTGTCTTCTTCATCCTCCAGACTCTTAGCAGCTTGAGAACAGGAACCTTGTCTTCACTGTCGCAGCCCATCAAAGAGCACAGTGTGTGGTGCACAGAGGATGCTCAGTACTAATAGAATGACCAAACAAGGGAGAAGAGAAGGTTTTATTTTTATTATGTTTTTATTAGCATGAGAGGGACATGATCACCTTAGGAAAGAAAGGGGAATGACCCAGAAGAGAAAGAGAAGGTGAAGATACAGGGGATAGGGTAGGGAGGAGAGACAGAAAGACCAAATAAGTAATTTAGAAGGAGTGGTCAACCTGCTCATTAACCCCTTAAAGTGTGTGCTCCTTAGTTATGTCATTTTTCCTTATTGCTATCATTCACCAATTTGCCGATCACTCATTCATACTTACTCACTAAAGACTTGTCACCTGGGTCTCAGTTTCTTTTCTATCCAACCATTTTGGCTGCAAACCTCAAAGCAGATAATAGTGGTATTTAACTATTTAAGTTGTTGGAGAATTAAATTATATATATATATGCACACATATATACATATACACAGCTATGTACATATATATACACACATATACACACACACAGGTACTCATTACGTGTTAGCTATGATTATCAATGATCATAATTATTATTAGTTGGTTCTTCTAGATCCTAGGAAAATAATCTTGCCTAGTTTCGCTCGTGATCTTCATCGATGTCTCTTGACCATGTAGCCACTTCTCAGTGCTTCTCATTGCAAAATCTGGAGGGGCAATAGGCTTATGTGTTCCATATAGCCCACATCTTACAAGGCCATGCAAGGTTACATGGTCAGGTAGCAAGAACTCTCTATCTCTCCTTCTTGAAGCACACCCAATTTTTTTGCTCTTCCTTTAGCCTCTGGTCATCTCTTTCATGTTCGACTAGAAGTTCAATAGATAGACCCAAGATGCCACTCATTAATGAAGAATATTATATTTATGAAATAAGTTGTGAGGGCCAAATCTGAAAATCAAGTTACAAGTTTTTATGTAAAGCAAAGAAAACTAACTTGGGGACATAAAGTATTTCTTCAAATCTTCCATTCACCTGCCTTTCTCCCTTGCTTTCTGCTTCCATGTTAGAATGTAAGCAACACTTGAGTTATCTCATTTTCTATCTGCGTGAAATTCTTGGTGCAGCTTAGTCTAACATAGCTTCCACATTCCACTGTCTTAGTATAAACTAGACAAATGTAGTTTTCTCTTGGGGTTCAGAGGGCACTTTTCTGAAAAGTCGTTAACATTGCATAGTACGTACAAATTTATAAAATCCCATATCATACATTTATCAAGCAAATAGGTAGAATTTGGTGATTACTGTTACTGGTGTATTTATCTGTTTACTGGATTTTAATCTTAGAGCCATTTCTCACCCACTCTTGTGGATGTAGTTATATAAAATTAGAATTCTCTAATTAAGGTAAATGTAAGGTACATTTAAAAAAAATAGAAACAGTCCCAAATAACAAGGAAACATTAATGCACACGCATACTTTTTTTCATTTTGCCAGCTGAATTCTTGGTAGATTTTTATTCTGTGAAGAAGTTATGACTTCCTCGCAAATGCAGGATCTCCTACCATTTTTAAAATCATAATTACTCATTTTCTGTTCTGCCACATCTCTAGACTTGAGGAAATGCTGAGATACATAGTACAGTCAAGGAGCAAGGTGAGTCAGAGGATCTAATAGGAGAATCACTGACCCTAAAGACAAATGTAAGCTGTTTGCTCTGTAGTTTTAATAACTCTTAGATAAATGGATTCTTCACCATGGCAAATGGATGGTTGGTTAATGTGACAACTTCCCAATAAATCCTGGGCTATCACATGGGAGCTCATTCTCTTGATAGTATCACATCTTGATAGGAAACACAGTGGCAATTATAGAAGCCTTGAAAAACAGTGCAGGTCTTTACTGGAGTCCATGAATTCTACCCAGCTCCCCACAGTACACATGATAATCTCAGCGATGCTTTTGCACTCCCAGCTTTGTTCTGTGTTCTCCTGCCTTGCCATTCTGCGTCCCAGGCAAAAATGAACATCACAACCTCTGCTCCTCCCTGCTGGCTGCACGGGGCCTCTTTAGGAGAGCTGGAAGTCCAGCCAGCTCTGCAGCCAGCCCCCACCCCCACCCAAGTCTTCTATTTTAGGGACATGTAGTTAGTTTTTCCTTCACTCTGACTGCTTTTCTTATATGACAGATGAAGCATTTCTAGTGAATAAAATTCCTCACTTCATTACATGTGAAAAGATAGAGACAATTTCAAGGAAATTACTTTCACAAGGGGGTTCATTTTATCTTTGAGAGAAGCTTATCTTGACAAAGAGAATCCTTTTTGTTAGTTCATTCAGTTTAACCTGTCTATTGTTGTCACCTGTGGAAACTCATGAGATTTAGTGAATCGGAGATGGCTCAGGATGCAATGAACCACTGTGGTTGTTTGCTGCTGCTGTTTTATGCTGAACTGTTTTTGAATACCCAGGGAGAAGTGCTCCAGATAGCTGCCAACCAATGCTGCCCTGACTGTGTGTCGACAACTCCTGGATCTTGCCATCATGAAAAGAAAATCCATGCGGTAAGTGTTTTCTGACCCATGGTTGATTCTGTCTGTGCATTACTGACAAAGGAAAGCTGAATGCTAATCTGATGTTGACAAGAGAGATTTTTTTTATCTTTGTGTGGCAGTGAAGCTCATTTGATTTTTCATGAGCATTTGAGTTTACTGAATTAGATTGAAACTGTCCTATTTATTGCATAGGCCCTACCTAAATACATATAGATTGAATTTGTGTCTGTAGAAAGGGTGGTCTGACTATGTTGATGTTAAACAATATGTGATGCTAAATAATGAAAGTGCCACCTGGCCTTTGTATACCACATGCATTTCTTCATTTGATAGGTACAAAGAGCCCTGAGTGGGTGAGTAGAGCAGATGCTATTATTCCCATGTTAAAGATGAAAAAGTTGAATGGCAAAGAGCTTAAGGTACTTGCCCAATGTCATACTACTAATAAGTGGTATGACTTGGCCTAGGATTCTGGTTTTCTGACTCCTAATTCAGGGCTCTTTCTCTTTGGGTAGAGTTTCTAAACTTTAGCACTATGGACGTCTTAGGCTTTGTTGTGGGGCTATGCATTGTAAGATATTTAGCCACATACCTGGCCTCTACCCATTAGATGGTAGTAGTACCCCCGTAGGTCTGACCAGAAATGTCTGCAGTCATGGCCAAATGTCCCCGAAGGGACAAAATGCTCACCTACCCCTCCCTGTGTAGAGCCACAGTAGTAGAAATTGATTCTCAAGTTCCTTTATCATACTTTCTCATTCCAGATTCTCTAGGATTAATTTAGAGATATTAAATACTGATTTTAAAGTACCATTTGCAAAGTTTATAATAGAAATTGTGACGGACCAGGTACAGTTCATCTTCACACATACCTAAATGTTACTAGGAGACAGCGTGAATGTGATGGACAGAGGCTCTTGGCTTTCACCCTCGTCTTCCACCTGATACAAAACTTTCTCCATGTTAGTGTCTCTACCCATTCAGGACAGAGCATAGGTTAGCAGGATTTGATATATCCACTCTTGGCCGATATTGGGCATTTGTACCAAAAACTCACTGAGTCCAGTGTATTTTCCTCCTGGGATAGGATCATCTCACTTGAGCCACTGTCTCCTAATTAGCTGAGGAGGCCACTCTTTCACATCTGCACAATGTGTTGCTGAAAGACACCTAAGCGGGATCTGTGTTGGGAATGTCTTCATACTATGTATCACCCTGTGCTGCTCAGTTCAATCTGCATAATGTAGGATGTCATAAGCTTTACAGGCCACCGACAAGGACCCCCTGTGAAATGGGAAGTGTTGCAGGGAAGGTGGGTCATGGAAATAATGCCAGTTCATAATGCTTGGAATGGGTGTGTGGTTCAAGGTCAAAAACACTGAACTGAATCATTCAAGTGAAGGAGCATGTAGGATCAAAATAAGGTCAGGATCTGGGGGAAATCAGACATCTCAAATAAGTGGGGATACATGGGACATAGGAAATCAGAGTTCACTAAATGTTTGCATGCATGGACCACTCCGAGTGACACCTGTCATTTGCTCTCTCATATTCTATTTGTGCACATGCGCAATCTTATCTTAATTTGGAAGCCTGGGGGATCTTGACAGTTTTTTCTGTATCTGTAGACTGATCTTCCTTCCCTCCCACCTAACCTGGCACTTAGCACTGAACTTCTCTTGGAGTAGGTGTTCGATGAACATGGAAGACTGGAGCACTCAAACAATGAGAAAATCCCTTCTCCAGCTCATCCATGTCCCTGTCCCAAGGGCATTCTGGTCACTGACCAAGTGCCTGTGTGGCCGGGCAGTTCTAGGATCACAGGTCGCTGATGGGTTAGTGAGAGACCCGCTTGGCCTCCTTTTCTCGGAGAGTTCAGAAAGCCTTCCTTCTGCTTGCCTTTCTCGCAGCTCACCCCCTCCAGTACATCATATGGAAAGCTCTAAACTGGGTAAGAACATACCCATGTATCGTTTTTCCATATGCAACTTGCAAAGTGGACTCCCTCAGAACATGTTATAATTATATTTCTGGTACTTGCTATATAACTGAGAAAAAGGCTGAATTTAAGAAATTATAGTTTGAAGGCAAAAAATCTCTAATGGTCTACTTCTTCAAATAGAGATAGAAGAATGATTTTTTAAGTCGAGACAAAATCTGCTTTTACTATTAATAAAGTCAAGATAGTCATGTTTCTTGTCTTTCTGTCTTTCTTTTCTCTCTTCCTTTCTTTACTTCCCCTAGATTCTTGTCAAATCCTTCTTCAAATTACTCATTTTCTGACTGGGTTAAATGCGTATCTGGGTTTGCTTTGAGTCTTACCTTGTCACTTGGATCACAAGTTTTTTTCCCTGAATCTTGGAGCCCCACTTTTTTCCCCCTTTCAACTTGCTTGGGAAGCAGTTTCTAGAACACTTTCCTCTCATTGAACAGCAATAATCCTGTCTTTAGCCTCTGGCTTGCGTCCCATAGGGCAGGTTAGGGAAACTCTTCCCATAGCTATAAAAAAGCCTGGTGTTTTAAGAACTTGGGAATGGTGATCCGAAGTGAACACTTTTCCCTGAGAGAGAGATTTAGGAGAAGCTGTAGGATCGAGGGAGTGTGGCAGGAGGGGAGTCAGTGGAAGTGTCCCCAGAGTCCAGGGCAGCATGAGGAAGCCTCACTTTCAGGAAGCAGGCTGCCTGGCTAGGGGACATCCTTGCCTGCAGAGTGGGCTGCCTCTTCAACTGGCATTCCAGCAAGTCAAGGCAAGCCTCCACATCTCCCGTGGAGTGACGAAAACATTTGAGCCTTTTGGCTGACTGCATGTTATTTGACAGTGTTACATAGGCTTATTACAGCCAGCATTTGGGGGACCGTTTCATCCATGACCTCCCAAAAGCTATTCCTTCAAATTAGCATTTGGATCTCTGCCCAGCCTTGCCAACCAGTCGGGAGACAAGCCTGAGATACGTTTTCCTAGAGTGTTGAAATGCTTTTCCCCTGTTCTTTCCCCCACAAATTAGCCTGTGAAAGGAAGGGGGGAAAGACCATTAATTCCCTTTTGTTCCCTGCGTACTAATTTAATCCTAGTACCAGATAATGTCATGTCTGAAAAGATAATGCTTGAAGATTCACTAAAAAAGGAAGTGGCAGGTAGTAACGCCCTAGTGCCTGCATCAGATTGAAGCTAAAGGAAGAATTAATTTATGTGTGTGAGGGGAAAAATGAGTATTGAATTCTGCAGCCTTGTTCTCCTCAACGTAGATGATGTAATTATTATATGCACCGAACAGTCCCAGATATTTAGTATTCTACATCCATTATAATAGAACTTTGTAACAGGAACAAATTACATGAAGAAAAATTATTTTGTTGTTCTGTCAGTAAAGCCAGGCAAATGCTTTATGACTTTATCTTTCCTTTGGACTTATGTCAACAGCCAAGCCGACTTGTGAGTTGGTTGTGAAGAAGAATGGATTTCAGATGTTGTCTGCAGAATGAGCTTTTTGCCTAGTGTCAGACGCTTATGTTTTTGAAAAGTATTAATGAGGTTAAAATGACACAGCTGAAACCGGGTCTTGTGGAAACGTGGCATTGTATAACTATTATTCCCTGATTTCTCAAAGCTCTTTGCTGCTACAGTGTTTATAAAAGATAAGGCTTTTGTAAATGGGTATATAGAACACTGAAGTTTTATATATATACAGTAGACTCTCTGTTAACTGGCACCCATGGAGATTGGTAGATGCTGGATAAATGTAAGTAGACTTTCCATTAACTGGAACTCAAGCAACCAGCACTCTCAAGCAACCGGCAAAAAAACATCAAAGAAATACTGCATTTATTTGGCATCTACTGATCCCCATGGGTGCCGGTTAACGGGGAATCTACTGTGTACGTATCAGCATGTCCTGAGCCCCATGACCTCTAGCCTGCCTTTGGCGAGAGAGATGTCACTGTTTTAGAGACAGGAGTAGGAGTTGCAAATGGGGAGATTTATGTGACTTTTCCCTAGTGAGAGATGAGAGTAATTCCTGCACTCTGTGCACTTTGGGTCACCATCTGGCGCTTCTGTGGCTTTGACATCAAGCTTTGCAATCTCCCTGCCAAACGTTCTTGGTTACTCCCGTAATTCTCCAGTTTATTTTGAAGGGGGAATCCCCTGCTTAATTTTATGTCTCTTGAGTTAGATAATAGATTCACATCATTACCGAGTTGTAAGGTACTGAAGAGATCAGCTAAAATAGCCCTCTCATTCTACAGAGGAAATAATTTTGGTGATTGACAGGTTGTTATTATAATTAATTTGTGTAGTCTCTGTCTGAAAGGTGATGTGATTGCAAATGTTTAAGAAATGACAGTGTTTCTTAGTAGTTTTTTTTAAAAAAACACCAAAGCTCTTCTTTTACTAAAGTGAAATGTCTAGATGTTTAGAAGCAATCTCCTAATTTTCAATAAAGAAGTTCAACTTGTTTTATATGCGGTCTTCAAATTTTACTTTGCTTAATATATATGAGTTGTATAAATGATTCATTAGATATTTTAAACAGTAATTTGCTCTCTGGTGACAAAAGTAAAAATATGTTTATTGGTAAAATTTTTGAAAATATAAAAGTAGACAAAAGCAGAGAAAAAATCCACTAGTAATTCCCAAACTCTGAAAACTATTGTCACTGTTCTTTTTGTTTTTTGGGGTGGGTGTGGCAGTAAAGATGGATAAACACAAAGATGGATAGATAGAGATATATATTTTTACATAATTATACTATATATATAATTTATATCATGCCTTTTTATATAGCATCATCTTGTAAGCAGCTCCCTAGCATACTCTTGGAGAAAATGATTTCCTATTATTAGGCATGAAAACTGGAGTAAATTCCAATTTTCACTAAAACATTTCAAATTCTGCCATAGAAGAAACAGTGAGATGGAATTCTTGGTATCTAAACTTTTTTGTGTGTGTTATTGATTATTTTCTTCAGATCACTTCTTAAAAGTGAAATCAGTAAGTCAAAGCATCTAAAGGTTTTGAATATTGAAGCTGTGATATCTGTGGTCATTAGTAAATCAATTTTAAGTCATCTGTGTGTAATGATAAAACCAGTGGAATACCATGGATAGCACAGTCCCCGCCTGCATTCCCCAGGCTAGGGTGAGGAGGGCTTTGCGTAGGAGCATCTCACTGCACTGAAGCTTTGCCAACACGAGCTGCTAGAATGAAACTCTTCCCATGCCTGACATTAAGTATTATCCAATTTTTATTTTAATTCATATTTCTTTGCAATTAAGAAAGTCGAATATTATATAAATTTATTGCCATTTTTTCCATTGAGATTTTTTCTTATCACTTGTGAGTGCTTTTATACACTGTAGTTTTGTTCTAATTAATATAAATTGCAATTTTGAAGTCATTTTGTCCTTCGCTTTTTATTTTATGATGTATTTTTGACATACTTGAAATTTTAACTCATCCAAACTTATCAGCTTTTCTCTTATAATTTCTTCCTTTGCTATTATGCTTAGGCTTTTTCAAACCATAAAGGTCAGTGCTCCCCTATATTTGATTAGCGCAGTTTATTAGTAAGTTGTGGGCTTCCCCACTTATACACTGTACTACATTTGAAGTTTTGTATTTCATTATAGCAGAAGTAAACATTGATGGGAGAGGACCTAGCCTGTGTATGCTGTCCATTCCTATACTCTCGGTTGGCACATAGGTGTGAAAAGTGGGGAGGATGGCCATGAACTCAGGCATTGGAAATTGAGGAGGGAATGGAGCACCTCTTACCTGCCACCCCCTTTAACAAGCTACCTCATCTAACCCTTATAATAACCCAGTGAAGGGGATGTTGTCATACCATTTCAGGTTTTTAGGAAGCTGAGATTTAGGGAAATTGTCACTCACCCATTGTCCCCAAAGCAGGGAGGACTGAGCTGGGATCTGAGGATACACAGGAACATCTGTTGTACCAACTCGGTGCGTCCTTGCGTTATTGCCCTCTCGTGCTCCTTGTGAGTCCACCTAGAGGAAAGTAATCTTTGTGATAGTAAGGTGAGGGCTTGGTTCCCAAATAATTAAGTGACTGTGAGTACCTCTTATTATCATTGTTTCAATAATGTCACAAGTTAGTAATAAATCCAAAATGTCAGACTTGGCATGCTTTCAATGTAGCAGCAATTTGCGGGATAAAGGGATACTGACTTGTCTAGGTAAGACAGAGTTCTTTGAGTTTGAGAGACGTGAATGATTAGCCTGGATGACAGCTCTTGGAGAAGCAAGAGGACTTGATTTTCTATTCTTCTCAGTGATGCAGTTGTAAGCCCCAGATTATATTAGGTGATTGAGCACCTGGAATGTATGATGTTTTTGATAGAAGTCTGTAATGATTTGTGCTGAATTAGATAAAGGCAAAGGAAAGCAGGTTCCAATATTTCAGAAAATGTTATTAGAGAAAATCCTATGCATTAAGCTAATTTTCTCCCCACACCTTGTAAAAAGCCACCATTATTCTGTTTGCCATTGAGAACATAACATATTTTAACAGCTGTTTCCTTAAGCCATTAACATATTTGTAGCTTTTCACATTCAGGGTTAACCCCACCTTGAGTCTGCATCACATCTGAGAGTGGCTCATTTTAGATCCTTTTGGTACTCGGAAATCATGTGATAACTCAAAACATGGATCTCTTAGACCACTAAGACAATGCTGGCTTTGGGAACATTGTATCATGGCTGAAAGTGAATTAGGAATATTCTCTGTGTGTGGAGGAGTCTCCTCGCTGAGAAGGAGCTGACTCTGTAGTTTGTGGGAGGACTGCATAGAGCACATGCCTCCTGCTGGCTATCACACTCACCCCAGGACCCTGACATCATTGGAGAGGGGAGAGAGCAGGGTGTGGAGGGAGGGGTGGATGGGGGGGAAATATGAATGACTATGGGAACTAATCAGGGTAAAAAGTAGAGAAAAAAGAAGAAAACAGAATCAGAGTGGGCATGCACATATATGCTTTATAATAGTTATATTGAAAACAATATTATCTATTATAAAGAATTCAGTAGATATATGTGTATGTGTGTGTGTTTTACTTTGAACTTCATAGAATTTTTTAAATGATGGATTTGTATTTTCTTTTTGTGCTTTTCTGAAAAATGTAAATATAAATCTCAGGGATAATAAAACTAAAATAAAAGCCAGTTTCCAAATTGGTTTAAGACTTGGGGCATTGCAAACCCTGGGGCCTGCTTCCATTTTTCCTGAGCGCCATCTTTTGTTTAAGAGGTTGGTTACTGGTTGGACAAATGAAAGCCTATTTTCTGGCTATAACCTTCTTTTTCTTTCCTTTCCCCCACTTAACACCCAGCATGGGACGCAATGGCCCTCCTCCCCGTGTAGTGTGTGCTCCTGCACGCATGGGGAAGTCCGATGCAGCCCTCAGCCATGCCCACTGCTGTTGTGTGGACACCAGGAGCTGGAGTTCATCCCTGCAGGAGGCTGCTGCCCCATCTGTGTGGGCCCTGGGAGTGAGTATGGGCTTGTAGCAAAAGACCCTTTTTGCCTTTGAAATTCGCCTCTTGAGTGACATCCCAGCTCTTCTCTTTCTTGTTCTGTGTGGTTCCAAGATCCCTCACCCCATTCTTACTGGAATGTGATTTAACCTAGCACTTGGCAAGAAGCCACGTTGGCAGCCGATGAGGTTGGACAGACCTTTAAGCTCCATTCCAAACCTGGGATTCCGCGAGTCTCCGATGTATCTGTTTTGCCTTGGCCAGATGCAGTCCTCTGCGTGCATCGCTCCTGAAAAGGAAAGAGGGGAGGGACAAGACCCTTTGATATGATTCCATAGGGTCGGTGTGGTTCCTTTCACCTCTTGGCGAAGAGAAAAAGGAACAAATGACTTCTCCATGTAGTGCCTCTGGCCCTAAGACTGCTGCTGGTCTTTGAGGTGACATAACGTCTTTCTCTAAGGCACGCAGAGCAGGGAGCAGGTCCGTCATTTCATTTGTCTTCATTGCATCTTTGAGGTGGAGATTATGCCTGCCTGCAAACAGAGGTACGCTTTAGCCATTCGGGGGCACAGCTCTAGGCCCTTTCCTTGGAATTCACATTTGGTCCAAGTACCCCTTTTAGTACATTTTGCAGATATATGTCCCCTTCCATTTTTATAACTAAGTATACTTAACAATAAATACAAATTATTGTCATTGGTGCATTATGCTCTCTCCTGGCATATAATAGCAAAAATTATTCTTTTATTTAATACCACCTGGAAGCTACACTCTATTCTTGCCTTTCCTTTAAAAAGACCCCCTGGTTTCTTTCTGATCCCCAATTATTCCACTTCTGGCAATCCTTTGCCCTGGAGAACCATTCCAGAGATGGAAAAACATGCTGAGGAAGTGATAGAAGGTAGAATGCTTGCCTCTTACATTTCAGATGTCACCTACCCGAAAAGCATGGGCAGCTAGCTAGCTGCTTTGGGCCTGGAAGCCCTGCAAGTGAAGATACTTGAACAACAGCATCTAGGGGTGGGGTGGGGAATGGTCTGTCCGAGTCTGTGGGACCCTTTCCTATGTTTTGGGAGGCTTTCTTGCTGGCCCTCCAGGAGAAAGACATACCGGAAGCACTTTGCCTGGAGAGACGGGAGAATCAGCCAGGACCAAGTCCATAGTTTGCTGGGTACGAAATGGAAGTTCAGGGCTCCTTGTATCACAAGCAGGGTTGCGGGGCAGGGGATGCATTTTATTTTCTTCTATAGTCTTTCTCAACCTCTCATGTTTTTAATTTGCTATTTAATGTCACATGCCCTCAGACATACGGATACTTGCCAGCCGAATGGAGCCGTGCATGGGCCCCTGGGCCCCACCCTGCTACGTGGTGCTTAGGGCACATGCACTCTGCGGGCATGGCACCCAGGTCCCCACTGTGGGTAGACGGTGGCAGCATTCACTAAAAGTGGGTTTGGGATCAGGAGGTTGCAAACCAATCCCAGGAAGGCAAGGAGGGAGCAGGAAGTGAGCCTACACCTCCAGCACCTGCTGCTTGGTCTCACTAGACTTCCCTCACAAAACTCACAGTTATTAAGAACTCCACACAGTAACTGCAAAGCTTTAACCCCCAAGCAGGGGGACCCTCCTTTGCACTGGGCCCTGGAGATTGGCAAGTGCTGCCCTGCCAGTAATCTTTATTTCTCTGACCTTCCAGAACCATGTTCCTACGAAGGCCGTGTGTTTCAGGACGGGGAGGACTGGCCATTGAGTCGATGTGCCAAATGCGTGTGTAGAAATGGGGCCGCCCAGTGCTTTGCAGCCCAGTGCCAGCCCCTGTTTTGTAACCAGGTAAGGAAGACAGCCTCAGAATGGATCCTTCCTTCACGGACGGCTCACCTCACTGTGCGGGGACCTGGAGGCCCTTCCGTTGTCAGGCAGGCCTGGGGGTCCAGGAACAAGAAACAAAGTCTGTTTTGTTTTCTTACACTTTTGGAGACCCCCCGCTGACACATTTCTTTTACCCTGAGAAGCCACAGATAGGTCTAATTACCAACCATTTAGGCTAATCGTTACAATAGAAAATGAGCCTTGAGGGTACACGGGAAGAAGCCACCCTCTCCCATTGCGGATGCTCCAAAAATGTCCAGCTCAGCATCTGGAAAACTCAGTAATATTGATCAGGTTTGTTACTGTTTATCAATGCAGAGATACGCGCTGCTTTTTCAAGACATACACATGTCTTTGGACATGATTATTCAGATATACTATGGAATTTTTATAAGATAGCGATTCAGATTATCACAGGATTTTCTCTGGGTCAGTTTAAAATAGTGGGATCTGTTGTTCATTTAAAGCTGATCTGATTTTCAAAACATTAGGTTCTTCACACAAGTTGAGAAAAGAAAATCAATTGCAAATAAATGTGGTATTCATGATGTTTTATAGCTTTTTACTCTTACAGAGGCTCCTATGGAGGTTTCTTGACAGATAACCATGAAAGGAGTTGGCTTCCAGTCGAAAAATAGCTCATTTTTGATCTAAGGAAAAGCTGGAAGCCACCATTCAGTTGATACAGAGCAGTACTTTGTGTCAAGTAAAACAAAATCAATAACATGGCATATTGTAATAATTGGGCAATATATTTAAAGGCAGACAAAAGACAATTAAATGAGAAATGCTAAATGCCAAATAAAGGGAAAATATCTGATTGAAAAACTAGATTATGTTACTTACCCACACTGTACCAACTGCTGCACTCGTGTTACATCTCCCAATTCATCACCAAGTCTTGTCCTAGCTTTAAGATTACAAATGAGTTTCTTGGTGGAGTTGCACAGTATCTTACATTTAGAGGTCATTGTTCTGATGGGGCATTTTGATTTAGATGTTCCAGGGTTTATTTAGTCCCCTCATATATGAAGAGTAATTAAACAGTTTGCCACCTTTACAAGAAAGGACAGAGGAAGAGGGATTGAGAAAATACCCCATTGTGACCCTTCTACTTTAAATCTTTAAAAACTTAACCATGGACTGTCTATATTGTAGTTAGATATTGGAATAATTGAAAGTACTAGTTCCCATTTAAAAATATTAAATATAAATTTTACCTTCAAACACTTGTTGTGTTGTTTAATTTAAAAAGATGTAATTTGGTACTGTATCCTAGGGCTAAATGATATGCAAGCATTCTCAAGTCTTGGAAATAGATTAATTTTAACCACTCTTGCGATCTTGTGATCATGACATTTCTTTCCTGTTTACTTAACATTGTATAAGTTCATTTGTTTACTTATATAAAGTTACTGAAAAGTATGACATCGGATATACTTTTATTTTACTTCCTCACTGAAATTTCATTTAAAGAGTTCTGAAGTGAATAAATGCTCAATGATGTCAATGCCTGTCCAATTTTCACATATTCTATTAAAATCAATGTTCGTAATATTTTGCATATAGAATCATAAAGGAATAAATTCGATTCCCAGCCAGGGAGCTACCCACATACCAAAAAGCAAAAAAAAAGGAATAAAGAATAAAGTAACCTAAAGCTGAGAAAACAGCAGTGTAATTACAGCAATTCAGGTCTTTGAAATAAATCCTTATTGGGGAGTAACACATTAATTTAACTGATCATATATAATTGGGTTAAAGAACTACTGAAGTATGACTGGAACTTTCCATGAAAAATTAAGGTTATTTGGCAACCCCTCACCCCCAGTACATTGGCTTTCTTTTTCTTCAGAATGAATTCCAGAGCAACCATGATAATAAAATCTCATTTTCTGTTTCTCATAGGAGAACTGTTATGGATTTTCTATATAAGATCTACCACTTCTTAGTCATGGAAACTTGGTTTATTCCCCTGGCTTTAATGTGTCTACCTTCTTGCCTTTCAAGAAGACAAATGTTTGGATATTCAGAGTTGGGGGTAGGAGGTGGGGTTGTTAGAGGTGAATAAACTCTGGTTTATTCCCGGGTATCTAGAGCTATGATTGATTGCATGTGTGTGTGTGTGTGTGTGTGTGTGTATGTGTTAAGGACCTTCACAATCACATATATATAAATGTGTTCACACAAAGATGCAAAAGAATAGTGAAGTAGTTTATCAGGAGTGGGTAGGATATCTTTATTTAGAATTTAGAGGTAAGCCAGCAGGAGTGTAAATATTCTTAGGTGTTAATAAGGTTGGAGTTCCCACTGCCAACCATTTACCATTAGAGGTATGTGGCCTTGGGCAAGGGACACAACCTCTCAAGTCTTGACTTTTCTGGTTTGTAAAACAGTGATAAAAGCATCTGCTTCATGGGGTCATATAAAGCACTTACAACAGTGCCTGGCAAGCACTGAGTACTATTATTATTGTTGTTGATATTATCTGTGCTTTTATTTGATCTTAGAAGTGATGGGATTTGATGACCGTGCAGACTTCTTAATGGTCACACTGATCTTGGGATTGCTAATTCTTATCAAAGCATCAGGTGACTGATAGATACTAAATGATAGGAAATTGCTGCTTATGGATACTTGAGGCACATGATTGAGTTGGCTATCAATGAAATTTCCCTACTTTTGTGGATGTTATTACTATCTTCTTTTGATGGATTGTTCCTTTTTTGGGTGTGAAGGATGAAACTCTAGTCCGAGTCCCCGGAAAATGTTGCCCACAGTGCTCTTCTCGACTGTGCTCTGCAGCTGGCCGAGTATACGAGGTAACCTTTGATGTGCTCCTTGCTTTAACGTATATTCTCACACATCTGCCCTCCTCTCTTCCTCCTGCTGTACCTCCTGCCCTCACGTCTGACTCTTTGCCAGGGTTAGTAACTCAGTACATAAATAGCTTTTTTCATTCTCTAAAAGGAAAGCCTTTATGACAAATATGAAACCATAGGGGATTAGAAACATAAAGCAATGTGCTGACAAGCAGCACCTGGTTCACAAACCTTGGTGAACTTAACTGTTCATACACCTTGAAGGGATAAAAGGACTGTCGTTGTTTACTAGCAGTTTACACTTAGATTGGAGGGTCTGGAAATGCCTGTCTGCTTTGGTTGGATTTTATGCACCAAATTCCAGAGACAACATCCCCTTGCCTTACACTGGCAGGATGCATGGTGGTGGAAGGTGAGGGAAGGTTTAGTGGGTCCTGTAAACTTCAAAGTGCTATTGGGGCAGTCTAGGTAGCTCTCTAATAGGTAGTGGGGACCAAATAGAAAGCAGCTCAACAAAGAGAATGAATCAGTGACTATTCTATCTTCAGTATGCCCAGCTGAGCCAAAAGAAGGTTACATTATTCAAAAACAAAGAACATATTAAAAATAAACACAACTATTTCTCTTGCGCACCAGCCACTCTGAGGAAAATAAAATAGAAATTGTGATTATGATTCTCATTGGAGAATCTGGAACAGAATATTAGGGGATGGGTATCAGAAATTCTAGATGGATCACATGAAACCTGAATGGAATTGGGAAAGGATTTTTGTATAAACTAGATCCGTGCTCTCCAATACAATAGCTACATTATGTGCTAGATTAATTTCTCATGAAAGAGATAGCTTCTGTATGTTATGGTGTTTTCGGTTGCAAGTAATGGACATACTCCTCTTAAAGTAGCTAGAATCAAAACATGATCTCGTATAATCATATAATCAGAAGTCCAGAGCTAGGGGAGTTGCAGGGTTGATAAATTCAGGTCTCAATGATGTTGTCACAGACCTATGCTCTTTTGATCTTGCCAGCCTGCCATCCTTAGCATGTGGCATTTGCGTTCTGTTCTCCTATCCCCAAAAGGGCTTCCTCAGTTCCAGGCAACTCATCCTCACACAACCATTACTACAGGCTGGGGAAGAAAGCTGTGGGCTTTTCTTTTATGGAGAGAAGAGTTTTTCCTCAACTTCCACTGCTCTAACAAACTTCTCTGAGGTCCACTCAGTTAGGATTGGGACAGTGTCATGACCTGACTGCAAGGGAAGCTGGGAAAATGAGTCTGTGGGTCTCCTGGGAAGGAAGACAGCTAAAGACTGACCATTGACTATCCAACAAACATGGTCTTTCTATTCATCTCCATGTTCCTGGGCTTCTACATGCCTGGCATGGGGACAGCCCTCAACACATCTGGGGGACGAATAGACTTGAATGAAAATTAATCCAAAGTCCCTTTTGCGCATTTATTGACTTTGTTCTTAGAGGCCATTGCTACCTAAATGATATCGTTTCTCAAGAGTACATTCAATATGGCTCAATTAAAAATCATAATAAAAAATTGTGTCTTAAGTGCTCGTGTTCCTATTTGATATATGTGACGTTGGATTTTCCACTTTCTTTTTTTCCTTCTTTACTCAGCATGGTGAACAATGGAGTGAAAATGCCTGTACCACATGTATATGTGACCTGGGTGAGGTCCGGTGCCACAAACAGGCCTGTCCTCCACTAAGATGTGAAAAGGTATTTGAGATTGTGTAGCTTGATTTTCAGAATTTTATTCTGGGTCATTTAAGAAATGCATTTCTTAGTTCAGTGTGTCCTTCGAGGGAATCAAAAGTTTTATGATGTTTAGAATATTAGATAAAGATGTGAAAGCTCTCCCTCCCAGGAAAGAGGACTGAGGTTGAGGGGAACTTGCCTCAGCTGGGTTAGTGTTGCACATAGTGTTGGTGTTTGGTGTCCTCCTGCCCCGCTCGTGCTCTACCCCTCACCCACTATTCTCTCTGTTTCCTAAGGGTCAGAGAAGGGTTCAGCGTCATGGCCAATGCTGTGAGGAATGTGTGCCTCTTGCTGGAAACTGCTCGTACGATGGGATTGTACGGTACCAGGACGAAATGTGGAAAGGCTGGGCCTGCGAGTTCTGCATGTGTGACCACGGCCAAGTGACCTGCCAGACTGGAGAGTGTGCCAAAGTGGAGTGTGCCCAGGTAGGAAGCAAAGACATTTTCCACTTGGACTGTAATAGCTCTCTCCAAAAGGAAAGGTGGTCCCTCACCTGTGTCTTCTTGGCAGCGGAGGGGACTGCCAGGATGACACCACTCACAGTCAAGGAGCTTTTTAGCATAAAGATTTTGTGCTATAAAGTAAATGTCACTATTTGCTCAGACTGGTTTGGAACAGCCACCTGGAGCTTTTAGCTCTCAGTGCATCTGGTCAGATTGGAAGTCCTGAGCCAGAGACATGAAAGGGAAGGACAGGATTTGGGACACTGGTCTATCAGTTGGCGCAGCTGGATGTCATTGCTAGTGGCCAGCCCAGCTGGCCGTGGTTGTGAAACAGGGGTCTGCAGGTGCCCCAGTGGCCCAGTTTCTGTGGAAGGCCCCTCTGACAACATTTAATCAGAGAGGGTCTGCTCCTATGGATCAAGAAAGACAATAAAATGTTTTGTTTTTATTTTTATTTTAAAGCGAGGGGCGGGGGGGACCTCATAGATAATTAACTCTGGTGACCTCTGTTAAATTCTGCTGTCTGCAGAATTTCTAGAAGTGATTAACAAAGTAGCCTCTGTATGGACTCTAGTGTATGGTAGGGAAATTGCTTTTTTTCCCCCCTCTTTGAACTCAATTTTGACCCACTGCAAAACACATTGCTTTTAAAGTTGTTTCCTTCTCCCCTGCCACACCCATCCGCCCCACCAGCTGCCCTCGGGGCTGTGAACCGGAGTAGCTGAGGGAAGGTCGGACGATCTGAGGTATGGGCTGTCTGTGGAGGCATTTTTCTTTCTAGTTCTCCTCCCCCACATCTCAGCTCCTCTTAACACCCAGCCTGAGGAGGAACAACCTTTCAAATAAGGCTGTCAGTGACAGGGTTATTACTCATTTTGCCTCCTCCATCTAAGTCCGGGCAAAGCAGAGGCATATTCAGGTAAAAAGGGTCTTGCTTCTTGCAGATTTATTTCCCCCCAACACCTTTTCATTTCTTTTCTTTCTTTATGTCAGAGGAGTCAGAACGGTTGGATGAAGATGAGAAGGACCCTAATCAGAGCCGTTTTCTCTTCCTCTCTCACAAGCTGAGGCCGGGCTTCCTGGCCTCGGCAGTCTGCCCAGAGGATGCTGGGTTATTTTCCATGGTTTTAATTGGTCTAAGATCCTTGGGTTTATGGAAAATGTGGGAGAGAGGATCCTGATAGCGTGGGATCCTTTTGCCACCTATTTTGTCATGTTTGAACAAAGAGTCTCAACTCATAGAAACTATTAATAATTTGACCCATTATGCTCAGTGTCAGTAAATTTCCAAGTGCCTGCCTGTCTTCCACAACAGCTACCGGTGGCAGCATGAGTCAGGCCTTCTCTGTTCTTAGCGGAGGTGGGGAGCAACTCCGGAATTAAGGGGAGAGGGCCTCGGAATTCCTTGAGTCACCCATATAGCACTATCTAATCCCTTTCTAGTTCCGTCTCCAAGCCCCACGCCAACTTCTCCTTGTGAACTGAGGAGTTCTAATGTTTTTAGCCTATTTCTTCAGATCTTTCATCAACTCAGTTGCTTTATTCCAGATTATCTCCATGTTCACAAATTTTGTTTAAGGCACTGGCTTCTAAACGAGAAGTGAAATTTTAACCAAAATTGAATCAGACAAACATATACCTTAACCTTCTTTCTAAGCCATGCTTCTGTAAATATAATGACCTTGGCTAATAACCTTGGAAAAGCCTGGTGTACTAACATTCCCAACTTCTGCTTAGCTTGGACATACAGAGATGAATAAGAGACAGTCTGATCTCAAGAGTTCCTAAGTTTTAGGGAAAGTCAGATTCATAAACAGAAATTATAATATGTGGTGGCACCAACAATTATGGGTGTATGAATTAAATGCATTAGGAACACCTGGAGAAAATGATTATGTCTGCCAAGTGAAAATATACTACTGGTATTTTATTCAATTCTATCTGACCTTCTGCCTTGTTTTAGAATGATTTTTCTAAAATACCAAGGTCATTAGATTCTTAATCTTGAATACCAAGGGTGGATTAAGTCTAAGTGTTTGTGTGTCCACAAAAAAACACAGAAAAGTAAACTTCTAAGAGAGGAGGTAAAGTGGTTTCACCGTTGTACTAATTATCATGCTGGTTATCAGCAATATTCTGAATAGCATTGAAATCAGCACATACTTTTTCTTTAAAAAGGAGAAAATGGTATGACCATTGTCTTTGATATGTCAAACCAAACCAGGCATTGAAACAAAAATAAATCAGCAGTAGAGGGGCACAATATGATGATTTTCATTTTTCGATACTTTCTGTCACCTTTGAAGATGAATTCAGATGAAGAAGTCAAATGACCTTTTTTAAGAAGGGCCCAGTATTCATATATGAGGCATAAAATGGTGGGGCAATTGAAGCTTGTAGCAAAATGCGTGGAAACGGGTAGGCATACCGTAATGTGCGGTGCCTTTCACGTCTCCCGTGGAGGAAAATGCACTCAGGGGAGTGTCCTTTTCCCAGTGTGCAGTTTTGTGGAATCACAGTCTTTTGTCTGGTGGAAGGATGTCACTGTGATTCAGTGGGGAGGAGTTCGCGGATTCCATCTGGCCTACGCTGCAGAATCGCCTTAAAAAGAAAAAGAATTCGTTTTGTTTCCCAAAGCAATTTTTCTCAAAGCCAAAATCAAATGCTAATTGGAGCAAGCTCCCCACCACAATAAACTGATGCAGTTTGGGGCATCCAGGTTTCTTCTATAAATAGCAAATTTATTTAGAACTTCCTACCTCAAGGAAACGAAATCCGTGCTCCCCATGAGCAGGGCTGGCTTTTATTTACAGCAGTTTTCAAGACTCAGAAGAGCCACTTTCTTTGCAGCCTCCATTTTTGTTTTTTTTGTTTTGTTTTGTTTTGTTTTTTTGTTGGTTTGTTTTTCTGTACGTACTACAGTGGACATTCAAGAATCTCATGCATTTTGTCTTTAATAGAAGTACACATACTCTGTCTCATTTCAAAACATTGTTTTAAATGACCTAGATTACATGCCTATAAAACCCCTTTATAAGCTTTGAAAGCAAATTTCACTGTTTCTGGGTTATGCCTTCATTACCAGCTGACTTGTCACGTTTCTGCGAAACAATTTATATGTAAATACATCTGCTCTCCGTAGCACCCTGTGTTCTCTGTTGGCTTCTGATTGGCATTAGATTTTGATAGACAGAGATCTATATAACTCTCTATTTTTAAAATAACTTTTTAGACACTATAAAAAGTTATAATCATTTATGTGTTTTTGTGTTGCTTTTAGAAGTTTATTTCCCTTCATTTAAATAATACATTTTCATTTTGAAAAATTGAAGACTTAAGAAAATTAGAGAATTTAAAATCTATCTATAATACTACAATTCAAAGGCAACTAATGCTTTATTATATATATATATATATATATATATATATATATATATATATATTTCTTTTTTAGTTCACAATGTTTTAAACATAAAATTGCATTGTGATTATTCTCTTTATGGAATTTTACATTACTCAATTTTTACCTAACATCGTTTCTGCACTTTAAATGTAATATAGATCCCAAATTACAGTGTCTGCATTTAAAGAAATATTACCATTCTTTAGAAAGTAGATACAAGGTCTGACAATTAAGTTTATGAACTCATCCTAGAAAAAGTGCTGCATACCTCATTGCTGAATATCACTATGGTCACCTTCAAAGTACTCCCCTCGGGAAGCTATGCACTGATGCCAGCATCGAGTCTACCCCTCAAAGCAATTTTGGAACTCTTTCTGCAATGACCATCAATGCTTTCGTTGTATGACTCTTAATGTCCTGAATGTCGTCAAAATGTCTTCTTTTCAATATTTCCTTTCAAAATGTCTTCCTTTCATTTCCCTTTGGGGGCCAGACCAGATGCGTAGGGAGGTTATTCCAATACAGTTATTTGTGTACTGGCTAAAATCTCCCTCACAGACAGTGCCGTGTGAGCTGGTGCTTTGTCATGATGCAAGAGCCATGAGTTGTTGGCTAAAAGTTGAGGTAATTTTCGTCTAACTTCTCCATGCAGCCATTTGAGCACTTCCAAATGGTAAACTTGGTTGACTCTTTTGTCCAATTGGTACAAACTCATAATGAACAATCGCTCTGATATAAAAAAAGGTTAGTAACATAGTTTTGACTCTTGATTTGGACTGACAAAAACTTTTTGGTCATAGAGAATTGGCTGACTTCCATTGTGCACTTTGACCTTTGTTTCAGGGTCGTATTGGTACACCCATGTTTTATCACCAGTGATAGCGTGTTCCAAAACATTGTCTTGCCTCTCCAAAAGGTCTTGGCAAATTTCAACTGTCTTTTCTTTTTGTTCATCAGTGAGCTCCTTCAGGACCATTTTTACACATACTTTTCTCATGCCAAGATTTTCAGTTAAGATTTTCCTAACTGTTTCTCTATCAATATTTACTTGGTCTGTTATGCTTCTCACAGTCAGCTGATGATTTTGATGCATAGTTTGACAAATTTTTGCAATGTTTTCATCAGTTCTGCTCATTACTGGCCACCCTGACCTCTCTTTATCAGTGACTCATTCTCTCCCCTCAGAAAAATGTTTAATCCATTTGTACACTGCCATTTTCTTCATGGCATTATCCCCATAAACTTGGACTAATATGTCCCTGACTTCATTTCCACTCTAAATTTAACAAGAAATGTAATGTTTGTTCATTGCTCTAATTCAAGCTCTGATATTCTCATGATGATACGCAAAAACACACGACAACAATGATGAACACCACTCACCAAGACATCACCACATGTCAACATGAACACAGCTATGAGACACAGATATACCAAGGTTATGAAACCTTACCAAGTTGTTTGTAGAGTGCTGCCAATGTAAGTGCACTGTGGCAAGTTCTTGAACTTAATTGTCAGACCTTGTATATCTTTAGAAAGTTAAAAGTGCTGTAAACAATACTCTATAGTCCATAGATATTAGTTGTTAGTATATGCATATGAAAAACTGTAAAAAGAGATTGTATTTTTAACAGCAGATTCCCTGGGAGATAGGACTGGAGTGGAGTTATACTTTTGAAGTTACAGAATTTAGAATTATTTCATTTTTTAGTAAGTACTTATTATTTTTGTAATAAAAATTAAAAATGTTGAAATTATTGATATTGGGAAGTTAAAAGGAGAAGACTTTGAAAGTCAAACATCCACTTTTCTACTATGACATTTGTTTCCTTCCATTTCAGAATATTGAATACAAATTTGTTTTCTACTGTTTAACGTATGCCTGAGACTACATCTGTACATAAAGGGATGTGCCCAATTCTGTATTCAAGGAAAATTTTGGTTTGATTTGAGCCCTGTAAACAAAACCAAACCCCAAGTTCAAACCTTGCATATTTAAGAAAGCCTGATCCTTTTCCAAAACTCATGATTTTCCATGACTGTAACAGTAATCTTGGCCATTTTTCTTATTCACGTGAGGTCAGGTCATGGATAGAAAATTATAGAGGGATCTGTAACCAACTGTCACCAGAATTGGAAAGAAAAAGCATTTGGAGGGTGAACTGTCTCAATTAGACTTTCCCTAGGAAGACGGAGTAGAGGGTGATGACATAAGTCATGGGCAAAGCAAAGGGGTGTGCTCAGGTTTTTCATTCCAGTCAGGGAATTCAGCTGCTTTAAAATATAGCACTGCTACCTGGAGATATTAATTTGATATGTGTCTCTGCAACTATTATTTATACAGGGTGAAAAATTAATTCACTTGGATGGAAAATGCTGTCCTGAATGCATTGCAAGGAATGGCTATTGTCTTTATAAAGAAAGTCCAGAATTTGTGAGTATCAGGCTAATAACCTATTAAAATCAATAATTCAAAATTATTTAAAAGGGTTATTACCTTCTCATTTCTTTCACCTATTCATTTGTTCACCAAATGTGATTGTAGACCTACTGTGTGCTGGGTACTAGGGATACAGAGGCAGACACAGAGGGTGGAGTCCATACTCTTGTGGAGCCTGCATTCTAGTGCACACAGAGGACAGAGTACTGCCTAGAGAATAAAGCAGCTGAAGGGGATTAGAGAATAACTGCGGAGAGGGAGGTGTTCTTTTACATCAGATGATCAGGGAAGTCCTCTCGTACAGAGAAATTTGAGCAAAACCAGAAGGAAGTGAAGGAGCAAGCCACATGAATACCTGGGGCAGATAGACATATCAGGAAGAGGGATCAGCAAATGACAAAAGCCTGAAGCACAAGTGTGCTTGGCATGTTCCAGAAACAGCAAGAAAGTAGTATGGCTGGAACCGAGTGACTGAGGGGAAAGGCGTTGGAGATGAGGTCCAGGAGGTAGCCCGGGGGCCATGGTAAAGATGTCGTGTTTTACTCTGATGCAGATGGGAGCTGCTGGGGAGTTCTGAGCAGAGCAGGTCTTTGATCTGGCTTATTTGTGAAAGGATCATCTTGGCTGTTACGTGGGCGAGTGACAGAGTGGGTGAGACTGAAAATCAGTGGTACAGTGAGAAGGTGTTTATAATAGTCCAGAGAAAAGGTGATGATGCCTTGATCTAGGGAGGAAATAGGGAAAACTGACCAGGCTTTAGATTTATTCTGCGGAGAGAATTGAGAGGATTTTGGTGAATTGGATGTGTTGTGAAACTCTATTTACTGAAGTTTGATTTTTCCCTATGTCTGTACTTTTTTATTGTATACCCAGGGGGAAAAATATTTATCTTAATCTTTCAAATTTACTTTGTATTAGCCCATATTTTACACATGGGGTTTTGGAATGATTATAAATTCCCTGTTCTTAAAAATATGCCAGTTGATCATAAATACTGCTTTGTTGTCCAGTCAGAAGAATTATAAAAATTAGGATGAGGTACTTTGACTTGTGAACTGATTCCTCCACACTTTTTTCTTAGTGATTTGGGTGATTTCATTTTCACCCTTCCAGTGTTCTGTATGTGCTGGGGAGGCAGTGTTGTGTAGGGTTGAAGTTCAGGCTTTAGGTTGAAATCCTGGCTTTGCCATTAACTGTGATCTTGGGCAAGTTACTTAATCCTCACATGCAAAGTAAGGGTAAAAACTGTCCTTACCTCATGGGTTTATTGAGATGATATGTATAAAGCACTTAGAATAGTGCCTGGCAGACACACACACACACAAGGCTTTGAAATGATATTATTATTGTTATTATGCTGTTGGCATTGTTTGTTTCATAGTGATATTTCCTATTTAGTCATTCTGTGTCTTAACAATTTAAGAGATTAAAGGTTCCCTATAAATGTTCAATTTGTATTTTCTCAATCATAGTATTAATTTTCCTGCTCAATTTTGGAGGTAAATTAAACCCAGTGGAATTAAAGAAAATCAAGTTGTTTTAAATGTGTGTAAATACCCATAATGCTTTCCAGTACCACACAAAATTGAAGAATTTGTCCTTACAAACTTAGATCTCTTGACTGTGAGGTCCTTCATATAGAGGGAAATTAGAGCAAATGGCTCAAACACAAAGTGAGAATAAGAGTTCATAAGAATTCAATAATATTTCTAAGCGTGCTGTCTTCACTTCATATTGGTATGCTTTTCTTGTTCTTCATATAGATAGATTTTATTTCTGTTCATAACCAATGAATGAAGTTGCATGTTACTTGGGGAAAAATGGGTAGTTCCTAATGAAAAAATAAATAGATCAACTTAATGGTGTTTTTAGTGGTATAATAAATACATTTCTCTTTGTTCCTAGATATCCTCAAATGCAAGTGAAGTTAAACATATTCCAGTAAGTATAGATTTTAAATTTGTATATAGATAGTTATAAAATTGTTTTAAGCAATACTCTGCATTAGCTATTCTGAGGAACCGTAATGCCTTGAATTTTTAATAATCATGTTTGATGGCCGTGGCCTGGAATTAAGAATCTTAATGATAAATAAGGCTTTGACTCATTGAACTTCTTCTCCTTTTTTTAGCTTATTCTTTTTTCATGATTGATAGTTAATACTTCTGCACTTATAAGCCCCTCCATTGATTCTTTCACTTTATTGTGATAATTTTCTCCTCCTGAATTTTCCTGGCCTAGAAAACTCATTTTAGTCATTAGTGCAGTTTCATGTACTGCAAAGCATTGAAGAGAGAGGGTTTGGGGTCTGGGGAGTGTTCATTCCCCAAGCAATACGGAGTATTCATTCTCTCTAGGTTGCTTGCAGAACAATGTATTGTTGTTTGGTTTTTTTTAAGCATGTTTTTTTCAGCCCAACAAGCTTATAGTTTTGGAGGTTATGGAATGAGGGGGCCAAGAATCCGGTCTACCTTGAAATGAAAGAAAAGCCCTTCTGCTTTCTCAAGATAATATTCTTCATTTTTCTAATATTGTCATTCATTGTGGCTAAATATTATCACATCAATTGTTTGGAATGTTTAACATCAGTTGGCTTAATAAACCTTTTATCAAATCTTTATTTTAAAATATGCTCTTCTATTCTTTCCTGTTTCACCTCCTTCATCACCCCAAAGCACTCTGATAGGAACCTTTGTCTCTGTCTTATACCAAGGACGAGTGGGATACTGAGCAAAAACAAAGCAGTACAAAAAATCGGCTTTTTACAATTCACCTCTGTCAAAGTACTAATGTTTACTACCATTTTTTGCTTGGTGAAAAGAATATTTTAGTGTGAGACAGCCCATGGCTCATCCACAACCCACTAAAAATGCACCTGCAAATAACTTTCATTTTTAAGAATACAATGAATACATCTACTGCTACTCTTACTATAGTAACCGTAAGGACACTGAGGGCTTTAACCAGCTCCCCACTGTTACTTGTATTTAATACAATCCCACTGAAGATTGTATTTAATGACCCTGCTAATCCCCTCTGGTGTTTTTTAGATTTTTTTGTTTTTCTTTTTTTTGTTTTGTGTTGTTCTTTTTGTTTGTTTGTATATTCTTTGGTGAAATAGGTTGAGAAACAAGTGTTCTATGCTTCTTCCTAAAAGGATAAATACTATCCTTTTAAATTCAGCATTCTTCTACTACTGTATTATTTCAGAGGTAAGTTTGACATGGTAGTGTTCAGGAGCCTCCACTTTGTCGTTTGTGGAAATGGTAATTTCTCCATCATCAAGTTGTCTTCTGAATCTCTGCACCCTAAAACAATGTCGTTCCTCACTGTTTCTTGTAGGAGGGTGAGACGTGGGAGGATGGCCCTTGCAAGGTGTGTGAGTGCCGGGGTGCTCAGGTAACTTGCTATGAGCCCTCTTGTCCTCTGTGTCCAGTGGCCACACTAGCCCAGGTGGTGAAGGGACAGTGCTGTCCAGAATGCACATCAGGTGGGTCCATGTCTGATTTATTTCTGCTGAGATATTTTACTCCCAAAATTTCAGAGCAATATTCTCCCCTCCTTGTCTTTTTTCTTTTTCTTTTTTTTAGTTACTCACTTGGTTTGTAGGTTTATTTCTTCCTTCTTAATTTTTCTAACAAATGATGTTAATTAATCTTTGTCCATGTGTTTGCCAAAGATTATGAGTATGTGACCTTGGGCATGTCATTGACCCTTTCTAAATTTTTATTTTCTTATTGATAAAAATGTGCCTTACGTACCTTACAAAATTATTGTGACAATCAAATAGCATAATATTTGAAAACTTATAAAAGCAAATATATGTGTTCATTCTGTTTCATTTTTAAAGATAGAAGAACAATTTCTGAAAGTTTGTTGTGGGTGCCCTTTTATTTTTTAAGGTGAGCTATTAAATAGATGGTTCCTTTTGGAGTTCTCAAATGGGCTTTTGAAGTTTAAAGACTCATTAATTTCTTCCAAAAGAAAATTTTTATCTACTTGTTCTGCAACTCTGCTTTCAAATCACCTGGGGTTGAATTAGTTCCAGTTAATAATTGTTGGCAAGCCGTGGAGTTACTCTGGCTGAGCAGTAATTTGCCTATAAGGTTTGTCTCTCAGAGAAGTGGCATTTTCTCCCATTCATATTTCATAATTAATTGTTTTCATCTGTGGGTCGCGATTTTTCATATTGGCAGTTGCTGTTGCACTCAACTTCTTTTGGCTAATCACAGTGTTTCCATAAAGGGTTTATCATGGGAAAAGCAAAGCAACTTTATGATTTAATTATGTCACCTTCCCCCAAGTGGCTCTCGGGGCCTCCTGACACAAATACTTAGCATATTATTATGTACCATGCCTTGAAAATTAGGTTCTTGACAGCTTCAAACCTTGAAAGAAGGCCTTTGCTGACAATTACCAGTAAATTCAGAGATAATCCCAATTACTGAGAAGGAGATTTGAAATTTTGGAGGAAAAAAAAGAAACTGACTATATTTTTTTTAAGGTAAATAATGACTTTTAAAAATGGTAGGTTTTATGTCTTCTTATGCACATCAACGCTTAAGAAGAACATCTGAAAACGTCCTAAATTATTGAATCTGTTTAAATCATACATTGTGGAGCTAGTCAGTCCTGTTTTGAGAGGCATTCTAGCAGGGAGATGCATTAATAGGACTGGTTCAGTGATGTCTTTAGCATCTCCAATTTGAGGCTATGGGAGACAGTGATAGTATTTTAGATAAGGAGAAATTATTGCAAATCTTGTATTGAAATCATTTCTTCTAGAAGGGGGTCTTTTTCATACCTAAATTCCACAGTTTTCTATTCCTTATTTTCTGTGTGGCTCCTTATACCCTGTGGATTCTTTTTCGGAAGGATGTAAGTAAAATGATATGGTCTTTCCTGAGTTTGCCTCTTCTTTGTCTTTGATCGTAGTTCATTGCCACCCAGACTGCTTAACCTGCTCTCAGTCTCCAGACCACTGTGACCTCTGCCAGGACCCCACCAAGTTGCTGCGAAATGGACAGTGTGTGCACAGCTGTGGTCCAGGATTTTATCAAGCTGGTGCTCTCTGTTTAGGTATGAATCCAGACTGACAATGAGAGGTGGACTGAGGCTGACGTTTGTTGAGGGTGGGGTCATGAATGCAGGAAATGCACACAACTTCCAAAAGTCATTAGAGGATAGCAATGCCACTCATAGGCTCTTAGCTTCTTTACACAGGTGTCTTTCTTCTAACATTTTACAGGTGTTTCAATGCTTAGTGAGAGATAGATAGTGATGAGGGCAGATGCTTGCTAGGTAGCCACAGCTGGATTTCTTTTTTAATTTTGAAGACTTTCAAGAGTAGTAATATCATCAGGTTATTTGGTGTCATTTGTTAAAACATTCAGTTAATCCAAGGTGGAAATTTAGAATTGACATAGGCTTTCGAGATTGCTTGCTAGAACTTTCTCATTTTACAAATGGGGAATCTGTGGGGCAGAGAATTAACTGGCTTGCTTAATATCACATGGATCATGGGTAATGAAGCTTATCTCTTGTGGGTTACGAAAGAATCCAGAATGGATTCATGTGCATTTTAGAATTCTTATACAACTGAGAAGGAGATACTTACCTGGGAAAATTTGGCTTGGTTGAGGCCAGATCGTAGTTACTTTGCTTCCTACCTCTGACTCATGTAAAATGTGAAGGTTCATACTCTGGCTATAAGTATTTAACCTCTCTGTGTCCCAGTATTCTTACCTGTAAAGTGGGGTAATATTGGTACTTTCCTCAAAGAGGTCTTGTGAAGATTGTGTCAATACATGTAAAATACTTGGAATAGTGTATAAGATATTGTCTGGGCTCAATAAAGATTAACTGCTTTTAATATTTTTGTAGTTATTTATTTCTTCTTACTTTCTCTTCTGAATCATAATCTTCAGCCTTTTGAAAGATATTTTCTTGTCTTAAATTTTTATTTACCATATTTTGCCATGTATAATGTGTGCTTTTTAGCTCAAATCTGTGAGGGAAAAATAAGGATGCACATTATACATCAGTAGTACTAATTTCATATCTATATGTATTTCATTCTTTTATTTATGCCTGTAAGTTAAAAGTGTAATTCTAAAAATCAATAATGATATCCGTATGCAAAATGCTCTGGAATACGATAATCATTTTTATATATAAAAAAATTTATACATAAAATTTATTGTAACTTGTATGTGTTCTTGTGTTTGGTAATTATTTGTTACATAAAATTTCTTGTACCATAATATGTTAAAAAATAAATGCTAAAATTCCTTTATAATACAGAAAACAAGAACCTAAATATAAACAAATTAAAATTTGAATTAAAAATTAAAACAAAAGATGTTTTCCCTGAAAGTTTGGACCGAAAACGTGGGTGCACATTATATACAGGAATGCATGGGAGCACACTGTGCACGGCAAATTACAGTATTTATTTATTATTTATTTATTACATTTTTTATTACATTTATTGGGGTGACATTGCTTTTAGGTGTACAACTGAATTCTATAATACCTCATCTATGTGTTGCAAAGACATTTCTGTCTCTGCTATAGGTTGGGGAGGAAAAGAGGCAAGGAACATTCTTGTAAAATGGTTGAGTTAGAAAGCTATAAGGGGCTATTGGATGAGAAGACAAGATCACAGACCCCTGAGCCAAACTGCCTGGCTTCAAATGCCAGTCTTGTGACCTTGGGCAAGTTACCTAACCTCTGTCAGCGTGTTTCTCATCTGTAAAGTTGGGATTAATAGTATCTACCATACAGTGCCTGGCATGAAATAACGTGTTCTGTTAATGAAAGCTAAGTTATTTTCCTGCCTTTCTTGTCCTCTGTGACCCCAGAGCCTCAGAATTGGGCTCTGTAGGAACTGGCACCGGGGTCGAGTCCTGAGCTAATCAGAACTTCTGTTTTTCTTTCTCCCAACCTTGTCTGGAGCCAGCCTGCCAACCTCAGTGCTCCACATGTACTAGCGGGCTGGAGTGCTCCTCCTGCCAGCCTCCCTTGCTGATGCGGCACGGGCAGTGTGTGTCCACCTGTGGGGACGGATTCTACCAGGATCGCCACTCCTGTGCAGGTAATTCCTGGCTGGGCCAGCAGCTGGGTTGTGCCACCAGAAAAAGCCACTGTCTACCCTCAAGCTGTCCAGGGCCACCAGAAGCTATGAACGATGTTTCAAATAAGAAGAAATTTTGAATGAGACGCCTGATGGGAGGAGAACACTGAATGAGAGAGATGACAGGTGGCTTTATAACTTTGCTAGTGCTCTAGTGATGTGTGTGTGATGTGATTTCTCTAAGTTCTTTTAAGCACATCTGGAGGCAATGAGACAGTTTTTAATTACCCTCATGCTTTTGGTTCAGATTGTGATTATGTTGTAAGTTAGATTTATTCCTGGTATAACTATATAGGGCTTAAATGAAAATGAAATGGAAAATACATCTATATATTTTTTAAACATTATTTTCACATAAAGAGGAGAAACAGCAACAAGAAAGTAACAACATAATAACAAACTTGGACAAAAAAAGTGGGCATTTAAGTTTACTGGTACTTTGCTATTTATATATTTTAGTAGCTTTATATGCCTACTTTTATTTTTAATTAAGATCTGATTGAAATTCTCAATATTGTAATTGTCTGGAGGTGGCAGTGGTCTTCATATAATTCAATTTGTTTATATTTGACCATTTTTTTTCAGTAGTGACTATAATCATGGGTACAAATTAAAAAGTAAATGTATAAAAATTTTTTTAAATGCAGAAATGAGTTGAAGTGGGTAATGGTGAAAGCAAAGACAAGGGAAAGAATCCTAAGTTTTTCTTCCTCAGGCAACAGGGAATCAGATGTGCCCAGAGGCTAAGGCAGGTGTGCAGTGGCACGTAAATCTGAAAAGGCAGATGGGCCAGAGGGTGTCATCCTATGGGACTTTGGTAGTTATGCAGTGCAGCTGAGCAGAAGGGGAGATCCCTGAAGGGAATTGGCAGGTGGGTCAGCTGATATGCTCCTTTTTTTCATGCCCTTGGTTAGATTTTCAGGAAAATCATTTGGAAGGAAAACTAAAAGATGTGTGGTATTCTTCAGATGTGGAGGCTGAAGGAGCATTAAGGCTATGTGTGGGTCTGATGCAGAGGAAGCTGCTGGCCCTCTCGTTACAGACTGTGGGCAGAAGCAGAGGCCATAGGACTGTAGAAACCATCTTAAAAAAAACCACTCATACTGTCCATGCCATGCGAGATAATGAGGCCTGTCCTGTGGCGAGTCCCATCATAGAGTATGGAAGGCGTGCTAGCTTTGGAGTCTGGCTCGAGGACTCTTTGAGGACTGTAGGAGTGTCCTCCATATCTCTGTATCCCCAACATCAAGGGCTGCACAAAATGTTCAACATTTGCTGAACAAGAGTTTGAAGGACAGAATGTACTACTCTTTGGTCATCCCTGAAGGACCATTGTTTCAATAGAAGTTTCAGCCATAAAAGAGAAAAGAACCCTTAATGCAAGCTTATCCAACCTGGGGCCCACGGGCCATACGTGGCCCAGAATGGCTTTGAATGCAGCCCAACACAAATTCATAAACTTTCTTAAAACATTATCACATTTTTTTACGACCTTTTTTTTTTTTTTTTTTTTTTTTAGCTAATCAGCTATCATTAGTGTGTTTTATGTGTGGCCCAAGACCATTTTTCCAAGGCAGCCCGGGGAAACCAAAAGATTGGACACCCCTGCAATGCTTATTATGTATCATGTTCTATTTACTTGTTATTTTAGAACAGGCTCAAAGTAGGCACGTACAAATGGCTTTGTCAGTGTCTAATGCTTAGGCAATTTAAGTAAACTGCTGAAATTTCAATCTGATGAAATTATTGAATGTATTCTTTACAACTTCTATCTCACCAGAGACCTCCTGCTAGCACTCCTGTGACAGATTTGCCTTTAAAAGGGAATTAATTTCCCTTATATTTTATTCCTCCCTCAATACCACCTCTACCCTCTACTTTTTTCTTTCTTTTCTTGTCTTTTCTGTTTCTTTGGGTGTGGGGGCATTTTCCTTTCTCCCACACCCGGTGTTTTAATTAGTGATGTTAAAGCTGTTTCAGGGCACTTTGGAATGGGGAATGTTTCATTTGATTACTGGTTTATGTAGCTGACTGCTTCCACATTCCATCCACATACCCATCTACAAATGCCTCTAGGAGAGAGTTGCTGGGAAAATTTGTTCACGCTCCCTCCAGGGAATTAAACCAATTTGCTTTAGTTCAGCCTGGTTGCATTTTTATACATAAAATGAGAAGAAAGAAGAGAATATGAGGAGACAGGGAGAGAAAAGAAGAGAGAGTGATCTTAAAATTTAAAGCTAAACTGGTGATCAATTTCCATATACTGTCTCCATGCTGAGACTACCCAAATAATTTTTCCAAATAAGCTTTCTTATTACTGGAATTTTTTGCAATATTCCTGATTGTGTCATTTTTGGTGACTTTTCACCACTGACCTTGGCAATTGGTCAGTACTCTTCCAACAGGTGCTAAATTTTTCAAAAGGAAGCCTGCTATTCTACAGTAATGGCAGGTTTTTTTCTGGATTGATTCCTCTTGGCAGGGTTGTGTTATGACTGGTACAATTCACTACTTCATTGACCCATGAAAACCAAGAGAAAGTGACCACTGTCCTGAAGAAACTTATTACCAGAAATTACCTGATTAATATTGATGCTCACTATGTCAGAGTGAAAAACGTGGGGCAGAGCCAAGTGGTACATCAACATGGCTCTTAAACAAATGAGTTCAAACAGGTAAACCTGAGAGCAGTGAAAGAAGACACGAGGACACGAGTCCTGCCGGAGAATCGCATCCTCAGTGGCCCTCATTATTTCCCCTTTCCCTTGAGTTTGTGGCATACACACACTTACACACATAGGCATACAGACATGGACATATGTGTGCATATACATATAGTACGCTCTCAATTAACGGGCTTTCATGGAGATTGGTGGATGCTGGATAAATGTAAGTAGACTCTCTGTTACCTGGAACTCAAGCAACGGGCACTCTCAAGCAAATGGCAAAATCTCAAGCAATTGACAGAAAATTCTTTTGCCATTTGCTTGAGAGTGCCCATTGCTTAAGTCCCAATAAACTGAGAGTCTGCTTTATTACTATTAGTGTTATATTCTGATGCTTGACTAAAGTGAATTGTATATGTAGACCACATTATGCACTCCATACCAGTCCCTGCTTCATTTCCCCTGCCTTTCCCAAACTTGGAGCTTGATACTTTGATCACTTTACCTTAAGACTCTGCACCACCCTGTTTTTATACCAATCTCAATTGGAGACAGGTAATGCATAAGTTGCCTCTTCCCCACAGCAGGTAGGGCCAAGTTGTAATCACCCTCTTTGTGTGCCATGTAGGCTTGGCATGCAAGCTTCTGCCTTAACCTCTAGGCTTCCTTTACTACAAGCTGAGATCTGGTCCAACATCCCTGTTGCCCATGCTGTCCCACTCTTCTTGACCCCATGGACATCGGGTCCCAGTACTGGGCTACTACTTTGGTTTCTGCCACATCGTGTTGTGAACCACTTCCAAGAATTAATAGCCCATTTCTTAATCATGCCCTAGCCTGAGAGTGTGGATGCTCAATTGCCTTATGGGTAAAGCAGAGACAATAGCATCAGCCACATAGCATTGTTGTGAGGATTAGATGAATAAATTCACATGTGTCTTTTAGGATGGTACCTGGTACCTACTAGGCCCTGCATCTATGTTAGAAGACTTAGATTTCTGCTTTCCACTGTCCTTCCTTGGTCCTTTTTTTTTCACTCCTCCGTTCATTCTCTTTTGACTACTGCTGCAGGTCCTGAGGATATGATGATAAATAAAACTCTGTCTTTGCCAATAGTGAGCTTGCAGTTAAGGTGGGGTTAGCTGGTCCTTATAGAAACACACACAAAAATAAAAACACAAACATGAAGACCCATGCAGGTTATTCTATATCTGATTGCTGTGTGGTCATAGATTTTGAAACTTAAAAGAATAAAACAATTAAACTCTCCCACATACTGCTATAGGCCTTTGGCCAAGTCACTGACTCTCTTTGAGGCTCAACCTCCTCAACTAGAAAATGGGGATAATTATGAAAAGAAGTTTGAAAATGAAAATAAATATATTATGCCTGGCACATAGTGTGTGTTGGACAACACAGCAGCTATTGTCATTATCAGATTTGTTCCTTTATTCTTCAATTTATGGAAATGAAAACAGAATAGCTTTCATTAAGAAACAAAGAGTCATGCCATTGCTCTCTACTTTAAAATGAAATCTACTTTTATATATTATGGAGAAGTAAATGTAATGTAGAAAACAGTTCACTGTATTCCTCACAACAAGTTAAAATCCTTTCATTTTCTTTAAATGCTCAAATTAAATGATGAGAATTTTTAATTATTTGTTTCTTAGCCAATATTATGGTATATTTAGAGGAGAAACACATAAGAAAACCCATAAAATTTGCATATAGGTTGCTGACATTGCTGAGATTTAAAAACTGTGGTTTGAACAAAGGAACTTCTAAAGTTAATTATTTGTTGGAACTATCTTTGACTAGAGCAGCCCAATCATTTGTGGAAATGAAGCACCATCCCTTTGGAGCCAAGTCGAAAGCAGTGAAGACCTAATGGGTCTTGGCATTATGCTCTAGTAGGTGGCTTAGCCCAGCCTTGCGGTGCCCAAGGTAGACCTCCTGGCAAAGGCATTTATGAAACTGTTTGTCTGAAATCTTCGCGAAGACAGGAGCCTTCCTTGTTTTGTTGGGATCATCATTGTCAAGCTGGTTATCTCTATGTCCCATCCCCCATTCCCCAGAATTAGAGGACCAGTCCTAATTTCATTGTCAGGTCACACATTCAGTTTGGGGACCCAGACACCCTACCACTTGGTCTTTACTCATTTTGTTCTGTTCTTCAAATCATATGCATTGTTCAAACCTCTGGCATTTTAGAACAATCCTAGTCTCTCTCTTAATTGCTGAATACCTTGTAAAGGGGACTTAATTGCATCAAGGGATACTGTAGACTCTCAGTTAACCGACACCTATGGTGATTGATTGATAAATGTAAGTAGACTCTCTGTTAACTGGAACTCAAGCAACTAGCAAACTTTCAAGCAGTTGCCAGTTACTTGAGATTTTGCTGGTTTCTTGAGATTTTGCCGGTTGCTTGAATTCTGGTGGACAAAGAGTCCATTGTGTTTCTACCTGCTCCATTCTGTTCAAACAATGAATATTTTGTTGAGCTTCCATATGTACCAGGCAGTTGGGATACAGCCATGAACTGACAGACAATGGTGGCTAAGGAATTTACTTTCTTGATAGAAGGAGAGCAAACAAATAAGATCATTTCAGATAGTTACTGCTCTACGAATTCATTACTATCTGTGCTATAAAGACAATTTTGAAAGGTATGTTATAGGATAACTGATTATTGAGGCAGGGACAGGTCTTGTACTTCTGAATTACCCACATTGCTAAGCACCTATAAGACCCGCTGGCTGCTAACATGGCCCAGCCAATGGCGGCCTGCAACCGGCACGCAGTCTCAGTGCCCTGCCTGCTGCACCCCTGGGGCCCAAGGGTAGGCTCTCAGGAAGCTTTGGGAGATGTTGTTCACTACTGTTTGCCTGAAGTTGGGACAAAATTGAACAAACAAGATGAGTTTGGTGGTTTGGAAAGTGTGAAAGTTGCTAGTGAACTCTATTCTCTATCAGGAGAAGTAACTGAAATTAATGAAGCTTTTGCAGAAAATCCAGGACTTGTCAACAAAACTTGTTAAGAAGATGGTTGGCTAATCAAGATGACACTGAGTAACGCTTCAGAGCTGGATACTAATGAGTGAAGAAACATATGAGAAATACATACCATCTACCGAGGAGTGAAAATGGAACTTTCCCACCAAATAAAGTAGTATGAAACAACTTAATCTAGCGTAGTTGTCTTAAATTAGTGGTGGATGGAAGATTTAAAATAGCAACTTTTAGTAATACCAATGAAAAAAACCTGCAACAATGCTAGTGGAAGAAAATACACCTAAACTTTTTAATGATTGCAGATAAACACGATACGCATCTTTTTCACAACATTGTGATCTTTTTAGGCTAGGCCGTGGTTATACTATTCGTAATTTCTGAAATTATTTGTGGTAAAATCTAATTATAAAAATTATGCAATTCGACAATAACATTATTACCTTAAGCCCTCTGTCATATTGTAACTTGCTTACATTCATCTCTGGATTTAGGTCAAAATACTTAATAATCTTTTCATGGGAAGTAACTGGCAATGGGGAAAAGTTTCAGTTATTGGTTACAGTGTCAGATGAACAATACTGTCTTAATTTTGTAATATACTGCATTTGCTCATGCTATTTTTATACAGTGAAGCAACAGCCTTGCAGGACAACAAAGGTTAATATTAAAACATTGAACTTAAAAAAAAAAAAAGACCCTCTGGAATGATTTCTGATGGAAAACAAGTGTGATAAACCATTGCATGGAGGAGAAAGGACAGGAATGTACAGGCATGCCTAGACTTTGACGTATAGGTGAACTGTCTTCCATTTAGCTTCTATTATTTACTCCCTGTCAGCAATTCCTGGGCTAGGTGTGGCGTCAGGAAAATTACAGAATCTCTATTTTTTTCCTCTCCTCTTTTTCTTCCATTCATGTTTCTCTTAAGATAGTTGGGTGCCTCATCAGTGCTAGAAGGGTAACTATTTTTAAAAAAAACAAAGCTGTCCCTGGAACTTGAGAAGTGGCCACGGACTGTTGTAAGCCATTCCAAGGAAGGACAACAGGATAGGATTGCCCTCCTAAAATGTATCTTTCTGGAGTAAACTGAACCCAGAGAAGCAGAAGCAGGTGACAGTGGCATTCTAAATCCGCTCCCCCCCCCCCCACCTTTTTTTGACATTTGGTAAAGGATACATGGAGAGAGAAGGAAAAGCAGCTGGATGTGCTTTGCCTGGGACCTTGCCTGTAGCAGGAGACTGTCTGTGTTTGGCATTTGTCTGTACTGCTTATAGACCTGGGCTGTGAATGCAAAGACAAATGCCAGAACAAAAGGATCACATACCAGCAGAGAAAGCCCGCCACAAATGCAAGGGAGTTTATCTTCCAGACAGATCCCATTCTTCCTGACAGATCTGAACCCCCAAATATTTCAGCTATGGATTACAAACTAGTGACAAGTCTCCTGGCTTTCTGCCCAGTTCCTAGGGTTCTCAGTTATTTTAGCAAGGTTGTGTGGCGTACATTCTTTTCTCTCTTCTCCATTCCCCACTCTGACACTCTCACTGTTCCACCCTCCTCTCCCTCTTTGTGCTGCCCACAGAGCACACACCACCTCCATGTTGCTGCTGCCCAGATCTGAGCAGCACATGCCAGAGCTAGGGAGTCTGAGAACTCTCCCCCTCAAAAGCTTGCGTTTGCTTGGTGGTCTCTCCTTTGCCTCTTCAGTTGCTGTAGACAAATAGACTCAGGGTGTTCCTGGAGAAATCAGTAGCCATTTCATTAACAGGGGCTGAGGAAAAACCCAGGGAGTCCCTAGCAGCTGAGGACGGTGATGGTCACAGTGGACCAGTGGAATCTGAGGGTTTCATTTGGGTCATCACGCTAGGCCTGAGTGGTCACTGCATTGAAAATCCTTGGGGTGAAGAAAAGATGAAATATTGCCCTTTGCAACAAAATGGATGGACCTGGAGATCATCATGCTTAGTGAAATAAGCCAGACAGAAAAAACGAAGAGCTGCATGACTTCACTCATATGCGGAATATAAAACTGAAAGCAACGAAGAGAAAAGAAATGAACAAACAAACAAACAACCCATGGACACAATGAATAATAGTTCAATGTTTATTTGGGGACGAGTAGGATAGGGAGGGGAAAAAGGGGAGGGGGTGGGAGAGGAGGGGGGGAAGCTAAATATATGGTGATGGAAAGAGAAGTCACATTAGGTGGTGAACTTATTACACAACAAGTTGACAATGCACTGTAGAATTGTATGCCTGAAACCTATGTAATCCTTGCTAACAGATGTCACCCCAATAAGTCTAACAATAAAAATGAATTAAAAAGAAAAAGAAAAGAAAATCCTTGGGGTGTACTTGTGTTGTAGATTTAGGAGTCCAGGTAGAGGGGTAGAAGATAGAAAGAGTAAGAATGTTGCTGGTGCGCTGGCCTGTCTGCCTTCGTCCTCTGACTCGCCTAGCAGTGAAAACCTAGCAGCTTGTAAATCTCTCTCCGTGTGAACCTGCCAAAGCCTCCATCCGCTGGGGGCTCTTGCCTTCAGTTCAAGCTCTGTGTTCACTGAAGACCCTACTGAAAATTCAAATATGTTACCCAAGATGAATAAATCATTCAGCTCTATCACAAGTGTGGTTAGTAGATTAACTAGCAATTTACCCAGCAGGTGCCTTAGGGAAAAGGACTACAGGCCTGTTTTTCCCTCTAGTAACTTTTTTCCCCTAAGTACCAAATGAGTTTGTTTAGTCCAAAAATTAATTTGATATAAAGTTAGTAAAAGCCAAGGTACAATAAAAAAATCAGTGCAAATCTCTGACTCAGTCTTTCCCAAATCACTATTGTTAGTATTATGGTGACAGTTTCCCTGATTTTTGAATTGAGGTGTGTGTGCGCGTGCATGCGCGTGTGTGCGTGTGTGCGTGCGCGTGTGTGCGTGCGCGTGTGCGCGTGTGCGTGCGTGCGTGTGTAAGTGTGCGTGCATGTGTGCGTGTGTGTGTGCATGTGTGTGTGTGCGTGCGTGCGTGTGTGCGTGTGCGTGCATGTGTGCGTGTGTGCGTGCGTGTGAGTTGTGTGTGTGCGTGCGTGTGTGCACACGCTATGCATAGACATATATATACACACATTTATTTTTTGAAAAGTAAAATCACACTCTACATGTAGTTTTATTGCCTACCTTTCTCATGTTTTATTGTCCTTCTACAACATCTTTATTGTTGTATAACTTTTCATCTGTAGCTTCGCAAGAGTTCCTTCAGCCAGTCCTCTCTTTTGTGATGTTTCTTCCTAACTATTCCATTACCATAAATAACCACGATGTAAACATTTTTAATGGAAGTTGTGGTAAACATATTTGATTAGGGTCAATTCTTAGACATGTGATATATGCGTCCAAATGGTAGATGTACATTTTGAAGTTTTTGACACATAGTAATATAGTACTCAATTTTCAAAAAGTTGTAATTTACACTCCTACTAGAAACCTGTGAGAGTTTTCCCACCCCCCTTGTCAACACAAGGTATTATGATTCTTCTTCAGTCTGTCGATTTGATTGATGTGAAATGGAATCTTGTTTAATTTTTTTTCGTTTATTAATTTTTGGATTTATAGGAAGAGAGTTGAGTTAATCATACTTATCAGTTCATGACCCACTTTCATCATTTGCCTGGGCCAGGCTTATCTGTCTGTCTGTCTCTTTGCCCGTCTGTCAGTTCCTTGGTTCCCCTAAACTATTCCCATTTCCCTTCTCCCCAGTTCCCACTTTAGTAACGTTTCTAATGCAATTTATGTGTATTTTTGTATGTAAAGCTTTTATTGTTTTGTGTTTTAAATATTCATAAGTATTACTAGGCAGATATTTCATTCTTTTTCTGTTTTTATTTTAAAGATGATTTTTTTTTGAGCAGACTTCCCATATTCCCCTGCCCCCAACACATATATAACCTCCGCCGTTATCAGCATTCCCCACCTGAGTGGTACATTTGTTACAATCAATGAACCATTCTTGTGATTTTCCTCCCCTCTATAATCACTATTTGTAAGATACATATATGTTGCTATGTGTATGTCTAATCCAGTGCATCTAGTTACTTTTAATTTGCTTTTCTCTGACTATTCATGAGGCTAAAGATTTTTTTCATGTGTTTGTACATTTTCTGTGATGAATTCCCTTAAGTCTACACGGGTTTTTAGAACATGTGGAGACCAGACAGGGTGCAAGGGCATCAGTTGACACAGGGAG
Organism: Lyroderma lyra; assembly: GCA_004026885.1. Lineage (NCBI taxonomy): Eukaryota > Metazoa > Chordata > Mammalia > Chiroptera > Megadermatidae > Lyroderma > Lyroderma lyra. The sequence continues at coordinate 236,173 of PVJL010000205.1, read as the reverse complement.
GCAGGTGGAGGGCAGAGACCCAGCCTGATAGGGGACAGAAGATTGGTGTAAAGGGGTCAAAAGTGACTACTCAGAAGAGCTTCTCCTTTTAAACGTATCTGGCATTTGCACTTCTTAGGCAAGCAGCCTTGGCCTCTGGTGGGGCTGTGACCGGGAGAGGGGAGAGTGGTCTGCCCAGCTTCCAGGCTTTACCAAGCTGTTTTCAATTACTTCCCAAAGGGCTTTTGTTGATGTTTTGTAAAGATTGCAAGAAAAGAGCTTTAGAGTGTGAGGCCTCTGGAAGAGAAGGAGCCCCTTTTTGTAACTGCTGGAATCATCTATGAGGTCTCTATTACTCCGCTTCACTCCCTGCCTAGGTCAACCTACCTTGCCCATAGTTTTCTCTGTCCCTTCCTCTTCTGTCTATGTTGCACTTGAATTTGGCCCCTTTGTAATTGCCTTGCCTCCTGTGTCAGCAACAACAAGATGTGCTGGATCTCCCAGGGCACACCACTCATAGGACCATTATTATGTGCTTTCTCAAACATGTCATCTTACCATATCCCCATGAATTAGGTGCAACCTATACAGTTGACCATTGGACAAGACAGTTTTGAACTACAGGGGTCCACTATATGCAAATTTTTTCAATAAATAGACAGTTGGCACCTGGCATCCCTGGGTTTTGCATCCATGGATTCAGCTGTCAATTGAGAACAGCATTTTTCATCTGAGGTTAAGAATCCAAGGATGCAGAGGGCCGACTATATGCATTGATCTATGCCATTTTATGTAGGGGACTTGAGCATCCTCAGATTTGGTATCTGCAAGGGTCCTGGAACCAGTCCCCCATGGATACCAAGGGATGACTTAATTTTGGGGGAATTGAAAGTTATACCTGGATTGTCCAAAGGTCAACTGTTAGGAAAGCAAGGAACAGTGAAGTTGAGCTAAAGATAGAAAAATTTTTCATCCAGCAGGATGAAATTTACCTCTTGTCTCCTGCTAACACTTTAAAACTTGGCAAGCATTGTACTTCTTGGTCATTTGTGAGATGAGAATGGCAGTTAGCAGTCGCCACCAAAAGGATAAGGAACAGAATGAAGGAATTTGACTTGCATTTGGGATACCTGCTTGTGCCTGGAATTTAGGCTGTTTCTGCGTAGTTCCAAGTGAAAACTTCTTGGCAGCTTGGAAACCTGAACTGCTTTCTCACTAGTGACTGTAAAAGGGCCTGCTGATCCAGTGTGCTGATTGGTACTGGCAGGGAAACTTACTCCCGAAGATCACGGAGGAGATGAGAAACCTAGACTCCTTCTCCTGCGGGGCAGCCCATGGGTATCTGTACCCTCTGCCTGGGTCTGGGAAGGCATCCTGAAAAATCAGAAGTGGCCCTTAGAAGGTGCTTATTTTAACATTTCTCTGGAAGGCCACATTTTATTCTTAGAGAAGCACGGGTTAAATAAATTTAAAGGCCATCTTCTAATTCAGAATTATCAAGTACAAAAAGAATTTCTTATTTTTAGAGTAAGGTTTCAATATAATACACAGTTGCCAAAAGAGAAGTAATTTGTTTCTTGTCATTTTGAAATGAATTGCTCAGCAAGCCAGCACACGTCTTGTTAGGCTCAGAAAAGTCAGGCGTTTTCCCAAATAAATTATTGACTGTGAGATAAATTATGGGAGATAAGACCATGCCTTTGCTTCATTTGCCCTCTTTCTAAATTTGTTGCCACAGTTTTCACAATGTTCATTTCAAACCTTGGGCAATCTGAAATATGTCACTAAGAGAAATTCAGTGAAAAGTCAGTGAGTGACCTTTTATTTTTCATAATAACCCAAATGTAATAAAAGTACATGTAAAATAAGCCTGCAAGAAGAGATTATCTGTAGTAGCATATGTTCAGTGTTAGAATTTAGAAATCAATTGCAAAACACAGTGGGAATATGTATGTCATTATAAGAAATGACAGCTCAAAAAGAAATGACAGCTCAGCATAGTCCTGATTTGAAAGGAAAATTCCTTCTGCTGTCCTACTTGGCCATAGAACATAACTTTGTCTGATATGGAAAAGAGAGAAGGCCCAATATCCCAGTGGGTACTTTATAGGGATATAGCATAAGTATTTGTCACCATAAGCAGATCTGGATGCCAGCATTTATTAGGTAGATTTTATAGCCTCAAGTTTCTCTATTTTAAGTTATCAGACTATGACTTTATGGTTAGTTGTTTCCATGTGAAAGGTAACTGATAGGAAGAATTTCCTATAGCCAATAAAATAATCTGCTGTACATTCATTTAACATACATTTGATGAGTACTGACTGTGCACCAGGCATTGATCTGGACCCTGAGGGTTGAAGATGACTACAACGCGGCCCCTATTTCGGAGGATATTACATTCCATTGTAGGACATCAATGGGTAGCTGAGTGAGTAGTACAGTAGGATAAACAGCATAAGAGAGGCATGTATTATACAAAGTGCTGCACAAACATAGAGGAAGGAGTGATCAGCTTTGTTTGGATAGGTCAGCAAAGTTTTGCACAAGTAGTGACAACTTAGGGGGCTTCCAGGGGCTAGGGAAGAAACCAGAGTCATCGGCTCAGTGAGTCCTGTGTGGGGCATCCAGAACCCACAAACAGGCACCTAGCATGCTTAGGGTACCCAGCTCCATAGAATTGACGAGCGTGAGGGAGGCAGCCAAAGGAAGGCCTAAAACATTAAGTAGGGCTCTGTGATGAGGCTGAGTGCCATCCCTGAGTTTGTTGCCTTTATCCTGCTCATCCTTGGGGCCCTGTTCTAATTGACCATGTCAGGGATAATATTAAGAATATTTGACAGGCAGTAGGGCACAGATTACATAGGTTAGAAGGAGGAAAGGCCCAAGACCCTCTCCTATGCTAGACCTTTTATTTGTTGGAGCATGGTGTCCACCAGGTTCCCAGGGACTAGCCCGAGTGTCTTGGAGGAGGCAGGACAACAGCCATTTACCAACCAGTTTGGAAGCATTTGCACTGCCCTCCGCCAGTCTCCAAAGAGAGCTAGGGAGGTGTGTTTTAATTTCTCATCTCCGCTGCACCCCTCCACAGAGATGATTTCATCCCTTCTTGATGTCTTGAGTTAATTACTCTCTCCTCTCCCCACTGCAGAGTAAACTGTCTTAAAAAGCAAAACCAATCAGTTCCACTGCCCTGATTAGATCTCTTACAGAACGAAGTCCAAGGTCCTTCTAAAGCCTGCTGGTCATATGTGATCTGGCCCCTGTTGTCTTTTTAACTCTAAATTCCATCATCCCTATTATCCCCCCTGTCCCTCCCACCTCCTGCCTCCCTGGCACATGCTCCTCAGTGCAGTTTGCACAATGCCACCAGTGCAGTATACTCAAGTGATGGAGTGGTTTAAATGTTTCCTCTAGCAGGCTTCAGGTAATATGGCTTACCTATGGTTAGCTGGGAGGGCCCCACAGGCTAGCACAACATCTTGCATAGTAGGTGCTCCTGAACATTGATGGACGGATCAGCCTGGTGTACCTTCTTAGACATAAGATGTGGACTGAGATGATGGCTACAGTCAGTGAGTGAAGGGTAGTTGAATAAATAAATGACAGGCACATTTCATGTTTAGAAATGTTAAGCATAGAATTTGTTACTGGGATCTTTGTATCCACATCTTCAGTTATAATGTAGTGTTAGTAGATTGACCTAATATGAGCAGTATTCATATGTGCCACTTATAAAATATAAATGTGAGTGAAGTCACTCAAGAGACATTTGTAGAGCACCAAACAGTGTGCTCAGCTCAGAGTTAACAAGCATAGAAATGTCCTTGCCCTCCTGAAGCTTATGGTTTCATGATGGAACCAAATAATGAGTAATGAAACTTTCTACCATCTCTGCTTCCCACCCGCCATCGTCATCTCTTACCTGGACCACAGCATAGACTCCACACTGTTCTCTCTGCCTGCATGCAGGCTCTTAAACTCTCTCTACATGGCAACCAGAGAGAGCTTTTAAAAATCTAAATCAGTACTTGTGCCAATCCTGTTTAAGTCTGTTCATTACTTCATATTGCAATTAGGATAAAATCCTAATTTTTTCCCACAGTCTCCAAGGTCAAGTTTGATTGCACCCCTGCCTCTCCTCCAGGCAGGAATCAGGCCACTCTGCCCTGCTTTACCTCTGCCCACCCCACGTCCCAGTACCCACTAGCCTTTTGCTCCTGAGCACCCAAGCTCCTTCTCTTCTCAAGGACTTCGTGTTGCTCTTTGCTTTCCCCATGGCTGGCCACTTCTCAGCCTTTAGGTCTACCTAAAATTGATCCCTTCCACTGCCTCCATTACTTTTTGTTTCATTTTGTTTTGTTTTTTATCAAAGAGTTCTTCTCAGCTCTTAACATAATTTGTAATTTTCTCTAATTTTGTTGGAGAGCAAAATTTTTTGAAACTAAGACTTTCCTGTGTGGTTTAGAACACAAAGAAGAGAAATGGATCTTGGGATTTTCAATGCAGACATCCTTTCTTCTGGTTCCAAAGAAATACCTAATTAAATTACCTAAGTAAAATGCCCAGGTCACTTGCAATCAGCAAAGGCATTCTTCCTACGATTTTGGTTGGACTGAACACATCTTCAAAATAAGATGTTTTTCATTGTGAAGCAAATGTTTTGCAAGTTAGGGTGCATTAACTAATGCACAGGTGGGGTTACCCACTGAACGAGAGAGTTAAGTGAGTATACATGCTCATTCAGAAGAGGCTTCTCTTTACAAATGTGCTAAGGTAAAGAGCAAGCAAGAATAGTAATAAAAAATTAAATGCTGGAAGAGGTGGAAATTTTGGAGTCTTAAATGAATAACTGGTCTAAGAACAACATTTGTTAGAAACTTAAACTGTAAGAAAAAGGTAAGCTCTGTGAGTCCTCAAGATATATGGTTAGAGCAGATGCTCCTGGGAATAACCAGAGACTGAGGGGGACTGAAAGGGTTGGGAGGGAGCACAGAAGGAGAGCATGGTGAGGGAAAGAGAGAGAGAGAGAGAGGAGAGAGATGAAAAGGGAAGAGAAGAGCAGGCAGAATCAAGCAGTACCAGGTCCTTCAGGGTCTAATCAATGACTAGGAGACATGGCATCCTTCCTTAGCTGATTCTTGGTGGTGCTGGAGGTGGGAGTGGTTATCCTGTTGGCACTTTGCTGTGTGGTTATAAAGGCAAAGTGGTGGAGCACCCTTGGATGCCCTTAGACCATCTTGGTCTAGAACATTATTTCCTTCCCTGTGATTCCCATTATTCAAAAGCCTCTGATTTCCTGTTCCAATTTTCCTAGCAATAATTTATTGAAATTGTATTTCAGATCAATAGCAATCATTATTTTGAGGGATGGTGGGGGAGGTTTCTCCTGTGGCATACATATGAGGTGTGATCAAAAAATACAATGATGGTGAATGCTACTGCCAAGTGCCATCCAACAAAAAGGCAGGGATCATCAATATGGGAAGTGCTGCATCAAACCTGAGTGACCGTGTGTGACAAGTTTCAACTGGTTTGGTGCAGTGGGTCGGTTGTGAGCTACAGTTGAGAGAAGGTGTGTTTTAAAGTGTGCTGTTCATCAGGGATCATGAACATTGCATTAACATAAATTTCTGTCAAATAAAAACGTTACGGTGTGTCCTCATCCACCTTATTCACTGGATCTGGCTCAATGCGACTTCTGGCTCTTCCCCAAAGTCAAAGTGACCGTGAAAGATAAACGTTTTCAATGGGTTGAGGGCATCGACATGGCCGTGATAGTGCAACCAAAGACACTGAGTAAGGAAGACTTCCAGAACTGCTCCAGAAAGAACCATGGGATTGCTGTGTTTGAAGTGAAAGGGTGTATTTTGAAGGGGATTAATAGCAATGTGTCTTTTACTGTAATAACATTTTGTTAATTTAAACATTCACTCTATTTTTTTTTACCACACCTTGTTACGTACATAGCAATTTAGGAATAACGGAGCCAACGTCCTTATAAATTCTAAAACCTTTCCAGGATAAACTGTAACCCATCCTGTGTACTACTGATGGCTCACTCCTTTGCTGTTCGCCTGCAGCCTGCCACGAGTCCTGTGCGGCCTGCTCGGGTCCCACCGAGAAGCACTGCCTGGCCTGCAGAGAACCCCTCCACGTGCTGAGAGAGGGCGGCTGCGAGAACAGCTGTGGCAACGGGTTTTACAACAAGCAGGGGACCTGCAGTGGTAGGTGCCAGACTTTGCATGCCAAAGTATCGTTTCCTTTTCTAGCATCGCTTGTTCAGTTCCAATCATAGCTCCAATGACTAATGTTTCTTTTACTCAACAAATGCGGGTATGCCAATGGCTGCTAACATTGCTGGTGTTTTAGTGCTTTACAAAACATGGTTTTTTTCACCTAGGGGGATCCCCATTAGTACACCGCTGTGCCCCAGAAAATGTGTTAGATGGGGCTGGGTGTTCTTCTAGCCTCATCCCACAGATGAAGACCGTGAGGATTTGGCTGCTTGCTCCAGACCCACAGCTGTAGGGACAGGAGCAGGGCTTCCTTTCTCTACATCCCAAATTCTCCATCGACTCTATGCTGCCTTCTAAATATATATTGAGACAAAGACCAGAGGTCAGCCCAGAGCTGACCATTTGGTGTGGTCATTGCCTTATAGCTAAAGCAGTTCTTGTTTATTCTATCTTTAACAATCACTGTGTACCCGTAAAAGTTAACCCAGTTTCGTGCTTCCTGACGGCCGGCTGTTCCAAGTACTTTATAAACATTAACCCATTGAGAGGCAGGAAAAGGTGGTGGGAAAAGCTTGACCTTGGGCAAGTGATTTAATCTATTTCTGCTTCAATTTCCCCTTTGTAAGATGGGGATGCAATAGTATCTGTGTGGACAGAATAATGGCCCCTCAGATATGTCTGCATTCTCATCAGCAAAACTGTGAATATGCTGCCTAAAATGGCAAAGGGCATTTGGAGGTGTGATTAAATTAAGGGTCGTGAGATAGGGGATCATCCTGGATTATCCAGGGGCGCCCACATCATCACAGGGTCCTTGTATGAGGGAGACAGGAGGATGGGAGTCAGAAAAGATCTGAGATGGAAGCCAAGATGAGAGCGATGCCAGAAAAGGCCCGTGAGCTTGCAGGCAGTCTCTAGAACCTGAAAAAAGACCAGGACATGGATCCCCCCGAGAACTTCTAGAAGGCATGCAGCTTTGCTGACACCTGGATGTTAGGACTTCTGATGTCTAGAGCTGTAGATAATAAATTGGTGTTGTTTCAACCCACTGAGTTTGTGCTAATATATTACAACAACAGTGGGAAACTAATATACACCCAACTCAGAAGGTTGTTGGGTGGATTGAGTTAATGTAAGCAAAGCAGGGCACAGAGGAAGTGCTATGTAAAGTTTTGTAAAGTTTTGGTGTTTAATCCTGACAACAATTTTAGGAGGTAGTTATTATCATCACCCTCATTTTCCTGATGAAGAAACACAGGTAAAACCACTTGCCTACTGTCTATAGTTAATAAGGGGCAGAGTTGGGCAGAAGCCTTGGGCTTCTGGCTCTAACTCTCAACCGCCTCTGAACCACTCTACTACTCACTGTGATGTCATCTCCCCTTGCGCACGTCTGCCTGTTTCCCCCTCTCTCCTTTTTCTAGTTTCCTCTCCTCACTTCCTCTTCTCCTCCTTCCTCCTGTCCTCCTGTCAGTCTTTTAGATCATTCAGTTGCCCCTGTTGACATGGTCAAGCTGACACGTAGCCACCTGACAATAAATGATTGAGTTTGCTCTGATAGTCGTACCTATAGAAAGACTATGATGATTTTTAGAAAAATATCTCTAAGTTCACTAACTTAATAGACATTGTGCAGTCCATAAAATTTCCTTGAGTTATTGTCCTCATTTTATTTACTGGACAGGGCAATAGCAACAATGAAATCATTTGGGGAGTCGACTATCCACTTGCCTTAGGGAAGAGAGATAGCTCTTGGCAGCTGCTTGCTTCGAACTGTGCAGAAATCCATCAGCATTGCTGGTGTGAAAAATCTCACTTGGTATGAGTCACGGTGGCTGTGGATTCAAGAGAGCACAGTGAAGGAAAGGCCAGGCTGCCATTATTACCCTGAGCATTTTAATCTTTTTCTGCCAGCATCACTCTACTGCTCAATGAAGCCATATGTATTCTCTAAAGGTCAGCCGATGTCACATTTGCACAAATCCAAAGGTCTAAAGGTATTTACCCGTTAAGTCCCCAAGGAGGCTGTCTACTGTCACTGACAAGGAATGGTGATACTGACCTGCTACTGAGAAGGTATTATATGGATTGAGAAAGCAACTTTGGTTGGGGAAGCATGTATGTAAGAGGAGGGATGGCTAGTGTGAGCCTGGAGGCAGTAAGGGCTGGGCTCAGACGCTGAGTGAAGAAAGCTAGAGCTCCTTATGGACTGGAATATTAAAAGAAACAAGACTGCTTAACAGGTGGCTTAGGGAGAGAGTGTATGAGTGTCCAGCCATGTAATATGAAAAACAGAGACATTTATGACTGGATTTTTTCCAGACAGCCCTCGTATATCTGAAATACTATCTGTATACATTTTGAAACAAAGCATCAGAAAGAAAGCTTCCAAACAGAAGGATGGACCATTGCTAACCAATCAAATGATCAACAAATAATTACCAAATGCCTGGCCTGTGCTGAGCGCAATGAGAAACTTTGTGATGCCATTGACATTGACCAATGGGCCTTTTGATAGACAAGGAGTTTACACTTTCCATAAAATTGTTAGTTCTCTAAGTTTGTATCAAATGCCTTCAGAAATGTTCAAATAATATTTTCTAAAACAATGGTGAACCAAGTCACTGATTGGTATCAGAGTGTTAATTAAAACGTCTGGTGCTGATAATGCTGACTCATTTCCAATTCAGATTAGTACTATTCAAGATAAAGACCGGCTGGTGTTGGTTTAATAATTTATAACCAAGCAGCCCATATCTGTAGAAATCTCAAAGTCAAGTGCTGAGAAAAATCCAGCATAACCTGTTATAAATGGTGGTGTGCCCTGGTTGAAAGAATTTGTATAATAGTAACCAAGTTTGTCTGTGGTACATGCTTTGAGTTTTACAAATATTAGATATAAAGGGTGGGGAAACTCAAAGGACAAAACCTCCTCATTCTTTAGTTGTTTAAGTACTTGTGCTATTAAGAAGGCTTTTCTGACTCTAGCTCACATCATAAATCAAAGCAAGTTCAGAGGTTTCTGTTAGCCGTTCTCATTCTCTTCCTTCCTCCATTTCTTTCTCCTTTTTTCTTTCTTTCCTTCCTTTTACCCTCATTGTCCTTTCTTGCCTAGGGAACTATTTTTTTATCTTTTTTGTTTTTACAGGCTCATGTAAACTGAGTATTGTTGTTTTGAGTACATTTGACCCTTGAATAACACAGGTTTGAACTAGGCTGGTCTACTCATACTCAGGTTTTTTTTCAATAAATAATACTTGTACTGTTTTTGTTCAGCGGTTGGGAGTCTGCAGATTCAGGGGACTGACCATATCCATTGATTACACACTAGTTTATACAGAGAACTTGTGCATCCTTGGATGTTGGTATTTGCGGGAGTCCTGGAACCAATCCCCCATGGATACTGAGGGTGGTTAAGTTTTGGGGAGTTGAAAGTTATATGCAGATTTTTGACTGCACAGGGGGTTGACACCATCACAAGTGTCAACTGTATGTGTATGTGTGTATATATACTAGGGCTGCCAAAAAATGTGCACACGTTTTAAGAGATGTTATTTATGTATTACTTTTTGAAGTTGAATTGAATTATGGTAGCAATGTGTAGTATGAAGTTTGCTCAAAAGATGATGTTAATCAAACGAATGTTAGCATCACCATGCAACAGGCAGGACAGTCAAAGAAAATGACAGAAACACAGTTGTTGTTTGAGGAGCACAAGACCATTTTGAAGTGGCATTTGAAATTTGAGAACATTGTTTGAGTTTCCCCCATGTTCTCCTGACTTAACACCCCATGACTTCTACCTATGGGGACCTTAAAGGATGTGGTGTAGCACAGAAAACCAGCTGCACTGGTGGTACTTCAGGAAGAAATTGAAACCACATGTGCAGCAATACAACTGGATACTTTGGTCAGCGTTGCCCAAGCAGTAGTTCACCGTAATCAGAAGTGTCTGCATGCTGATGGTAACCACTTTGAGCAGCTCTTGTAATTGCAGAAGTCAAACATGAGTTGTATGCATCCTTTGTTAATCAGTATATATTGAGTATGACAATTTTAATACAGTTTTTTCCTTTCTTAAAATGTTTACTATACATTTTTTGGCACCCTTTGTATATAGTATACGTGTGTGTGTGTATGTGTGTATATAAAATTTCATTAACAGATACCATGTTAGGTAGGTCATATTGTCCTCTTTTTTCTCTGTTTTAAAGACTCACCTACACTGCTGTATCATCTAGCCCTTTGCTTCTCACTGCTGCATGGTCCTCCCTGGTCTACTTCCACCATAGCTCACACATCTACTCCCCCAGGGACAGTGGTATGACCTATTTGAAAGAATTTAACCTGGGTTCCTTCCATCTGCACACCATCACTAGAAAGCACTAGTGAACAATCTCAGAGATGTCCCTTTATGACGTGTGTGGGAAGTTCCCTAGGATGGATAACCTAGGAGCAGGATTGTTGGTTTCTTGACCCTGTGTATTCTCTATTTGACTAAGTAGTGTCAGGTAGCTCACCAAAATCTACACTCCAAAGCATGAGGCCTCTCATTTGATGTTATCAAGCTTTAAATTTTTTTCTGGTCCATAGGTATACAGGTAGAAATCCCAATTTAATTTGAATTCTTCTGGTTATTAATGAATTTGAAAATATCTTCAACTCCTGTGGGACGTTTGTGTTTCCTCTTATGTAAATTTTTAGTGTGTTTCCCATTGGCCTTGCTGCCTTTTGATTATTGATTTATGGAGTTTCTAGTATGTTATAGATATTAACTCTTGTGAGTCTTAAGTGTGCAAGTATTTTCCTATTTTCTTAACTTTTAACTTTTATTATGGTGCTCTTTGTTGAACAGAAATCTTTAATTCATTATTTTTCACTTTAACATTTTGCTTTGGGATTTTTAAGAATTCCCCTCTTTTTGAACTTGACTTACCTTTTTGTTGTGCTCAAGTTCACAAAGAAATTGCTCCACATTTTCTTCTATTAATCTGACAGTTGTATCTTAACTCAGGTTGTTGATCCATCTGGAGTCCACTTATGGATATAGGTTTAAGGAGGGAGCCAGTTTGATTTTTTTCTATTTCATAATTCAGTTTTCCCAACATCATCTAATAATTGAATCTTCTCTTTTCTGTTGACCTTTATTGTATATTAGATTTCTATATGCTCATAGGTCTATCTCTGTGATAATCCAATAATCTAAATTTCTGTTCTTGTATGTACCCTGCCACATTATTTTGTTTTGTGTTTTCATTAATTTCTATTGCTTTGCAGTATGTCTCAATAACTGATTGAAAAAATTCTTCCTTTATCTTCATTTTCAAAATTGACTCAGTTATTCGTGAACTTTAGAATATGTTTATTAAATTCCTAATAAAATACAACTGGAATTTCTATTCATATTTTATTGAAGTTATAGGTTAGTTTTGGGAGAAATGACATCTTCCTAACGATTTTACAAATTATACTCCTAAGTATTACTTTACTTTAGGTACATCTTAAAGTGTTTGATTTATAATGTTTTTATTATTAATCAATTTATTTTTAATTTCAGCTCTTTTTTTTTTTTGTTTTTTTGTTTGTTTGTTTGTTTTGTATGTGGGTAGTTCCCTGGCTGGGAATCGAACCCAGGCCGCAGCATTGACAGCGCCAGCACCGAAGCCTTAAGCCGCTACACCACCAGGGAATTCCCTCAGCTATTCTTTATTTCTAGGGGAATCCACTTAGCTTGCAGATTATTCAGTTCTGTTGAGATGCCTTTTTAGAATTAGAAACTTCAGAAGATTTTAGGAAGGGTGGGAAGAAAGACATTTTATAGATTTATTTTTGCTTCTTTATTCTAGTTATGAATTGAAGGAGTGATTTTCTTTTTCCTTGATATGCAAGTCATTTCTTTTACCCATTTACTGAAGACTATCTTGCCTTACATGATGCTGAATTATCCAATATTCAAGATGGAATATTTGGCCCTATCACTCACATCGTTTTCCTTAAGTTCTTGAAATATTTTTCAGGAGGATAGCAGGGTGTAGGTGGATTAAGAGAATAAATCTCAGTATTGATTCTCCAATAGTTAGGAGGTTTGTTTTGCTTGTTTTTGCAGAATTTAGCCAATGAGTATAAAGTAGATGGAGTCATAGACTCACCTGTAGCTGCATTTACCTTCACCTCCTCTCCTTCTGTACTTTAGAATGTACATCCCATTTTTACCCCAGGTATTCTTTCAACCATTATTCATATTCTCCTCTTTTTAAAACCTTTCTCACGGTCTATACTTGCCTTGAGCGTTTACAGTATTGGAGGGACAAAATATCCTTCTACCCTTTTAATTATTTTCTCCTCTCTCCCCATGGCCAGGAGCCTTTAAAGAAACAGTTAATCATCATTTCCTTCACTTTCATTCTGTCCAGTGATTCCCCTGAAATTATCATGGTACGGATCACCCATATCTCAATTTCAAAGTGTAGTGAGCCATGTTCAGAGTTTATTTGTCCTTTCTGCACTGCTAATGACTTTCTCCTTTTCCTCCCTCAACTTCTCAGCCATCACATTCTTGTTTTCTGTCCTACCTTCTTGTATCATTTCTTCTTGGTAAACTTTGCTACTTTTTAATTTTTTATTAAATGTTGGTGCTTTCCAGATCCTTGACTCCTTCTGTCTTATCTTTCATGCTTTTCTGAATAAATTAACAAATTTCTGATTTCAACAACCACCTGTGTGTGATGATACCCAGGCCTCTCTCCTGAGCTCCAGAACTATAAATCAGGCTACTTACTGGACTGCATCTATCAAAAAATGGTTCATCATAAACCTTCATACCCTCTCTCTCCTTCTTGCATTCTGTGAATGACATCACTTATCCCCCGAGCCACACCCCTGGAAGCCATCTGAGACACTCTCTCCACATAGCTCTCAAATCCATCATCTCCTCCATAGGATTGATCCATCCCTGATCATCTTATTCTATGAGCATGGTCTTCTAACTAAGCCCCAAACTCTCCTTCCTCACCCCTCCAAACAACCCTCCAACTTGAAGCCAAAACTGATCATTCTTATACTCAAACATGGCCATGTTTCTATGGTGATTAAAACTTGGCAGGGGCTGTCAGTGCCTTTCTTTCACAGGATGAGAATCTAGACTCTAGAGTCTGGCATACAGGTTTAAATCACCTGGCTTCGTCCACTTTTCCACCTGAATGGCACTGCTCTTTCCCTGAACAGCACAGTCTTTGGCGAGGCTCTGGGCCTTTCCTTGCCTCACTGCTCCGGCCAGAAGTGCATTCCATCAGTCAGGCATTCTCTGACTCACTTCCCAAGACAATGATCAGGCATCGCTTCTTAAATGAATCCTTTCTTGACCTTTCATACCTCCCACCCCATGCACATTTTGTTGTTGTTGTTTGGAATTTTCATTGTACCTATACAAACTAATCTGAGTGATAACTCTAATATTTCTAATATTGCGTATGTCTGTCTCCATCTATGAGACGTATAAGCCCCTTAATGAAAAGACCAAGTTGATTTGATTTTTGTATCTCTACCACCTAACACAGTACCTGGTACAGAGCTTAAGAAGTTTGGGGGCTAAATGAGTGAATAAATGAATGAGTAGATGCTGTGATTGTATGAAGTTCAACAATTTCAACATGATTTTTGTTCCATGACCTTGCTTAGTAGACCTCTGGGTTTCTAAATTCTCTCTCCAACTAGGGTTGCCAGATAAAAAAATGAAGTATGTCACACAAACTAAAACTAAACAATAATTTATTATTTTTCTGAAATTCAAATTTAACTGGTCACCTTGTATTTGTATTTGCTAAGTCTGGCAACTCTATCTTTAAGGTATTTTAACTTTAAATCCCATATTAAATTGGATATACTGTGGGGCAGGGGGTGGTATGCTTCAGTGTATTTGTTATGCTTGGTGCAACGAATAATTCTTTGGTTCTTCAACTGTGACAACGAAAAGTGCCAAGTCCTTTGAAATGTTGGGATCGAGGAGACAGAATTCAGCTGAGCAGCCAGAGAACAAGATTAGTATGTTGATACCAACTGTGGATTTCTTCTCTGCTCCTTTGGCTCACAACTGACTTTCTCTGTTGGGTTTTCCTCCCCTTTAGCTTGTGACCAATCCTGTAAGAGTTGTGGCCCCAATAGTCCTAGATGTCTTACTTGTACTGAGAAGACAGTATTGCATGATGGCACGTGCATTTCTGAATGCCCTGGTGGGTACTACGCTGATGCCACTGGTAGATGCAAAGGTAAGACATGAGTCTTCATAATCATCATCATCATCAACTATACTTGGGGCTATATTCAGCTCACTTGGGAATTTGTGTGTATGATGGGGAAATGTCAGATTAAAAGGAATAGCTTTTTCATTATAGAACCTATGTATTTGTATGTGAGTCAGAGATATGGGTGGATGCTGGGGGATAAGAGTGAATAAAAAAGGGCTTAGGCATATCAATCATCAGTACAGATCATTTTGTCCTTTTGAAATGCCAAGGACATCTTTAAGATCTTCATATAGTCCTTGTACACTTGTAAACCATCAGCAATTTAGGTTGTAGGTATGACAGAATCATTCCCTCGATGGAATTTATAAACACGTATATTGGCAATGGCAACACATCACAAAAATAAAAAAGTAAACCAAGTTTGATAGCATGTAAAACTGAAGTCTGTATCTATTGAAAATGTCATTTTATGTGCTATTTACCTATTGTTTCTCAGACTTATACAACCTAAACTGTGAAACATTCCCACTTGAGACTTTATAAATTTCAATTTATATATGCTTGACTTGTATCTTTCCTATGGGAACCCTGAAAACTTGTTGCTGCCTAGGACAGCTTCGTCACATTTTCACTTATACCAACTATCCTGTAGTGCCGGGATGTTTAGGCCTGTTCCTCAGTCTCTTTCTATGAACTTTCCTTTTGTTGGTCAGCCTCTTTACTCACCCAGTGGTCATTCCTTTTCCTCCACATTCTGCCCCCAAGGATCCCATCGATTCCACACTCCCCTCTCCCAGCTCCTAATTATTGTCCTCTGGAACCTTCTTCCAGTATCTCCCTCCTGTCCTGTAGGACAGGCCATGGTACCATCTATCTATCTCTTAGAGTAAGCTATGTCTCACTGTGACCACCCAGGACCAAAGCAGGGGACATGTGTGTCTGACATTGTTATATGCATTGGTCAGATACTTAGGAAGAGGGACCCAAAAAACCTGGAATTATCTTCTTGGAGTGAAGCCCCTGTAATACAGGTTTCCTTTGCTAGGTGAGTTCTAGGAACCCATCTGCATGTGTATCAACTGGCATTATTGCAAGAGACTGCGTTTGGCTTCAGTGAATTTTTGGGGAGACTCTTTCAACACATTTGCCCACATCGTGATGGGGGATTTACATGAATAATGGGTGGCATGATAACACACCTGCCCATACCACACTGAGTGTTCAGATTTTTTACCAAAAACAACATGACCCTCATACCCCACCTTCCCTGTTCACCCGATCTCACTCTGAGGGACATTTTTTTGTTTTGTTTTCCTGGATGAAAAAAGTTCTCAAAGGGAAACGTTTTGCTGACATGAAAGAGGTGAAACAAAAACCAGCAGAAGCACTAAAAGGCATTGAAATTGATGAGTTCAAAAATTGTTTTGAGCAGTGGAAAAAGCATCTTCATAGGTGTATTGCATCAAACAGAGAGTACTTTGAAGGTGACTGAAGTTTAAACATGTAACAATAAATATATAATTTTTTATAAATGAATTCTTGGTTTTTTGGGTCCCCCCTTGTAAATGTAATTCTTTCTTTCTTAGAATCCCAGGATGTCCAAGCTGGGAATACCTTAAACGATCATTTAGTCCAACCTCTATCGTGCATATGCCAAGGAGCTAGGTCTGGAGAGACCCAGACTTGGTAAAGGGCACATATAAATTAGTGGGTAAGCTGGTCAGAATTCTAGGCTCCCAACAGTCAGACCTCTGATCTTCCTACTTGTCCTTCTTCAGGCAGGGCATTTCAGGTGCACACAGACCCGGGCTAACTCCCAGCCCTGCTACTAATTAGCTCTGTAATCTTGAGTGAATTTTTTGATTTCCCAAGACCTCAGTTTCTTCATCTGTAAAATAAAGTTCATGGTTCCTACCTTATAATGTTGCTATGAAGATTAAGAGTGGTGTTGTGTATAGAACACTTAAACACTAAAGGGGAGCCAAGAAATAACAGATAAAACAAGGGTAAAAAAGATGGGTAAATGGACAAGGTGGGCAATTTTGGTGATATAACCACCTCCCACCACTTCTTTTCCCTTGATCTGGCGTGAGAGCCGAAGGGAGATTGAGTGTGATAAGGGTGAAGGCTTCCTGGTCACCTCAGTCCCTTGTGTTCCCCTCTCACCCTCTTCCTCAGTTTGTCATGACTCGTGTGCCAGCTGCTCCGGACCCAGGGCCTCTCACTGTACAGCCTGCATCCACCCCCAGGCTCTGCGCCAAGGCCACTGCCTGCCCACCTGCGGAGAGGGCTTCTACCCTGACCACGGGGTCTGCAAAGGTATTGTGGGTGTCGCTGTTACTCTTAAGATACTCCCCCCCCCACAAGGGTGCAGATGTAAGTTACTTTTCAGTGCAACTTTTCCTTTAGTATATCTTAGACGGTTATGCATACATTATATACTTTTTTCATTACCAAAAGATAATCTGAAAAATCACGTTGGAGTATTTGTGAAGATACCTCCAAATTTATGATTTTCCTGGTCATCCTTGAGAAAACTGTTATTTTCTTTACCGTACACTAAAACAAAACCACTTTTATTTTCTCATTATTCTCTTCTCCTAGCATTGCTAATGTTTTCCTTACTCTTCATTTTGTTTTTCCCTAAAGAACCTCTTTTTGTTAATGATGCTGCTGAGCAAACTGAGAGTCAGTAGCAGTGCCTCTGGGCTGAGGAAAATGGAAAATCTTAAATAAATGTTTGTCAGAAAGGCTTTGGGCTTATTGGGAGGGCAGTCTTTTGAGTCTTTTGAAAGTAGAACCCTGGAAGCAAACACTTTAATTAAGTGAAATTAATGTATATTTATTTATACATAGGACCCCATAGAAAAGAGCTTAAGAATAGTTAGAAGAAAAGTGTATTTAGAACAGGCAGCTGGAATATATATTCTGAAAAGGAAAATATCACAAGTCTTCTAAGGAACAGGAAAGTTATTGTATCAAAATGTGGGTGTGAGATCATTCAAGTACTGTATTTGGCTCTGATTTTCACCAGTAGCAGGGAAAACAAGGAGCTGCGATGGACTGTGAAATTCTTACTGCTGCTCAGAAGAGGCCTCTTCCTTGTTTAGAAAAGCAGCCTTTCCTCACATAAATTCTAAGAGGAATTTATTGCCTATGTAGTGGGTAATGGATGACATAATGGACAGTAACGCCAATGACCATTTTTGCAAACAAGCACAGCAATGGCTTTTATATGAATGCTTCTTAAACATCTTCAATAAAAACTGAAGGCATAACATTAAGTCCTCATTCAGTGAATGTGTTTTTCTGGAGAACCAAGTCAATCTTGTCCAGTTTATTGGGTTGTTTTATTTCTTTTTTCCCGTGTTCTAGCCAAGCAGCCTTGTAGGACCTGAGAGATGTGACTGGTTAACATTACCTTCGTTTTGCTCCTCACCCATATTATTATTACCATCATCCATGCTTTGTGTTGAACACTAGAAACATAACCTTTTGAAAGAATGTATTTGGCAAACTTTTACAAGGGGTTTGGATTACATGAGGGCTTCCCCTTGGTTGCAGCATATATATGATCCTTGGATTGTGCTCTGAATTTTACTCCTCTCGGCAGCCTGTCATTCCTCTTGTCTGACTTGCGTGGGTCCGGAGCGCTCTCATTGTACCCAGTGTAAGAAGCCCGAGGAAGGACTGCAAGTTGAGCAGCCATCTGGGGCAAACGTCACCGCTGGCCAATGTCTGCCCCAGTGTAGAGCCCAGTTTTACTTGAAGAACACTGGGCTGTGTGAAGGTAAGTAAGCATGATTTGAGGAGATGTTCAGTAGCTTCTGGGTTTACCACTTGAGAGATCCTGTGAGGTGGGACCAGAACGCCCCTTGTTTTCACATGAGTGGTTCTAAGATGCTTGTGGTTGGGGCAGAAGACCGGTTTGCAAAAGAGTGGCCCCCTCAGATGTCCTCCTTCCCTCTGTGAATAATGGATGATCTGAAAGAGCTAGTTCCCTTTGCCCTACTCTCCCTGAAGTAATAGTCCCAGGAGTTCCAAACAGGAGTTTTTTCAGAGGCCAATCTGAATAGCTAAGACCCAGTGCTCATTGTAGAATTCCATTTATTATTCTTTCTCATTCGCTCCTCTGACTATGAATTGGTTCCTTCAGGGCAAAATCTGGACTTCTGTCAAAATTTAGCAGTAATTCCTGCCATTGTCTTGACATAGCATCTATAGAAAATTGATGCCATCCTGAGTAATTTGACTTAATAGCCACATCATCTGTGACTGATTGAGGAGGTGAAGGGATTACACACACACACACACACACACACACACACACACACATACGTACATACATACAGAGGGTGCCAAAAAATGTATACACATTTTAAGAAAGGAAAAAAACTATATTACAAATGTAATAAGTATATACCCATAACAAAAGATAAATACAAGTCACATTTGACTTCTGCAGTTACAAGAGGTGCTCAGAGTGGTTACCATCAGTGTCCAGGCACTTCTGATTACAGCGAACTACTGCTTGGGCAACGTTGTCCAAAGTGTCCACTTGTATTGCTGCTCATTTGTTTCAATTTCCTCCTGAAGTACTAACAGTGTAGCCAACTTCTATGGTACACCACATCCTTTAAGGTCCCCCATAGGTAGAAGTCAAGGGGTGTTAAGTCAGAAGAATGTGGGGGAAACTCAAACAATGTTCTCAGTTTTCAAATACCACTTTGAAATGGTCTTGTGCTCCTTGAATGACAGGAGTGCTTCTACCATTTTCTTTGACTGTCCTGCCTGTCACATGGTGATGCTAACATTCATTTGATTAACGTCATCTTTTGAGCAAATGTCATACTACCGTAATTCAATTCAACTTCAAAAAGTAATACATAAATAACATCTTTTAAAATGTATATACATTTTTGGCACCCCCAATTTTATATATAATATTACAAATGTAATTAAGTATATACTCATAACAAAAGATGAATGTAACATATATGTATGTAATATATATGTAATTTCTTAATTGGTAAGGGAAGCAGTCCTCTCTGCTTCTAAAAGAAGCTTCCTTGCTGTTTGGTGAATTATTTCACTCTCAAGCTACCTCAAAAAAATGCATTACTGATATTTCTCATTGTAAACATAATATATATTCATTAAAGGAAATTTTGAATGTAGAAAAAAGTAGAAAAATAATCTGCCTACCATCTACCACCTAAAGCCAATTGTCTTTACCATTTTGCTATATCTGAGGTTTTTTCCTATGCATAGCTTTGAGTTTTTATTTTTACATTTTTTCCAATGCATAGCTTTGAGTTTTTATTTTTACAACATAGCTGTGCACATGCTGTGGATTCAATTTTGTATCCTACAGTCCCATTTAAAAGTGGCTTCTATTTTACATTGGGATGCACCCTCCCATGGAAATGCTGGATTTCAAGGTTAAGTTAAAGGATTTTAGATGCAGTGAGTCATATGGCACAGCAGGAAGTTTGCAGAATTGGAACACAGAGACCCCAGGCCAGACACTTCAGCTCTCTGAGCCTTTGCATTCACTGCATTAAAATAGGGATGATTCTCTTTTACACAGGCTTTTTGCCAGGACCAAAAGAGGTTAGGATTGTGAAAGAGCTTAGTAAGTTGTAAAGCCCTCATGATCAGTTGATATAAATCTTAGTCCATATACTCAGGTGTTTATGAATATAAGGGTAACTTCCTACCCTTTGGGCAGCACCAGGCCCCTGGGGGTTTACATAACACCTAAAAATTGGGGAAGGGTCACCACCTGGCACCTGCCCAAACTCTCTGTGGCCCCTTAATATCCCCTGGTTTCTATAACCACTAGTGAAATATGAGACCATTGTTACTGCTGAGTGTCCTAGTGTCTTCCACAGGCATGCATTACACAGCCTTCCCCTTGGACCCCCAGGGAAATCAAGAAGAAATCTTTTCAGGCTACTCATCACTGTTAGCTTCTTTCTACAATTTTGAGCACTATATTCAAAGTGAAAGAATGAACATTTTTCAAGTTACATTGTAAATAAAAATTAGAGCAATCAAGGTTATTTATCCAGAAAACAATGGCACTGTTGAGTTGATACACACCATGATCCAGGCACTATGCAAAGTGCCTTATTTGCTCTTTCACGCATTCCTGATACAGAACTTGTGGAGTCAGTGTGGCAGCTAGAGAAGAGGAAACTGAGTCTTGAGGAAGTTAAGGCAGGAGCTTGCTCATCATGTAGCCAGCACAGAGTGGAGTCCAATAGGAATGTAAGTCAGCCTGACTCCAATATCCACTCTCCAAACCAGAATGTTACTGTGTTTTGGTTGCTGAAAGGGCAGAAGTATAGCATACTAAGGCTACAGGACTGGAACATCTTAAATTTAAGAAAGCATCTGAAAAGAGGGTGTTTTCTGAGAATCTCTTTAACTTTTTAGATAAGGATTAGAACTTAATTCCTCTGGAGTAGTTTAATTGTGGTCCCCTATGAAAGGACTGGATTGACCTCTTGAGTCATTGTAGCCCTATGATTTGATGCTAGTTAACATAATATTATTAGGTTTCACATATATAGCTGTCTGCTCCCATTTATTACCAAGTCCCTGTGCAATCTCTGCTAGATAGATTGTTGTACTCAATTTGCAAGTGATGAGAATGTGGCAGAAAGAGGTTAATTGAGTTGCCCAAGATTCCATTGGGAAACTGAGTGGAACCACCAATTGTTTCCAACCCTACCTGAGTATTAAGTGTGTTGATTGATGTATTTCCTGTCACTCATCTTGTATCTCTGGAAACCTTTCTGCCTTCCAACAGTCTGTTCCATTTTCGATTCTGCCTAAGTGTTGTGTATGAAATCAGGCCTGGGAGCTATGATGCTGCACTGGGCTCTCCTCACACATTCCCAGAAATACCCTTGCCTCTTTGCAAAACATTTAAAAAGGTTGGAGTGTGTGTGTGTGTGTGTGTGTGTGTGTGTGTGCGCGCGCGCGCGCCAGTGAGAGTTTATTTTATAGCACCTTTGATCTCAAGTGCTTTTCTGTAAAAAAGAGAAAAGCCACTATTTTCTGGAACTCTCCTTCTTCCTTTCTCTGAGACTGCAGCACAGAGTGATTAGAATATTATTGCAGCTAATGAAACTGAGAAGCAGATGCGTTATAGGAAGAAGCAATTTACTTAGAGTCTGAAATGGTGTCAAAGTTTTTATAAAAGTTTCTATTCTGAGCTACAACACAAACCCAGGAAGTATCCAGTGTGGTGGTTCCCAACCTTTTTCCACTTGTGTACCCTTTTAAATGCATTTCTGTAAATTGTACCCCTTGTTTTTAAAACAGTTGTTTTTAAATACTGACACTTTTGTTCAGTGCCTATCTTAATGTAAAATAGTGGAAATGAGGTAATAAGTTAGGAAAGAAAAATTACTACAGCAAAAGTACAGACCACAGATTTAATGTTTAATATTTCTAACAGTTAAATATTGATAATGATGATCACGTATTTAAACATTAAATTAAAACACTACTTGAAAAAAATCATGATTAAAGACAACATACTTTTACTCAGTCAATAATAAAACAAATTAAATAGTCTGCTGGTGTATTTATGTGTTTGGGGAAGTTCTAGGGATGTCACAAAGACATTGTTCTGAAACTGTGTAATGATTGGTAGAAGAGCAGTTGGGGGAAGGGCTCATAGCCACACCCTCCCCAATCATCACTCACTATATGATCTAATTTTGAAGTGTCTCCATTAATGGTGATTCAAACTTAACATATATTGTTCCATAACTAATGTTTTGCAGTTTTTTACTTTACTTGTTTTATCATCATGACTGATTATTTATTTTGTACCCCTGAAGGGCCCAGCACGGACCCCTGGGGTATGCATACCACCACTTGGGAACTGATGATCTAGTGGAAGGTGAAGCAAAAATATATTCAGGATATTTGACTAAAATCCAAGTCTATGATTGAAGGATGAAAAAGTATAAAATTAACAAACAGTGACCAAGGGGAATACTGTTTATTAGTAGCCGAAGGATGATCTCTGTTTATTTATTTCTTCTACTAATGTTTATGGAGTGTCTCCTCCTAGATGCCAGGCTTTGTCTAGGCACTGGGAGTATACTCATGAATGAGTCAGATGAGATTACTGCTGTCATGGAATTTATATTCTAGTGACAGAAACAGATGATAAGACATAAATGAATAACAAAAGAAGCAACAAAACCCCTGGCACATACGTGGCTAGTGGTCTGAAGCCCACATAGGGTAATGGGAGGAAAAGGTGGGTGAGGTGTGATAAAAGCAGAAGTGTTCTGGTGAGATGGGGTGGTCACCTGCATGTGTTTGTCCTGCACTGTTTTGCCCATTCTCAGAAATGTACTTGAATACTTCAGAAGATGGAGCTTTGACATTATGCTGCTTGTTTTATATGGCCTCTGTGTTTCCAAAGTATGGCTAGAATGTCTGGTACAAATAAGAGTTTGTTACCAATTATAAGAAGATTTGGAGGTATTTGGAAGTTGACCAAAATTGTGCATATTTATTAAGTATTAACATTTAGGATTCATTAAAAGAAGGTTTTAATAATTTTATCTAGAGTTGATCTCACCTGTTTAACTGTTCACTAGCATAGACAGATTCAAGTTAAAATAAAAAGGACAATGAAACCCAAGAAACACCCATCAGCCCCCTTTCCCAAATAAAACAAAATAAATTACAAATTAACAAAAACCCAAGCCCTTCAAAACAACATTAAAAAACAACCCCTTTTTCATTCATCTTCCCCTATGAGTTTTCCATACCTCTCTGAGGTCATGTGGGTCTGGGTGAGGTCTCCAGGGTAGAGCTGGGTAGGGGTCGGTCGCACTGTTGCATGACTCCAGGGGCACCATGGTCATGATCATTTATCTGACTGGTGCACCCAGCACTTATTTAGTGACTGTGAAGCCCTGGACACGTGGCAGCCCAAGGTGGATGGGCAAGAGGAAGGACCTGGAGCTCTGGTCACTGGGAGACCTCTCCTCTCTCCTCCTGATGTTCCTACCATCAGGGCAGGTTGCTCTACCGTGTCTCAGGTTCTCTTTCCACTCATGTTGAGGACTTTTTTTTCTTTTAAAGAAAATTTATTTTGAAGACTTAGCTTTTAGTTGAGGTTTCTAGAGCAGACATTTTCATAGGAATCGTCTGGAAACCTGGTTAAGATGGGGATTCAGGTTTAGTAGGTCTGGGGTGGGGTCTGAGTGTCCGCATTTCTGACATTCTCTCAGGTGAGGGTGCTGCTCCTCCAGGTGTATGGACCACAGTTTGAGTAAGGAAGGCCTTTGATGAAAGGATAAGCACGTCACTTTGTCACTGGTATACTTGTTTCTAACTAAAGCAGTTTAGAAAAAAATTCCAATTCTTATTTCTTCTCATTACATGCACTATACATATTGCAGAAACTTAGAAAAATACAGGTAAGGAAAGAAGAAAAATTTATGACTAGTTGTAGAGATTTAGCAAATAAAAATACAGAATTAGAATGTAAAAATTTTGCAAATAAGTTTTTTTTAGTGTAAATATATCCCAAATATTGCCTGTGATGTTCTAAAATATTATTTGTTGTTTACCTGAAATTCAGATTTAACTAGGTGTTCTTTATTTTATCTGTATATCCTATTGGTGAGTCTTCTATCTTAAGATAACCTCTTTTAATCTTTTGGTATAGATTCTTACCATTATTTATACAGCACACATACACTCATACATACATACATACATGTATACATACATATATACATAGACATACATGAGGGCTATCTAGAAAGTATCCAGCCATGTAATATGAAAAATATAGGCATTTATGGCTGGATTTTTTTTCTGGACAGCTCTCTCTCTCTCTCTCTCTCTCTCTCTCTCTCTCTCTCTCACACACACACACACACATACAGAGTGCAAAAAATGTGTACACATTTTAGGAGACATTATGTATTACTTTTTGAAGTTGAATTGAACTATAGTAGCAGTGTGTTACTCAAAAGAAGTTCACTCAAAAGATGGCATTAATCAAGTGAATGCTAGTGTCACCATGTGACAGACAGGACAGTCAAAGAAAATGGGGAAGCACAGTTGTCATTTTGAGGAGTACAAGACCATTTTGAAGTGGTATTTGAAATTTGAGAATGTTGTTTTAGTTTCTCCCACATTCTCCTGACTGAACACCCTTTGACTTCTACCTATGGGGGGACCTTAAAGGACGTGGTGTACCGTAGAAAACTGGCTACCCTGGTGGTACTTCGGGAACAAATTGAAGTGGCATGTGCAGCGATACAAGTGGACACTTTTCAGCGTTGCCCAAGCAGTAGTTCGCCGTAATCACTGGACACTGATGGTAACCACTCTGAGCACCTCTTGTAATTTCACAAGTCAAATGTGACTTGCATTCATCTTTTGTTATCAATATATATTGATTATTACAATTTGAATACAGTTTTTTCCTTTCTTAAAATGTATATGCTCTTGTTGGCACCTTTTGTATATCACTTTATAGTTTATAAATTCCTTGCAACCAAGAATTTTATTGAAGATCCTGTGAGTTAAGTTTACTTCCATTTTATAGATGAAGAAAGTGAGACTTAGAAGGAACCAACTAAAGAATAATTTAGCATTGAGGGATCCCAGGATCTAATATAGAACTTAATTGCTTAGGAAATATATTCTTCTTTCCAAGCCCAGACACCTTATTCTCCATGTCACACTAGAGCTCCACAATTTAATTGTAGTCCAAGCCATCTCAATTAATGATGCAGATCAATTACCATGTCAACAATTTGGCAGTGGTTACTAGGAAGGGATCTGAACATGGCCAGGATGATTAGTGTAACCACCTTAGTGTCCCGATTCTATGGCAAGTTAATGATGGATTCTTTCAGTTCCCACACAGTTCAGCATAAGTTTCCAGATGATATAATTTTGAGGAAATTACAAGTTTTATTTTAAAAATGAACTCTGTACTACCATGATGAATTTTACTTACATATTTTCTAATTATTGTGTCAGTAAAAATGCTGCTTTAAAAAAGAATGCAGAGGTGATAAACATCACAGTGGTCCGCCATCCCTCCATCAGCAGCCTTTTCATTATACTTAGAATAATCACGGAGCTTTAGTCAGGTATATATCAGAGAAATTTTAACAATTAAATTTTTCCAAGTTTTCTTTTTCAGTCTTGCAGATAGTGTTGCCTCTTTAGGCTAGGTCTTACCGCATGGGGTAAACTGACACAAAATTAATACAAGTTTGATATCAATTTTTAGGTTTTTTTCCAGCTTGAGATATAATGTGTATAACATAATGATTTGATACTTGTGTATATTGGGAAACGATTGCCACAATAAGTTTAGTTAACATTTATCACCACACATAGATATAATTTTTTGGTGTAGGTGATGAGAACTTTCAAGATTTACTCACTTAGCAACATTCAAGTACACAATAGAGTTTTGTTAACTCTAGTCACCATGTCATAGATCACATCCTCAGGACTTATTTATCTGATAACCAGAAGTTTATACCTTTAGATCACCTTCACCCATTTTCCCCACACCCTGCCCACACCTCCATCACCATCTGTTGTCTGAACCTTACCATTCCACCTCCTTAACTCTTGGTTGTCTCCAAAACCTGTCCGATTGTTCAAGCAGCTTTCTTTGTTCTTAGTGGCTCCCAGTAGTTGAATGCGTGCTAAGACCTGTCAGTGTCCCAAAGGGGAGGATCTCAGGCAGCACCTAGAAGCAGGCTGATTGGGAATCCAATCTTCAGGCAGCACCTTTAATGTTTTTAAAAATACCCTTTGGGGGAAACACGGAGAGATGAGTGTTTCTGTCCATCCCTTCTGCACTGAGCCCCAGGGGAATAGGCACTTAGGAACTATTTCTCTGTTTGCTACAGTCCTGTTGGACCCATGAACTCAAGCCCCATTAGCCACCAGAGTCATGCTGTTAAGGATGTGTCCTCTGGGTGACAGCTGCAAAGACCAGGCATCAGACATGTACACCTGCTCTTTCCTGGGAGACACCTGTGACCTGGAGCAGGACAGAGACAAAGTGTGAATGTGGTGTCCATGAGTCTCCCAGGTCTCAGAAGAGGATCACACATGGTCTGGTTAAATTAGAAGTCTGAACTTAAGGTTGCAGCTCTTGAGATACACAAAAACATCTCTTTTAGGGAAAGACTGGGAGAT
Source organism: Lyroderma lyra (assembly GCA_004026885.1). NCBI lineage: Eukaryota > Metazoa > Chordata > Mammalia > Chiroptera > Megadermatidae > Lyroderma > Lyroderma lyra. Next base: position 209,487 of record PVJL010000205.1, on the reverse strand, counting down.
GGGCCTGACAGCTGCCTGTGCACAGAACCTTGGGGGACTATCCCCCACAAGCTCTTGTAGGCTGTTAGGAACTGTTCCTTTGTTTACTATAGTTTTATGGATCTTTCAGAGCTAGAGATTTGGGGCCCGTCCCTCAGGTGCAAGTCTTAAAGGTTGGGGCAGTAGACGTGGGGTTCAAACGCTTTAGTTCTCAGGAAGAGTGGGAGTTGTGCATTCCTTCCTGATTGTATGTTGCTGTTCAGAGGTCTTTCCTGTCCTTCTTGATAAGGATTTTTTTCTCCTTTGACTGTTGTTTAGGAGTTGCTCAGCTGGTTTCTGGATTTCTTTCAGAGGGAATTGTTCCATGTGTAGCTGTAGTTGGGTCCTTGAAAGTGAGTTTAGGAACCTGCTATGTTGCCGTCTTGGATGAGAACACCATTTTTTTTTAAGTAAGAAATCCACCAATTGTTTTGGTCAATTAATTAACTTGCTTTAGGTGATTGGGAAGAAATAAAGTATATTGTGAGTAGTTTGATCTATTTAGTTGCTACTAGGATATATGAAAGGCCTTAAGGCAAAGAGTTTTAATTAAAGAAATAAGTGGGTGGGCGTCTGCCTGCTCAACTTAAGAGTATGTTACTATTAATGAGTTTGGGATTCCCTTGCATTAATTGAATGAAAGGCATGGCTTCTCTATTAAGCAGCACTCTTTAATGTATTCTCTAGGGTGCTGACATAAGCTATACAAATGCATGCCTCTTGGTAATGTTCAATTTTCTTCACTTTCTCCTTCTTGCTTTTATAGCGTGGGTGTGCTAGGCTTTGGGAATAGAAAGATGAAAAAGATCTAGACCATGCCTTAAGGAAAGCATGATCAAGTAGGGCAGACTGACATCTGAGCAAGTAATTAAAAGAACAAGATATAATACATGCTGGAATGTCAATAAGCTCAAGGTTCAGAAAGAGCCCAAACAAAGGAGACTGATTCTGTCTGGGTGAGAGTGTATGAAGAAGATTTGCAGAGGGACAACTTTACATCATCTGTTGAAGGATTAATGGGAGTTCACAGGGGAAGGTGGAAAGGGTATTCTAGGCCAAGGAAACAGCAAATGCAAAGACATGGTGTATTTGGAGAAGTACAATATATTTGGTATTCCTGCAGTAGAAATTCTGGAGCGGTGAATTGTGGGAAATGATACTGCAGACATGGGGTCCCTCAAGTCAGTAAGTGCTGTGTGAAGGAGTTCAGAGTTGACACTATTGGTATTGGAGGAACCATGAAAAGATCTTAAGTAGGGGAATAATTTGGTTAATTAGCCTTTTATAAAGTCCTATCTGGTGGGTATATGGCAGGTGAATGGAGAGAAGCAGAGTGGGGCTGGTAGGAAGTTACTGCACTAATGCACATCAGGAAAAATGTTCAAAGTCTATACTAAGGAGCCGGGGATGGTTAAGTTGAGATAGATCTAATAGACATTGAAGAAGTAAAAATCAATATATCTTGGGTGTGTTGTGGTGAAGGAAAGGTCCAAGTCTAAGGTTTTTAGCATGAGTGACCTGGTGAATGATGGGGCTACGAAACAAGACAGTAAATCTGTACCCAAGAAAGATCAAACGGGTCAGTTGTACAGTTGGCGGTGGATAATGAATAGTTTTGGACAGAAGCAATGTGATGTCATAATTTACGCTAAGGAGATATGGACTGAGCTTGGAAGTGGTAATGAGTAGTATTTTAGAAATGGAAAGTTTGAGATACTGATGAAACACTAGGCCCTTCGATTTATTAATAAATGATTGGAGTTCAGGATGACAGTACACATCAATCTGGGACGCGCCAGCATGTAGGTCATCATGAAAGCCATAGGTAAGTTTGCTCAAGAGTGAGAAGAAAAAGGGCGGTAGACACAGTTTTGGGAAGCTCTAATATTCATGATGTAAACAGAGAAAGGCTGAAAAGGAATGATCAAAGAGATAGGAAAGTTACAGGAGTGCGCTGCCAGTGTTTCCATCTACCTGTCCACCCCCTAAGTCACCTACCTGCCCACCCATCCAGTCAGCAGAAATTCATTTACTGAGAACTTATGACATAAGGGGACAGGGACTATGAGAAGTACTGAGGGAATCACAGAGATGGAAAAATATCTGATTTTTACTCTTAAAATATTCCCAATCCAGTGGAGATAGATTAAATGATATTAATTTTAAAAAAGGAAAGAAAGAAAGAAAGAAAGAAAGAAAGAAAGATTCTTGGTGCATGTGGCTGTCTTAGAAAGTTTTAAAAGTTCTATAATCCCAGGATGTTTGACCCTTCCTACATTTGGACCATTAAAAAGGACAAAATTCTGCACAAGTTTTGTCATTATTTTAGATTTATATAGTTGGGATACTTTAACATTGTCAAAGAAGATAATCAAAGTTGATATTTTTAATAAAATTATGTTAGAATAAGTCTTGATTTCAAAATTCAAAGGAGTTAATAAAGCAGAGCCTAAAAATAATAATAATAATAATAATAATAATAATAATAATAATAAAGAAAGAGAAGCAGGAAAAGGAGGGAGAGGTAAAATGGAGATTAATTTTATTTAACTTCACTCATTTAAATTTTCATTCCTTATGACAATACTCCTACTGTTATCCTAGAGGATTTTGTTATTTACATCATAATTTGAAAGAAGCCTACCTCAAAAATTGTTTCTGACATAAAAAGCCAGGATATTTTATATGATTTGAAAGTAGAGATGCTAGACCACTTTTTTATGTCATTAAAAAGAAAAAAGAAGTAGTAGTGTTTATTGTCTGAAATTTAAGTGGAAAAATAGAAGGAACAAAAATCAATACATTTTAATTGTTTTTAGGTAAATTTTTTTACTCGGGTCAGGTTGAATAGACTTTACAACCATCTAAGGACAGTTTTAGTGTTGACACTTTTAGTGCTTAAGTGGTTCAGTTATGCTTCAGAAATATACTCAGCCTTCAACTGGACAGCCACTCTCTGAAAATGTCATACTTTGTGGAGAAATTATTCATAGAACTTCTTTCAAATCTCTTCCATGTGTACCCTGAAATGGAGTTAGTTTTCCTTGAAAAGTCTTAGACTTCAAACTGAAATTCCTGCTATGAAATCAGCTTCTGTAGAATGATCAAGCTTCATAAAAGCAGTGAGATGGGGTAGATGTTTCCAAAGCCAGCCCTGAATAGAAGATTCCTAAGATTGTTTTTTAAGATGCAGGTACAAATGCCTGTTAACAAAACAGAGCGTAATAGAGAAAAACGCTTTGAGAGAATGGTCCCCAGCATGTCCGTTTCCCTCTGTACCACATGACAACTAACGAGCTCTTTATCTACTTGTTAAACATTTCCAATGGAGTCAATGCTGACGCCTGCCACATTGATGTTCATTGAGGCTTATTTCTAAAATCTAGCGAGTGGCAAAAGGATTTTGTCCTGGAATTTGTGGCCCATCAGCCTTTCAACTTGTTTGTTCTCTTTGCTTTCCTTCTTTAATTAAATAATATCTTTATGCACATTGAACCAGGTTATCTTGACTTTGTGACCAAGTTGAATGAAATAAAATGTGGTGTGCTCAAAATGCAATAATTCACCTTTCCCTGGTTTTTAATTCCATAACGATATGCATTGATTTTCTGTTTATTGGGGAGGTATAACAGGAAGAGCTAGGGATTTTAACAATCTTGTAAAGTCTAACATAAACATATTGGTATTATCATAGGTATATTTAAGTAGAAAATATTGTATTGCTTCTATTTGCTTCCCCAGATCCTCCTGGAGAACTTCGTGTTGATAATATGATTTAGCTGATTTTTGAAATATTGCTACCTAACTTACTACAGCATGGTATTTCATTTTATGGTAAATATATCTAAAATAATGGGCTAATATGTACTATTCTTTGGTAATACGTGCTTAAACATCAGTTTACCTATTTGTTTTTTAAAGAGGAAATATTTTCACAGTCATTCTGAAAATACTTGGGGAAAAATTTTTAACTGTGACTCATGCTAATGGAGCTATTTAGAAAAAAAAGGAAATTATTTTAAAAATTGGGGTCCTAGCTCTGTTTTTCATATAGTAGTAAATATTGTTGAATAGGTATAAAGCTCTACAGTGTATTCAGGGATGGTAATTGAAATAGTTATCAACCAGAAAGGCAAGAGTACTGCCAGGTCGGAATAAGCACTGGTCTTAGGTCAGGAGCAGGGTGCTAAGGCCTCCTGGTACAGTTGTTAAACCCAGGATGCTAGCGTGGGACCACAGCTTCAGGGGAGCACTAGTAAGACTTAGGACAGATGCCAAATACCGGCCATATATCAATAGTTTAATACTGTAACAACCAGTACTGCTGGACCAAGACATCCTGGCTTATGTCAGCCCTGTGTATATCGAAGATTGTATGTTACATCTTTATTGGAGGGTTGGTAGAAATGTAGACTTCAGTGGTATAAAATCACACCTGGTTTTTCCAAGCTGCTGGTCTGTAAGTCTTCTGGGTGTTTGATGGAGGAGGCAAAGAGGAGACTCATAGTTATGTCTGTACAATTGATGGATCTTGTCCACTAGATGGAAGGTGGGCTGAAATGCATGGGGCCATCCCCATGGGTAAGAACCAGGTCTTTGTCTTACTCACCACTGTATCCCAAGCACCTGGACTTCCTTGATGCTTAATAACCAATGAATGAGTGAATGATTAGAGGTGAATTTCAGGCTGTTTCAAGACGTAGGTTTTATTATTATTCAGGTATGGTAAGACCAACAGATTAGGAGACAATCACTATTGATAACATAGTTTTTTAGTCACAATTCTGAAGAAGAGGAGGCACCTCACTCTATGGAGGGGCTGCACAGGGTCGGTCAGGAGGGAGTGGGGGGAAAATGTGGGCAACAGCCTTTGTTTTGGTTCCTGTGGGAAAGAACAAGTAAGGCAGGGCAAACAGGCTTAGGTTGGTGTTTGAATAATTTCAGTGGGCTCTGGGGTGTAGTAGCTGCTTCCAATTGTCTGGTACCTGGTACAGGAGTGATTAGGGCAGGGTGATAGCATGACAGGTCCTGAGTGTGCGACTCAGTAGATGAGGGGATGGGTGTTTGGACTATGGACTGGTTAGTTAGCATAAGGTAGTCATTTATCATCTCTAGAAATTGGCTAGCCCTGGGAGGGGCAGAATACCAGGACCTCTGGTGTCAAAGCATCAGAAATACAAAAAATAAAAAAAAATGTGATTAATACACTTGGGAAATGATGCAAATATCCCCTTTATTCTTAAAGGTTTGATGTAGGGAAGCAGAGATATTTTCTTTCTCTTTGCTTCCACATTTCTTTTTATACCTGCAGGTACTTGTAACATAACCTTTAATGGTAATAATTATAGTTACTATTTGTTAAACCCTTACTATGTATTTAGCACTATCCTAAGAACTTTGCATGTATCGACCCAGTTAGCGTCCATAATCTCCCACGTAGTATGTGTAGTTTTTATTTTCATCTTATACATGAAGAAGTAGGAGCCTTGAAAAATTACATAACTTAATCAAGGTCAAATAGAGTTGCAATGTGGTGCTCTCATTCTCTGTGCCACACTCCGTCTCCCATTCGTTGTATTCCAATTACTTGCTTGTGAGTCTGTTGCTGCAGCTCAAAATGTTGGACAACTCTTCTCACCTGTGTATGTCCATGGACGAGCAGGCACCATATAAACCTTTGTGGAATCAATAAGGAACACTTCCATCACCTTTGTCTTTACCTTGAGCAGCCTGATCACATTGCCTAGTGGTGGTGGAGGAGCTGTCCTAGAACGGGAAGCCCTGTGTTTGGCTTCTAGTTCTTTATTTGACATTCTCTGAGAATGAGAACTTGGGAAGCAGGAAATGGATGACTCTGCAAATGGGGATTCTGTTTTGTGGCATTTATGACTTGATAAATCTGGGTTCCTCAGATGCCTTGCTTTGTAGGACATGGCCTTTAGAAAGAAGCATGTGACATGAGAAAACGAAGTGAATGTGCAGGAAAGTTAACAGGACAGACAGTGCCATGGTACTTGTCATATGGTGGCTTGTCTGATTGTGTCCTTTGCTTTGTGCCCCTCCCAGCTTGCCACCGATCCTGTTTCAGATGTGCAGGGAGGAGCCCTCATAACTGCACTGCCTGCAGGCTTTCCCATGTGCTGTTGGATGGCCAGTGCCTCTCGCAGTGCCCAGATGGACACTTTAACCAGGAAGGCGCTTGTACAGGTGAGTATGTAAGAGGCTGGAGCACGATCCCTATGCCCATGTTTGTCTCCATAATGCAGCCAGACACTGTCCTTAGACATCTTATACTGGGGACTAGGGTTGGGCTCTACATCCTTGTCTTGAACTTCCAGGAGTGAAGGGAACAAGAGAAATTCTATTCTTCCTGTAAGAAAGCACAGATGAGGTGAAAACTTAGACTCAGCTTTACCCTATGGATGCAATGAGGGATGAACCTGATGGTCATCATCGTGGAGACAAGGTCCTGCAGGTTCCAGGGCATTGGTGTGGGGTCTGGCGTTTGGTGGGACTTCCGCTGTTTTCAGCCCCACTTTCCCTGGCTACAGTGCAACAGGACAGAGAGGCCTTTATTTTTTCCCTTTGACAGGTCAGTCTGACACGATTTTCAGTGACAGAGATTCTAGAAATTACTAGTTGAGATTAGTGCAAGGTTTTACTGGCATCGATGAAATACTAAAATTTAAGCTCCTTATGGTAGCACTGTTTCCTGGTATCCACAGGAAAAAAAAAAAAGACAAAACACATTTTATCATGACTACTATTTTATTTCTAAAAATAGACTGTTGAGACTAGTTTATAGGAAAAAGCCCTATCTTACAAAATTGTATTACATATATTTCTAGAGTCAGAAAACATGTAGCAAATTTATAAAATATTTTTAAAATCAATTAATGCTTGTTAGAGTCCTCTAGCCTCAAACTCCAAAGAGGAAATTCGACGTGAACACAGATTTAGGCAATTGAAGATCAATATGGTGTTTCTTCTGGAATTTTCTTTTTCCAAATACGTTTTTAATCTCTCTCGGCCCCTGATGGGTGGGTTTCCTTTAAACACTCCGAGGGAAGCGTTCCTGGTTTCTTTGTCGTGGGGGTTGGCCTTTAAAGCTGTTGTCTGTCTTTATGGGCTTTCAGCCCGGCCCAGTTGGTTTTCGCGTGTGTGAAATTATTTGAGGGAGTCAGCCTCGAGGAGCACCAACCCTTCTCTGTGTATGCTTCTGCCCGCTTGCAGCCAGACAATGGGCGATACCACAAATGGCAGGGCACCCAGGTCACTGGACATATTCCGGCAAAGAGGAAAAACAGCAGTGGAAATCATCCTGAGAGAGCTCGTGGTATCTTTTGGATGGGTGTTTTCAAAGTTAAGAGCCTCAGGAATGTAGAAAGGGTGATAGTTAATGCTGGCCTTCTAATCAGCAGTGCATTTTCTTGCTTGCTTTTTTTTCTTTTTTTAATAACTCCTTATCTTCTCTTGGCCTCTTGCCAAAAGAAGTGAGCAGCGTTGACTTTACTTGAATCGGTGCCTTTTGCTTTCCATCAGCTCTGTGCCAGAAGGGAATTCTTTGTCCTCAGTTCCAGCAAGTTCTACCCGGCTCCTGTCCCTCACCTCCCCTCCTCTTGGAGTCAGACCTGCGTAGGCCTCCCTGTCCTTGGCGGGGAGGTCCTTCCGTCTCCTTCCGTACGCCTGCTCCGGCCGCCTGCCTTGGCAGGACACGTGCAGCTGCAGCGGGAACGTGCTTTAATTCCTTGCCATCCATGAATTTATCGCCTTCACCTACTCTGATTCACTTGTTATTTTTCCAGTCTAGCGCCTCTTGCTCATTTGGTGGTTTTTGTACTGGAGAAAACATAACTTTGTCATAATTTTGTTGGAGAAATCCAACTTCAAATACAGCTCATGATAACCTCCAGAGAGAGGACCTTTCCTGTTCTTTGGATTTTTAAGTAACTATTGCTACTAAAGCAGGCATCGCGCTGTGGCATCGGGCTCCCGTGAGAAGGTTCAGTTAGTATCCCTTGCTGTGTAAGGTTCCCGCCCACCCCACCCCCAACCTTCGCCTTCCAGGAAATTCTGAGAAGCAAAACGTCTCCCTTTTTGCCCTGCCTTACTCTCTTTACATCGTGGTATTTTAGAGACCCCTTGCTTTTTGGCTCTGTCTCTCGGATCTGAACATTCTGATTGACGTAGATGGGGATGGTCATACTGGCCCCTTTGGAATGTGAAGTCAATCATGCTAATTTTTGTGATTCTAGATTCCATTCTCTGTTCACAGAAGCCATTTTCACTGACACCAAACACATGCCTTCTCTCCGTCAGGCCTAAGCATGTGCCAAGCTTGCTCAGGAATCTTCCAAAGATAAGGAGTGTTTGAATTTCACTCTTAATGCAGTCTGTGGAGGGCATTAAATACTATATACGAGCTGCTAATTCTAATTCTGGTTCTTGTTTTTCCCATTAGAATGCCACCCCACCTGCAGGCAGTGCCATGGTCCCTCGGAATCTGACTGCATATCCTGTCACCCTCATGTCACTCTTACTGCTGGGAGCTGCAGGACCAGCTGTAAAGAAGAACAGTTCCTCAACCTTGTGGGGTACTGTGCTGGTGAGTGAGGCCCCAGAGCAGGCCTTCTTCCTGCCAGACTCAAGAAGGCTCGGGTACTTGTCCTTTGTCATCAAATTAAGAGCTCTTTTTCAGGATACATTTGTTTCATGTCTGGGAACTCACTCTACCACTTTCCATGAGACATTTTGTAAATATTTGTGGATTTAAATGGAATCTTCTAATCTTCGAATAACACTTTTTCGATTTCCAAAAAAACTTAGAACTTTGTATTAATGAAGATGGCAGTCACGGCAATAGTACCTTATATGCATGTGGCACACTTCAGCTTGAGATAGCAAAATGAATTTTCAAAGTAATCTCTCTGAAGACTGTCTCCCACTGCCTACATTATCTCCTGCTTTTTGCTGTGGAGAACCTTTGTCATCAACCCCAGGCACAAAAATTTAGGGAGATTAACCCCAAAGTAAATCAGCTGCCTCAGGAGTTGGGATTTTCCCTCCTCAGTTTAGAACTCAAATCTCACAAAGTAATAAATTAGAAAAGCAGCATGGAATTTGGATAATGATGAAGGAGCCAGACAGTGTTTGTATTCATCTAACAATATATACAGCAGATATCTGTGGGTGTCTACTAATGGTGAGATGCTCAGAACACACCCATGAGCAGGGTAAGACAAAGACTCTGCCCTCAAAAGAGCTTACAATATGGAGAGAGGAATCCACAGGCTAGTGGCTTATTATGCATTTCTTGACCCACTTTTCCCAATTTAGAAGAAGTTTGAAGGGATTTGCTTGCAGCAGCTATTGTCACAGCTCTGAAGGGCTTGCCTGGAAGGTATTCTGGGATGCCACTGGGCAGATGGAAAGGTGAGAAAGCTAGGATCTGGTTGGATGCATGCTGGAGGGGTTGGCCTGTCTGTAGGGCTTGTCCCTGGGCAGGGAGGAGATGTGACCAAGTGTTTAGATCATAGTATGAGTAGGCACATTCAGTCTGGGACAGCATCAATGTTTCAGTTGTCAGGTGTGGTAGGTGGTGGCTCAGCAAATCAATGACAATGCTCTATGTGTAGCAGGTGCTGCTATGGTCTTGGATGATCCCTCTATTTTGTACTTGGCTAAAGGTGAGATACTGAGATCCAAAGTCTATACCCTAGAAGGCTAAACTGGCAAGAGCAGGGATACAACTAAAAAATGCTGGAATTCAGGGCAGTACCCAGTTGTATACATTTTAGGGACTGCATACATTTTAGGGACAATGAAAAGTAGAAACTCAAAAAGCACTGGCTTGACACTAACGAGATAGCCCACCAACTACAGGTTGTGAGCCTTTTGCCAGTACTGCCAGTTATAGTCATGGCTGACTTGGGAAGTAGGCAAATGGGAGGCCTTGGTGCCCACCCTTAAAGGGAATCTAGGGGTAGCAGAGGCTTACTGTTACCATAGTTTGTAAACTTGTGTTCAGCTACTAATTCTTACTTTAGGATGTGTAAGAACAGTTACTGTGAGAGCTGAGAGGCTCCTGTCATGGTAGAAGCACATTAGTGGCTATTTACTGAATATACACTGAGTACAAGGCCCTGAGTTGCTGTTTGAGGGGACACACAGTACTTCCAGACCACTTAAGGAGCTGAACCAGACATAGTGCAATTAACAAATAGTATGAAGCAGTTTATGGATGATAACACCAATGGGCAGTTAAGTGTTGTAGGAGTTCAGAGGAGGGATGAGTAAGATATGGAAGGTGTTGTGGAGGAGGGAGAGCCTAAAACTTTCCCTGAAGAATAATGGCTAAGATTATGTTGGACAGAGGCAAGTCTGGCGGGCTTTCTGGGTGTGGTACTCCCAGGAGACAGAGGATAGAGCACACGAGCTGGGCCATTCTGGCTAAAGAACAGGGCTTGCATTAAGGCACAGTAAATGAAGCAGCTAGAAAATTTAAGTTGCAACCAACCAGCGTATAGAGAATCAGATCTGGCTGAAGAACATGGGTTGCATTAGGCACAGTGGATGAAATAGTTGGAAAATTCAAGTTGCAACCAGATTACAGAGAACCCAAAGCTTCAGGCCAAAGAGTTTGGGTGGAATTTTATGGGCAATACAGCAATGAGAATTTTGGAAGAGGACTGTGACTTGACTAAGGGTGTGTTATGGACAGGAAATGTACAGACTGTGAGGAGAGGGACTAGAGCAAGAAGAGATGATAGAGAGAGGAGTTAGAAAGTATAACCTTCTGATGGCTTTTCTATTTCCAACCTATTCTGCATGTAGATCTTAAAAATTTTATGCTGGGGAAAATTTTATAAGTAAATGTTTAGGTGAGGAGATTGGAAAAATTTAGTTTTTAAATGTGCTCTGTTCTCTCCAATGTCCAGAGTCCTCTTTGAAAGTAAATTAGGTGATTAGGAGATGTATTAACTTTTTAAGGTTAACAGGAGACCATTATAATGAAGAATCATGGAACTAGGCTAAATGACTTTGAAAGTCCCTAGTCCGAGAAGAATAGGTCCCACTAAAATAAGCTGGAAAGAACAAACCTTAACTTTCCCTTTCCTGGGGATTAGGTATAGTAAGTAAAGGTTTTAAATAAGGTAACCATTGTCTGCTGCTTGGAAATCCTGTGTTGACTAGAGACTGGTGTATGAGTATTTGGCATAGAAAAATTTGACCAGTAATTTCAGTTGTTGACCTTTCAGAGAAGTTTATTGATCCTAGAGTTACTTTTTTAATAAATATATGCCCTTTTCAAATACCTCCCACTTATCTCTGTAGCATTGTAATGCATTCATTCATTTATGGCTTCATCAAACATTTATTAAGCAGACACTTCATGCCAGGCACTGGGCTGGGCTCTGGGGATACAAAGATGAGTAAGATATGGTGCTTGCATTCAAGAAACATATAAGGTAGGAAGAAAGGGGCTATGTGTTGAATATGATATTGTTGTAAAATATGAATGAGCCTGTGGGACAGGACCCTAACCTAGCCCAGAGAGTGTGAGTGTGTGTGTGTGTGTGTGTGTGTGTAGTGGGTAGTGAACGCTCTCTGGAGCATTTCATAACTGAGATGATTTTGGAAGATGAATAAAAATTAGAGCATTTTGGAGATGTGGAAGAGAGAGCATTCTATAATATGGGCCAAAGAATATTGTCTACTGAGGCACTAACAAAGAGTTAAGTAGAATGCCGGTCCTTAACACGGGAGTGGTGGGAGCCCAGAGAAGGAAGCTGGGTGAGGTTACAAAGCCCGTTGCACGTTCTGTTTAAGGACCAAGGCTGTGGGAATCTCTTGGAGGTGTTTAAGGAAGCGAGTGTTGTGGTCACTTCTCTGTGGAAGATTGCTTTCAGGAAGACAAGACTGGGGGCAGAAAGTAGTCATAGGAATCGGATGGGAGATGAAGCCTTTAATGAGAAAATTGTTGAGGGAATGAAGAGTAGCAGGCATGACTTCCCTAAGTATTAATTATATATTAGGTTGTCCTATGTGAGAGTGCCATTGTGCAGGCACAGTGGTCCAATAGTGGCAATTTCATATGGATCTACCTAATACACTAGTCCTCTCTTATCTGTGGGAGATGCCTTCCGAGATGCCCAATGAATGCCTGAAGATGAGTATAGTACCAAACCATATGTGTACTGTGTATTTTTCTATACACACATTCATTTTCACTTAAAAGAAGCACTTTATGGCTTCTATTTAGCAAGGTCAAGAATGATGGAGGGGAGATACCATGAGACTACACAGAACTGGTTACATCCAGATATGTCGAATGGAACAAAAAAATATTTCAGTGGAGGCAAAATTTATCAGCCCACCCTCGTAATTTGTTTGAATTTGGACAAATTCAGTATGAGGTGACCATTGGACGTGCAGGGGTAGCTGTCCAGGAGGAGGCTGAAGGTCTAAGTGAATAAAAATTTCCTGTAGCCACCAGAAGCTCATCTGCTATCTTCTTTACCCTGAACCTAAAGTCCTAAAATGTTGTTTTTAAACTGAAGTGTTGCTTTAGTTAGGTCAGACTTAACCTCATGGAACATTTCCATGACTTTTATCTAAACTCAGGAAGGTGTTAGGAAGAGTCCTGTAATGATAGACAGAGCAGAAGATAATCCTCCCCAGGAGGTGCCATCAGTGGAATGTATTTTCATCATTCTGGGGAGGTTTTGGCACCATGAAATCCCTGGGGAGAGACCTGCTCTGCTTCCTCTATCCTGTGTGAGCTTTGCAGGGTGGTAGGATTTACTCACAGGACTTATTCTCTATCTGAGCTGCACCTAAGAACATCATCAGAGACCTCTTAATTGCACTTGGCTGTTTAAGAAAGAAAATTACATCTAATCTATCACACAAGACAAGAATAAACACATCCTGGGAATAGGTCCAATAACCTCAATGTGTTATCACATATGGGATGTCACATGTGTGGGGTTTTTTCCCTTCAAGTCTACCAAAGCAAAGATACAGTTTGTGAGATTTAGGCCAGGGCTGAAGGTTTTCAACAGAGATAAATAAACTGGGGTTAGAGACAGGAGTGGATAAAATTGCAGCTGACATGGTGAAGTATTATGAAAAGCCAGGTTGTTTTCTTCATAGATGTTTCTTTTCTTTTTTTTTTTAAATTCATTTTTATTGTTAGACTTATTGGGGTGACATCTGTTAGCAAGGATGACATAGGTTTCAGGCATACAGTTCTACAGTGCATTGTCAGCTTGTTGTATAATCAGTTCACCACCTAATGTGACTTCTCTTTCCATCACCTTATATTTAGCTTCCCCCCCTCCTCTCCCACCCCCTCCCCTTTCTCCCCTCCCTAACCCACTCGTCTCCAAATAAACATTAAACTATTGATTGTGTCCATGGGTTGTTTGTTTGTTTGTTCATTTCTTTTCTCTTTGTTGCTTTCAGTTTTATATTCCATGTAAAGTATGAATGAAGTCATACAGTTCTTTGTTTTTTCTGTCTGGCTTATTGTTTCTTTTCTTAATATTAAGCCCACATCTTAATATTTTCCAAAGATTTCAAAGCAGGAGGTGCTTTCTCCATTTGTTTTTCTCAGCTAAAACCTTTCTTGGGTTTTTAAATTTGGTAACAATTAAAAAGAAAACATGAGTGAGAAATACCCAAATGCAGACGCATATAAAAAGGTGCCTTGGGCTCTGTGGCATGGCCTAATGGGGTGACTGTACTTTTGAGCTCTTACCTAGAAAAGGGGGTGATACTGAGAGTAATATTATAGAGTGGAACACTGGAAAATTTTAAACAGCTAATTTGTTAGGGTGGCGGAATTTGGGAGATTAAAACTTTGTTTGCTTAAACAGTAATTTTTTAAAAATGCAGGCTTGTTTCTTTCATAAATCTGTGCCAGAATGTTAGCAAAAGAAGACACATGTCAGTAAAGAAATACTGCTCTGAGCCTTTTTGTATTGTAATCCATGACACTTAGGGTCTAAGCAATGGCTAATATGTGCTATATACAGAAAAGACCCCCGGCTAAATAAATTTGGGGACCTCTCAGTTGAATAACATTAAGGAACTTTCTTTATTGCAGGATTTCTCAGAACCTTAACTAAGCAGGTGTGCATTGTGAATCTCTACGATGAAGGGAGGTCGGACATGGTTTTCCAAACATTTAATTGCAGACCCCTACCCTTCATTTAGTGTAGCGTCTCACAGGGCTAACCAGTGGTTTGCAGAACAATCTCTGGGAAGCCCTGCACTGACTGATGTTAATATGTTGAACAATTTGTTGACACTTTCTAAAAGTAAAATGAAATAATGAACCTGTCCTCAGATTATGGAGTCTCTTTCTCTCTCCCTCCCTCCTGTCTTCCCTCCCTCCCTCCTTTCCTCCTTCCCTTCTTCTCTTTTTCCCTTCCCTCCCTTCCTCTCCCTCCCTCCCTCCCTCCACCCTCCGTCTCTCCCTGCTACCACCCTTCCTCTCTCCTTTCTTCCTTCCCTCTCCTCCTCTCTCTGGGCAAGCAGAGGGCTCCCTGAGGAGGCTTAGCTTTGCCATTCTCTTGCCTGCTAAAGAGCATCGAAGAGCAATCAGTAATTATCTAGTGTTGGGTCTGAAAAGTGTTTGCTCTCTGAACCTGTGTGAAGCCATTTGTTGACTGGTTAGAAAACCTGCTAACATTTTTCTTCCAAATCATTTTTTAAAAAAACCTTTTGAGCTCCTTCCTTGATTTTTCCCCATTTATTATCATCAGTTCTGAAAGAAGGCCCTAAACAAGAGTCGTGAGAAAGTCAAACTGCTGAGTTTAAAAGGGCACAGTTTAAATTTTTTATTTTGGAATAAACTGACATAACTGCAACACTGGGCACTGGCAAAAAAAAAACAAAACAGTTCAAGTTGAGAATAATTAAGGACCTGTGAAGGAGCCCTGTGCGAGCCAGTGTACCAGCTCTCTGCTTCCAGACACAGAGACTTGAAGCCAGAGAGGTGAGAGCCAATTCTGTGCTACAGCCGCTTCTGTTTGTGGGGGAGGCGGTTGGCACGGCACTACATCTTGCCGTAGCTGCTCCTGTGGCTGTAAGCTAAAAGGAAGGAGAGAGGCACACACTATAAATAAGTAGCAGTAACTACCTTATTTTGATCATCAAAATCCTACCCATCCACCCCTCATAGCCTGGCTTGGATTGCTTCCCTTCTAAGACGAGCTTTCTCTTGGCATCTCCCACGTAGTAATTCCTGCTATGCTGCTTGTTTCTGCCACTTACGCAGCACTTGGCATTGACTAGCTCGTGTTCTCTGTGAGCTTTTCCTCATTTCTGATAATGGGTGATTGTTCTGAGGGCTCATTATGTAACAAGCACAGGGCTAATTGCTTTGAATGCCTTTTGCCATTTGATATTAATAATGGTCTTCCAAGGTAGGTAGTAATTTGATCTCCATTTTACATATGAAGAAACTGAAACACAGAAAGGTTAAGTAATTTTCTTAAAGGGACAAAAGTTGGAAGACAGGGCCAAGATTTGAACCTAGAGAGTGTGATTCCAGAATCCAAATACTTAATCATTTGTTGTTATCCTTTTAAACCAGTAAGCTGTAAATAAACATGAATGAATACAATATTTTCAGCATATACATGTGTGTATTTTTCATAGTTGTAGTCAACAGCTACGTATTTCTTTGTTTCTCTTAAATATCACTTTAATTTACGCATTTTGATATGTTGGCAAATACTCAAAGAATTCGCAATACTATTTGTTGCTTTTATTGGCTAAAGAGCTTCCCATTGTATTTGTGTTACTTAATTTGATTGACAATTTTCTGTGTGGACCTGAGTGTTAACTAGCAGGAGACTGCTTGGTCCATGGTACGTTAATTATGACTTAAGGCTTCAGCCAGACTGGATCTGTTTTTCATCTTATTGTTAATAACAACAATGGTGTGTTTGTGCAATTTTATAATTTCCAAAGCAGTTTCTCACTCTTTCTTTTTCTTTGAGCAATTCAAGGTGTGGCAGAGGTGGGAATAAGAGCTCAGTGTAGTGTCCACCTAACACATAAATGCTGATCGAGAAATGTTGGATGAATGAATGACTCAAACCCGAGGTTCTAATGTCTACTATAATCACCTTCGAATACATCATATGGTCATTATATATAGGATCTTTCTTAATATGACCCATATTTTTTTAGTCTTATCCCTTCTATTTTACCTCCCATTTCATTTCGTCTAGTCCTGTGTTCTATCTCTATATTTTTTCCATTTTCTTCTGTCTTGTTTTTTTTTTAACATTTGCCTGTTTATTTTCCTTATCTTCTTCTTTGCAATGCACTTTGTTATTTCTCATCTTGTCACTCTATCTCCTATTGCTTGAACTGTAAATTGCATATCTAGTCTCTCTCCGGAACTTCCAATGATTGTATCTTTCTTTTTCTCCCAACTGTGTTTTATTTAAGAGGCCACACTGTCTACTGAAGGATGATTGAATATTTCAAGGCATTCTTTGAACTTTTCCTTTCAGAAAAACGAACATGACCCATGCTTAAATTGGGCCTTCCTAAATTAAAAATAATAAGAATTTATATTCATGTAACTTTTACTAAACACTATCCTACCTAGCTTTGGTAATAACAGAAAGATCTTACAAGCTTTCAACTTGACAGGGCTCCCAATGAAGTCAGGATTGCTGTTATCTTTATAGGAACTCAAAGCCAGGGCTTGAATTGCAGGGAAGTCCTTTGAGGGTGTATGCTTAAAGAACATAGCTGAATTTAGATTCCTAGATTATCATTTTCAGTACTCAAGAGAACAAAACTGCTAAGGCTACACTTACCTTCTTTTCTTACACACACGTAAATCTCTGTGGTCTACATGTAATAGGTAAAACAGTGATTTAGATGCAAGCATTATCATCAATATCAATGTCAGTTCTGATTGGTCATACTACGGATAAACAATAATAGCAAATGTTTACTGAATACTTACTATGTGCCAAATTCCAAGTGGTGGTACCAATACCACCCCGCTGCCCTGGGTACATGCTGGGCCATTCAAGGGTACGTGAAAAATAATTAATAATGGCAAAAAAAAATAAGTAAAGTAAAAAACTGCAAAATGTTAGTTATGGAACAACAAATGTTATAATAAGTTTGAATCCCTGTTAATGGAGACACTTGATAATTAGATCAATCACATTAGCGAATGATGATTGGTGAGGGTGTGGCTATGAACCCCTCCCCCAAACTGCTCTTCTATCAATCATTAAGCACAGTTTCAGAACAATCCATTTGTGACATTTCTAGAACTTCCTCAAACATATAAATACATCCATAGCCAGAGTATTTGATCAGCGTAGTTATTGACTGAGTAAAAATAAGTGCATTGTCTTTAATCATGATTCTTTTCAAGTAGTTTTTTAGATTTAATATTTAAATATTTTATCATCATTATCAATATTTAACTGTGTCATTATCAATATTTAACTGTGTTATGAATATTGTAAAATTAAATCTGTGGTTTGTACTTTTAGTGTAGTAATTTTTCTTTTCTAACTTATTGCCTCATTTCCACTATTTTACATTAACCCTACCAGACGGCTGTACCGATTTTTCGGTCATTTCCGAACCTACCGCTGTACCACTGTACCTAATTTTCGGTACTTTGCCTCGTACGTGAAAGAAATGCTTTTCTACAATGTCTCCAAGTTCCATCTTATTCTAACCACTTGGTTGCATATAACTAACATTTTCCTATATCATGTTGGCTTTTTCCTCTTTAATGCTTGGGACCCAGGTATAGGGGACAGTTAGGTTCAGGGCCTCAGGTCTGGTAGGGTTAAGATAGGCACTGAACAAAAGTGTCAGCTGTTTTAAAAACAAGGGGTACAATTTCTAGAAATGTCCTTAAAAGGAGTACAGGAGTGGAAAAGGGTTGGGAACCACTGATCTAATTTAATCCCAACTACAACACCAGGAGGTTGGTCCTATTACTAGTAGTCTCTCCATTTGATAGCCCAGGAGGCTGAGATTGGAGGCAGATTAAACCAATTTACCCAATATTTCATAGCGTAAGCAGTAGAGCTAGGCTTTGAAGCAGTGCCATGTCAGAGGACACATGTGTCACCACTGAATCATCAGCCTTCATCACCTGATGAAGTTCCAAGAAGACCTTCTCTGCTTCTTGGCCATCATATTATTTAGAACTCTTTGATGCCTTGTCATCTTGCCCACCACAGCCTTTCCAAGAACTGGCACTTTCCATGCTTTTGTTCAGTTGAAGTCCTACTCAGATCAGTTACATCTTAATTCTATTTTTTGTTTAGAAGATTAACATAATCAGATTAAAGCAACAACGATCTCCCTCATCTTTTCTGCTCAAAAGTCCTGTATCTTCTTCTAGATGCCTCTTTTTTCTTCATTCCTTCCTTTGAGAAGGAAATATCTTCACTGTGGCCCAGGGAACCCCTCCATCTGTGACCCAGAACCCATCTGCCCCTTCACCTTCATGAGCTGGTCTTTCCAGTCTATTATTTTCTCTTCTGGGTACTCATTTAATCTCCTTCCTTCCCTCTTTATTTTCCCCTCTCCTCTTCCTCCCGCTGCCCCTTTCCTCTAGGACCTTAGTGTCTTTCATAGCCTTAATGCAATCCTCATTTCTATTTTCTCCTTGGATTTCATGTCAAGTGCACACGTGATGATCATCTCCAGGCCCCCATTTTCATCTACCTGCTAGACAACTAACTGACCCACAGGAATACTATACTCAAAAAGCTCCAAATAAATCTGCCCGTCTCTGTCCCCCTACCCACCAGATTGGTTTCTTCCTTCCTCTTGTCATTCTTGTCCACCATTACTGATTTTTCAATCCATGTAATTTAAAACAGTTGTGTTACACCTAATCTCTCCCTACCTCTATGCTGCATTCTAATCACTGCACATCTTACAAACTCTACTTTTGCAATGATTCTTAAATGTACTCCCCTTTTTTTCTGCTAATGTAGAGAAACCTCAGCTCATCTTTCTCAGATAGCCTCAATGTTTTTCCTAAAGGCTGTGCCCCGCTAAAGCTCTCCCCACACTTTCCTAAGAGAGGGTAACTCTTCTAGAAGAGAAGCTTTGGCTTACAAAACACTCTTTGAGGGTCAGAACTTGTTGATGGTTTCCTATCACACGAAGTGTAAATTTCTCACCCTGATTTTCAAGGCCCCTGGTCTCTGTTGGTGCCCAAGAGAGTGTCAGAACCTCTGGCTGTGCTGGATGCCCTTCACCAGTTCACACTGCCCCATCCTGTGTGCCTGTGTGTGTTGTTCTTCCCTCCAAATAAGGATGTCCTCAGCCAGCACCACTTGCAAACATCAAATAAGCATGCAAGTTTAAGTCCCTCTTACTCCTTTTGGCTAAATATTCTCTGGTCCTCCTCTGACTCCTGTTGCATTTTACGTGTGGCTTTCTTCTGACATTAGACCTTGTCATGAGCATCTCAAAGAATCGTCTGAGCCTGCCTTAATGCTCTGTCTCCCACTGTATCTTCCAGCATAGTTCCTCACACCCAACTCATGTTCCATAAGTGTTCATTGAAGTGGACATTTTCCCACGGTGGAGGTAAACCAAGAGTAAAACAGAAACTGATGAGAGGCTGTGTACTAGGCATCAAGACACATGGGCCAGAGTGGTGCTAATGTCTTCTTGTTCACAGCAAGAACTGGCACCAGAACTGAGGAGAGAGCTTTGCTCTTACACCTGACATGTGCTCCTGCCCCTTCCTTCTTCATACTGTCTGAGTCCTTACGTCCTACTGCAGCTTTTTAAAACATTTGTGAGTTTGTCAGCACTGGTTCAAAATCACTCCTACGACCCAAAGATCAGTCTATTGTAGTGTGTTTTTTGGGGGGGTGTGGTTGATTTTTTTTTTCAGGGTAAGACAATAGCTACAAACACAGAAAAAGGTGAAGTTTTGTTTGTTTTATGTCTTCCATACTAATTCAGAGCCTCTAACAAAAAGAACTGATGATTTATAAGAGCTCATGGACAGACAAGGACCAAAGTCATGATCAAAAGGGGAAGAGAGAATGCTCCTTTCTCTTCTGCCATCCGGATGTTATTTTTCTGGCTTCCTTCTGTAATTATTGCATAAGTAGAATCCAATCAGCTTTAAAAGTGGCATCAGAATTCAAATTCCATACATACTTTAAAGGCCTTGAGTTTTGGCATGAAATCATTATTTTTTTCTCCTGACGAGGAACAGCTACAAAGGCTGATCATTTTAACCTCTTCCATACACATTTAATGTTGTTGCATTAAGAACCTAATTGACTGACAACGCATTATTAAAAATCTCACTGTGTGTCAAATTTGTCTTTATAGGTCATTATTTATCAGCTAAGGAGTCACTGCCCCATAAAACCAAAGTCCAAAGCCATTCCTTTGACAGTACACATTTACTTTAATATCTTCAAGCTTTTTTGACTTTTGTCCAAAGACGTGAAATAAGTCATTGCACTGCCATGTGCTCCCATCCATCATGATTGTGGGTAATCCCTACTGATCCTTGAAGCAGAGCCTTTGTGATTTGAAGAAAGAATCAAACAGTGATGACCCTGCGTAATTTCCTAACAGCTGCAGGGTGGCATATTAGAGGATATTGCAGCTGCTGACAAAATATTAATTTTTTATCTATTTAAATTTTTAGCATAACTGTATACTGTGCATATTTGGAAAACAAATGGAACACTCTGCTTGCTTAAAAACAAGAAATGTATTTATTTCAGCTCAAGCTAATGCTCAATTTCCAGGCTCCCTTGTAATGTGCTCGTTAATTTGTTTGTTTAAAGTGCTAATTCCCTGGGTTTGTTAGCAAACAGGCACATAGACAAACAACTGGAATTCCATCTGCCCTCCCCCCACCACATGCTTATTTTATACCAGCAATCTGAAACAGGCTAACATAAATGTATCGTGGGTCTCTCGTCTTTCCTTGTCACCCTTAATGAGTCGTATATTTAAAGACTCTTCACTGTAATTGAAATAGTGACAAACAAGGATTTACTTACTGAGTGGTAATGGGAGAGATGGCCTCTGGAATGGCACTATTTAAGCATTTAATGGATGCACACGCACCATTTAGACATATTTGAGGTTAGCCTCCTTTTTTTTGATTACAGACAGCAAAGTCAGGCAAATGCCTGACTGCACAGATGGGGCTTTTAAGATGGGACATTAATCCTGGCAGAGGCTGCTAGATTGGTGGGTTGGAAACTCAGTTCCCGTATTTTAGTAACTGCAGTCCTGGTACAAATTAAGCTGTAACGGTATAAACTTCCTCTCGTGGATCCTGTGAAATTGTTCCAAATGTCACCATGGGGAGGAGTGGGAGTAGAAGGTGGGGCAAGGAGGATTATGGGGGAATTCACTCTGCGGTTTGTTTGTTGGCCTCTCTGAGGGTACTACCATTTCCTGGAAGTATATTCTGACAGCTGTGCTCCTACAGTGTGGATCCAGAAAGAATCTGAATTAGGATTTGTCAGCTGGTCATTGCCTACCAAGAAGAATTCAAGAATTGCCAAATCAGCTGAGTTCTTAGAAAATATGCCCACGGGTTTCACTGTGCATGAAGTGACTGGTGTCACAGCAGTTCCCCAGAAACAAATAGCCACCTTCTGCAGTGCCTGGAGATGGCTCCTACCACCTCTTAATTATGTTTAGATTATATAATTAAGACATTTGGCTGACCATGAGGATATTTCTCTTTTCATTATCTCAAATTGTACTGATGAGGCAGTTGTAAACTGTCACACCCACAGCCAAATAGAGCTCTCTTCTTGAAGCGGATTTTTAAAACCAAGTGGTACAACCCACATAGACCTTCTCATGGGCCTTTAAATCTCCAATTTTCTAGTATTATTTACTCCAGTGATTTTTTTCTTTCATTCAACAAATGGGTAGAGGCTATCTGCTAGGCACTACTGATGTGGTCAAATTCTACTTTGTTTTCATTTTTAAAAACATTTTAGAAGCTAAAAATACGTGTAAAGGTCATCCTTTGTCATGAAGCACAAACCACTGGTATGTTTATAGCGTTCTTTCTCCTTAAAAGACATCAAGATCTGAATTCCTGTTCATGATAACTTTCGTGTACATACATTAAAGTATTTTTCATGTTCTTACTATGTCTCGTTTAGTATACGCCCCTTGAGAACAATTCAGCCGTGCGATGTTATTAACAGAAAAGGGTCTTCTACAAACAATGGAGGGGAGGAAGGAAGAGAACAATAGAGACCACACTCCTCTCCCCAGCAAAGGTTTCATATTGAGAGCTGCCATGTGTTTTCTTGAATTGCTGGTTCTCTGCTGTGGTTCTAATGTCTTCTTCCATCACTAGTTACCTTTGACACAAAAACTTCTCATTTACACCCGTGATTAAAACAAATACCTTAGTCGATAAGACATCAACACACATAAACTGATTCCCGATGGCCTTTAGCATAAAACCCATGCTCCTTTTCATGACTTACAGGGCATTCGAAAACTGGCCCAGCCAGGTCCAACGTGGGTCTTGCCCCTGACTCCCACTCAGTGCTCATGTCTCAGCCTCCTCTAGGAAGCCTTCCCTGCCTCCTGGACTGAGCTGACCCCTCTGTTACAGACTTCCGTGGCCTCTATACTTACCTTGTCAGCATTTTATGGGATGTGTGTAACAGTCTCCTGGCAGGCCTGTGTCTCAGTGTCTGCCTTATACTCCCTTATAGCTTGTCCTGCTGTGCCACCACCTCTATTGCCCTGTGACACAGGACTCACATTTGGAGACAATCATCTTTAAGGCAAGAAGCACTGCCCAACTTCACTCTTCTACTGCCTTCTTTTTATTGTTGTCAAATTTGTTAGGGTGACATTAGTTAGTAAAAATTACATAGGTTCCAGGTGTATAATTCTATAATACATCATCTATGTGTTGTGTCATATGTTCATCACCCAGAGTCAGTTCTCCTTCCATCACCATTTGAGACCCTGTCCCTTCTCTCCCGCCCTTGTCCCCCCGTATCCTCAGATAACCACTAACAACTGAACTATTGATTGTGTCCATGAGTTTTTGTTTCTTCTTGCTTTCAGCTTTGTGTTCCATATATGAATGAAGTCATATGGTTCTTTTGTTTTTCCTGTCTGGCTTATTTCATTTTGCATGGTGGTCTCAAGGTCCATCCATGTTGTCATAAATGGCCCTATTTCATCTTTTGTATATGTCCCACAGCTTCTTGAATACGCCACTCGATTGCTTCCAATGTGTTCTGTGGGAAGGGAGGACAGGGGCAAAGATGGACTCTCTGCTCCTTCTTCCTCTCTAGCTTGAAGCGTTTCTCTAGGCTGGGGGATGACGGTGGAGAGTGTAGGCATTGTGTCGGTGGGGAAGAGCCTGGGTCTTCGCTCCAACGCGCATTCAAGTTTGGTTCTTTTCTTTCACCTGCTCTGGGCTCTGTGAATTTGGTATCTTTGTAGATCTGATTCTGATAACTTTCTCTGGAACCATGTGGTGGTCCATGCTTCCTGGCCCAATGTGAGATGATTAAAGTGGATGAGGAAAGAACTCACTGGGTGACATCTCAAATGATTGCTTGGTTACATATACAAGGGCTGTCTGAAAAAAATCCAGTCATATTTCATGGTACAGGGCTGGATACTTTCCGGACAGTCCTTGTATTTTATACTCAATTACAATTACATCCAGGGTCATTTTCTTCTACCATGCTGAAAACTCTATGAGTATCGTAGATTTTGAACGATTTTGTTGTTTGAAAGAAAAGATTTTTAAATGTTCAACCTCACAATGTAATACCAGGTTTTATCAGCCAAATTAACCAAGATTGTTTTACTATTTTAAAATCTGCAGGCAAAGTTATAATGAAAGAGTCTCATGAACGGCTCTTGGAGATGTAAATTGATATGAGGTTTCTGGAAAGAAAATTATAATACCTATTAAGAATTTTACATTCTTTTTTCATTGCTGTGGTAGTTAAAAGTGCGTGCTCTGAAGTCAGTGTGGATATGGTGTGTGCGAGCAAATGGCTTAACCTCTGAGTCTCAGTTTCCTCATCTTTAAAACAGGGATAATAACAATGTCTACTTTATCTTTTCAAATGAGATTATTTATACTAATTAGTATAGTGCCAGATATACAGAGCTCAATAAACATAAGCTACAATAATAAAATGAATTGTACTCTTTTGACATTGTCTTTTAGGAAATATAAACAACATGGGGTTGAACTGCACAGCTTCACGTATATGTGGATCTTCTTCAATAAATGTCCAATCAGCCCTCCGTGTCCCTGGGTTTTGCATACAGGGCTGGGAATACAAGGATGTAGAAGGCTGACTATGTGCATTGTTTTGTGCCATTTTATATAAGGGACTTGAGCATCCTCAGATTTTGGTATCCATTTGGGGTCCTGGAACCAATCCCTGCAAATATTGAGAAACAACTGTAGTTAAGTCAAAAGTTATACACGGATTTTCGATTTCAGAGGGGGTGGCACGCCTAGCATTGTTCAAGTGTCAACTGTAACCTAAAATATACAAAGGTCTTACCATGACTTTACTGGAAAAAGTAGATAAATTGGAAATAAATGTCCAAGCTATAAAAAAAAGTAGCAGCTTATTTTATTTAATGCTGAAATATGCAGTCCCTAATGACATGTGGAAATGCTGATGGTATTGAGTAAAAAAAAAGGTATTGATTTAAAAAAGATGTTACATGACAACATTTAATATCTCACTTATGTAAAAATCTATAAATGTAAAATTGTATAAAAAAACAAAGAAAATGTCAATGTTGGTATTTCATCTGAAAAGCCTACTTAGGGTGATTTTTATGCTTATTTGTACTTTGTAAAAACATTCTTCATATTCTCTCCCATGGCTCACATTGTAGCCAGAAAAATAAAACTTTAAGATCCCTGTTTGAGCCCCACTTGACCCTCTTCTGTGTAAAAGACCACAGTCGTGCCCTGGGCTTGAGCCTGAAGTTTGCTTGCTGGTGGTGCCCACTGGGACCTGCCGCTTGTAGCTGTCATGCCTGAGTTCTGTGGTCTGCCCTCGGGAACGATACTTTTCCGATTGTGACTCAGAACACTGGTATTAATCCTCACACCCTTGTTACTCTGATGTTTGGCTCCTTTCCCTGTACATCATTACTCATTTTGAGCTCTCCCAAGGAATTCTCTCCTACAAGGAGATTTGGACTTCAAGTGTCTCAAGACAAAGGTGTTTCTTAGGTTTTAGGAAGTCATTTTTCTTTTCCGGTTGGTTAAAAAAAAGGTAGTCAACCTTCAGATTGACCTCAGAGTATATTCATTTAAGTGGCCTTCTATTGGGGGTTTGTATATGACAAGAGTTGGGACAGGAGGTTTTCATGAATGTATCAACAGGGTATCCACTCAGATTGCTGTTTTAGAACGAATGGATTCATAGGATCAGGTGTTCACTATGACTTCTTAAACCATGGGTGAATGAATAAGGAATCAACAGAGGTAGTCAACAAAAAGAGTCAGAGAGTCCAACCTTCCAGACTTAGGTAGTTACAGTCTTATGCATAAGATAAAACTATAACTAACTTGGATTAATGTGATGCTTTGGGCAACCTGCAGTTGATTGTTTTATGTTTTCAGGTATCACTTATTGATTTCTCCTTACCTCTGGGTACTCATTCCATCATGCAATGTGATATGTCTGGCAATTGCTCTGATACTTTCTTAAAACTTAACAGGGAGCCATGGAAAAAAGCCGAGACCTTGAGATTTTGGAGTCTTTGCAACTCTTGAGCCCTTTCCACTGGCTTCTGGTAGCCGTATGCCAAAATATGATGCAAGCAGCCATGTCCGATTTATGGCCTCCAGAGAATGAGACTCAGTTATGAGGACAGGAGAAGGAAGTGCAGGGTTATGAGGAATCTCTACATTTGTCAAGCAGACAGAAGCAGAGACAGGGTCAAGAGGAGCCACAGGACAAAGCATGCAAATGGGTGACAAGCGGTCTAGGAGGAGGGTGGCCCAAGTGTTATATGTTGCAGAGATTTCAGACAGATTGGGAATTAGAGGAGGCCATTAGATTTGGTCATTAGGAGGCAGTAAGGGATGTTTTCAAGGGCAATGCCACAGTAGAATTGTAGAAGTTGGAGGCAGATTACAGTGAGGTGTGGGGTCAGGGAGGCAAGGAAGTTGTGGGGTGAAGGGATGGCAAGAGATGGGGTGGTTGTAGAGAAAACCTTTTGTGGAGGTAGGTAATGTAGAACATGTTTGGAGGTTGAAGTCAAGGAGAGTAAAGAGAGATGGGGAAAAGATGCAATAATGTTCAAATAATGTTAAAAATTGGATTAAGAATGTGGATGAAAGAATTAGCCAATCTGTCCTGTGAGAGGAGAAGAAATGAAATAAAAGTGGGTAAAGATAGAGTTTTTGAGGTTGGCAGGAAGGAATTGAAGGTGCTCATGCTTGATACGCTGAAGGAAATATAAGAAGAAATGACCTTGGAGGAGGTGGAAGGCTGAGCAGGATGGAGTGGTGACAGAGGAAGAGCAGTAGGATTTAAAAGCAGCTGCCCTGAGAGTAGGAAGGAGCCTTAGGAACCTAGCTCTAGCTTCTTTTAGAAGTAATTACTATACATTACACTCCTCATTTTAACAGCTTCTAGAGATTCTTAAGATGAGACAAATCCATAAATATTTATTTATTGTACCCACAAAATTCTTCAGAGATCTGCTCACTTTCTCTTCAAAGCATCCCCTTGGTGATTATCCTTTTTCATTTCTCTAATTGCACGCTAGAGAAAGCTTCAGTTAGGTGCAACTAGCTTTTAGACCGCTGAACACCTGCAGGTCTTGCTGAGGCGTGCCTGAGCCCAGAACTGTCTATAAGCACAGGCTTTATTTTTTTTATTGTTAGACTTATTGGGGTGACATCTGTTAGCAAGGATTACATAGGTTTCAGGCTTACAGTTCTACAGTGCATTGTCAACTTGTTGTATAATAAGTTCACCACCTAATGTCACTTCTCTTTCCATCACTGGCTTTAAAGAGGAAGAGGCCATGGCTTTTCAAAGAAGGGTGCCTTAAATCAGTGATGTTTCCCAGGCCTCCAATCTTAACATGCACCCACTCATTATGGTAATCGCAAAACACAGTCACCTCCATTTGCTCTGGCAGCATTCAGAGCTTTCTGAGTCTCCCTTCTGTACACGGAGGACTACGTGCCTGGCACTGTGAGGAGGGTATAGGAAAAGAGAACAAAGAGGTTGGTATTGTGTGAAAACCATACACTAAATCAGGGGAAATAGCCTCCTTAACATATTTCTCTCAATGCAGTCATCATTTCCTCTATAATTCACTGAAGGGCTATCGTGAGGATTAATTTGACTCTTAGGATATCCAGAATTGTTCCAAGTATTGGCGAGAGGCTGCCTGTAATTTGAAACTCCTAGAGTTCAGAAAACAGTCAGGAGCTGTTAGTTTGTGTGCTGCTAGAAGAGTCAGCATTTTTGAGGAGGACACTTTTGGTTCAGCTGCTGGAATGGTTCTAAGGTCCTAAAGAGACTTCTCAAGTGGATGGGTGGATGTTAGGTGTGGAGCTCTGAGCTGCTTTTTTGTGCAGGAGATGCATCTAGGTGATCAGCAGTTCAGAAAGTGTCTTGCTTAGGGTATGGAGAGAAAGACCTGTTTTAACAGATTTCACAGGGCAGACAATCTGATCAATGACAGGATGTCTTAGTCTAAATGTCATTAGAAATCACTATCTCTAGCTGGAAGGCTTTGAGATGAAACAAGACATATCTGGCCCTTGGCTGGGGCATTAGCAAGTGTGAAATGCTTTTCCTCCTACAGGGGAAGGTGGAACGGCCTTACAACCAGAATGCTTTCTTTTCTTTTCCTAGGACTTTACTCCTTTTTAATTTTCGTGGGTAATTCAGGACTTATGGATTTTCTTCCACCCTTGGGATGGAGGGTGGTGAATGGGACTTGAAGGGTAATTACCACTTAAAACAAGACAGAGGACATTTTCACCTAAATGGGAGCTGAACACAATCAAGTGCTTTAATTAAAAGATGGCTATTATATGGGCAAGAACAAGAAACAGTGCTGGCCATACCACATAATTTGTCTGATAGCTTCAATCACACCTGGTACAATAGAGCTTCTGTAAGCTACGCATGTGGTCATGAAAATGATTTTCAACTCATAACTCTTCTCCTTAAGTTTTCTTCTGGTTAAAAACCAAAGTTTTCTGCCAACTCAGTCCCATTTTCTACTTACCCCCGTCCCTCCATACCAACCCCTGAGACTGGTTTCTTGACTCCAGAAGGAGCTGTGTGAAGGCACTGAGCACTGGGAATTGGGGGTATGCTGTGTTCCAGTAGTCTGAGCTCTTAGAAATGGTGATAGCGTTGATTGTCCTGTTTCTGTGGGTCTGACAGTTCCCTCTATACAGCTAGCAAGTATCTGTCACATGCTGCTCTAGTACTTGAAATTCATTCAATTGGAAAGGCATGGAACCTCAGTTGCTGTGCTGGGCCTGGCCATTTGCTGAAATCCTCAAGCACGCAGTTTATGCAGGTCCCAAGCTCCTGCCTTACTGCGTGTATTGCCTGTGGGCTACTCTGGCTGTCTGTACAGTGAAGTGGTAACTGCAGCTCCATGCGCCCTTTGGTGTAGTGATGAGACTTGGTGCTCATGTCCCCTGTGCCTTCTTTGTGCCCCCCTGCCCTCTGCAGACTGCCATCCTCTGTGCCAGCATTGTGCAGCTGATCTCCACAACACCGGGAGTGTCTGCCTGAGGTGCCAGAATGCCCGGCACCTGCTGCTAGGGGACCGCTGTATTCCTGACTGCCCTCCTGGATACTATGCAGAGAAAGGAGCTTGTAAAAGTGAGTAAGTGCTGGTTGCAGAGCTGGCAGTGCCTCGTGAGCTCCTCTTTGGGACAATAGGTGAGGAGGCTTGAACTTGCAAAGAGAGAGAGAGAGAACAAACAAGAGTGAGAGCAGGGAGGACACTGAGGGACAATAAACCAGAGCAGCTAATGCTCACTGATGGGTCTTTTATGAACAGTTCTTGGGATGCTGCTTTGAAAGGAGGTTGGCTTCATAGGTTCTCTTTGTGTCTCTTTTCCCTCTGTAGAATGTCACTCCTCCTGCAGAACCTGCCAGGGCAGAGGGCCCTTCTCCTGCTCTTCATGTGACGCTGGCCTCGTTCTGTCCCACCTTGGCACCTGCAGCACCACCTGCTTCCCAGGGCACTATCTCAATGATAACCATGCTTGTCAACGTAGGTTTTTAAAAATGAACTTTCTTTCTTTTCCTGTTCTTCTGGGTCATCAAAAGAAATACGAAGATCTTGTTTCTTTATTCTCATGTAGAAGCCTTCATTTTTATAAAATGAAGAAAAGTGATTTACAAAGGCATATGGATGCCATTAGTAGATAGTCACTCAGGTATCAGCTTAATTGAAAGTGCTGGGGTGGGGATCTCTGTAAGTACCAGCTATGTGATCTTGGGCTAGTTATTTAACCTCTCTGTGCTCTAGTTATCTCACTTAAAAAATAAAACTATTAGTCTATTTCATATTATGGTTTCTCTCAGCAATTCGATTCCAAGATCCTGAGCAGAGACTGGATCTCATTCTAGTACACAATCAGTGACCTAAGTACTTCTCTGGATTCAATTTGTTTTTGACATATATTTGTTGAATATTGATAATCTGCAAGATTTGACATGTTGCAAAGCATTTTGTTCCTGCCCATACAGTAGTTATTTTGTCTTACATGAAGGTTACTTGTATAGATGTCTTATTTTTCAAGTAAGTCAAAATGTGATTAATTGCCTGAGTCAGGCAAAACCAAGAGTTAGATAAATTAGGGAAAGGACAAATCTGAGTGGGAAAAAATAATTAAGAAATCCTTCACAACTGAAGCAATACTTTTGAGATAGGCTAAGGTGGCTTACTTTGCTTCAATCACTAAAGTGTTATTTGCAAAAAATACTTTTGTTATACTGTGTCATTTTGAAAATGGCAGTTAACAAATATAGTGCTGATATTTCAATGTTATACCCTAAGAAGTACCATGTTGAAGGAATCACAGAGTAGTGGTTAGGAGACTGAGCTCTAGAGTCTGGGGACTGAAGTTCACATCCTACCTGCCACTCACTAGCTTTGTGACCATGAGCAACTGAATTAACTGCTGGGCCTAAGTTTCTTTTTCTATCAAAGGGGAATTAAAATATCACCTAGATCTAATGTCGTTGCACTTAATACAGACCACAGCAGGGAGTAAACTTTCAGTATGGCCTTGTTGATGTTATTTATCGTTATCATCAGCATCACTTGGAATGAGAAGCAAATCAAGCAGTAAAAGATATTTGTATTTTATAGATTAAAAGATAGATATTGCTGTTTATTTATTGTGATGTTTCCAAGGATTTGCATTTGCAATGAATTTACATGGAACTCACAATTTTGCATCATTTTTGAGATACCAGACATAAAAAACCCTTTTTGGACCCATGAGATTTCTTTACTTTTGTAATAAAAACTTTGCTTGGTATAAATCAACTGTCTGCCAAAGTCTATAGATTGTGTAACACAAGAGACACAAATGAAATAGTTCCATGTTCTGTTCAAGAGAAAGAGACTGTTGGTAGAGAAATAGTGACTTAGATTTATTAGGTTCTTCACAGTAGTGGAATCACAGAAATAAAAGTTCAAAAGAAAAATAGAATACTTTATATAGGGCATAGGTGACAAAAATATGGTGCATTGAAATATTTTCCTTCTGGAAAGATTTGGCCTTGGTTGCAGCATGACCTCTGCAAAAGTGCATTTACCATGATACCACGTAAATAGGATTTTATAGACTTTCTGTTAAATTAAAAACCTCCTAACTTTAGTCCTTTGCTAAAGCTTAAGTTTCATTCTTTCTAAGATTGAATAAAGCATGCCCCTAAGTTGGGATATTTAAGTTTTTAGTATGTAAAAACAATCAACAAGCATTAGTCCTTTTCTAATGCTCATCACTGTAGATGATTATAGATCTGACAATTTTAGAAATTATGCAGTAAAGGCCTTTTCAGGAAATATAAGCAGTATTAAGGAGAGGCATTAATAACTGTATTATAGAAGAAAGTAAGAGCTGAAGAGCTATCCGGATTCTGGTTATGGAAACCCTTAAAAATTACACACTGAGCTCTAAACATTAAGAACAACCAGCTGAGGCAGGAACTTATAAAAAGGTTCTGAGTATGTGAAATTGTAGCGCGTTAGAATACAAGGAGAATGCCAGGTCTACCCAAGCCAACTTTGTACCCAATGCAAAGATTCTTTCTCACTCCCCCTCACTGACTTCTATAGATGAGGAAGGAAGCCAGGTCCACTATTGTGGGGAGTGGTAGTACTTTAGCTGTGACAGTTCTTTCTCATCGGTCCCAGAACTCCCCCGACTCCCTGGCAATGTAGAATAAGTCTTCTCCCTCTTTCATATGATTACTTCCAAAGGTTTGAAATTAATTGTCACCTCTCACTTGGACTTTTCTGCTCTGGGCAGAACTAGAGTCAATGGCGTATTTAAGCAGAAATGGATGACCATCTCCCAAAACTGCAGTAGAAAGCAAGTCTATTTAAAAAAATGGAATTCATAAACTGTGAGGTCCCTTCCTCCACAGTGACCTGATTCCCTCACTGGTTTCTGGTCCACTCATCTTCTCCTTCATTGTCCTCTGGGCATTTTTGATGGGGTCAGTGACCTCAGAGAACTGTACCTATTACTTCAGATATGGTCGCACCAACATGACTTCCCTAAGACCGATGTAGTATGACTATCATTGGATCGAGAAAGTGGACTTGACCCATATCCCTCTGAGGATAGAAACTGAGAACCTAAGGGACTTTGGCATGTTCAGAACTGCTTTGAGTGAGACAAGGTCATTTGCAGATTGCCTTAGAGAGGGCTGAGGCATTAGATGAGAGAGGAAGAAGGGATCAGATAAAAAATGGTGGAAGCCCTGTGCTCCTCAGTGTGATGCTATTGCATCCCTCCACATCCTCTTTCAATGTTTTAAAATAATCAAGATGAATCCCTTCCTTTTGGAGGTCAGTGAAAGGGCTGAGTTATACATCGAAGTGCCACAGGGAAATGAAAGATTGCATAGAAGGACGTAAGAAGACAGAGGCAGACAGAAGCTTGAGGAAGTTAACTACAGGAAGCTCTCAGCTGGCAGGACAGGGCATTGACCTTTCACCTCAAGCTGAGAAACTGGCATTTGACCTTGTCAAGATGGGGGCTCCAGCTGACATTTAGGTTACATGAAGGCTCTTTAGCTTAAGATTGTATTAGTTTCTTTAGCAACCATATCACACTTTTAGTAATCTTTTAATCAATTAAAATTCTTAGATCATTTTTTTGTAAGAATTGCTAAAGTTTTCCACAGTTGCTATATATGTAATTGTTATAGAATATAAAAATAGGACTCATAGTTTTGCTTATTTCATCTGGTTACTTTTAGTTTATTCTTCAACAGGCTAAAATAGGTTTGAGTTACTATTCTTTCAGCTGGTGAAACTTAGCTATGTGTGTATCCTATGTAGGTATATATGACATATTTAGCTATCATTAGCATGATTTCTTTGTTTTCATTGAAGTCATTAATAAAAATATCACGTAAAAAATTAAGACTTGATCATAATATTCTACTAGACATTTTTTTTTACCAGTTACAAAGATTTACTGATTGTGTATGAATTTCATCATCTTCAGAACCACCTACAATTACTAGATCCCATTTTATTTTTGTATTCACAAGTTTGTCTTCGGGATCTTTGTCAAACACTTTGCAAAAAATAGGATATACTATATACAGAAATCTTACTCAAATAAAAAAAGATAAAAATTCAGTCTCATGTAAGTTTCCCACAATTAAAATATTCTCTTCTAATTATTCCCAAACTATCTGAAAATACAGTCTAGAATTTTTCTAAGACCTTTAGTTACAAAACTATATAATTTAATGAATATTTTTACCAATGGCTTTTCTTATAGGTGAAAGAAGAAGATTTTACTTTTTATTTTGCAGGGGGCTAATTTTCCTGCACTGTGCCTCATGCTTCGATATCCCACAGATCTAAAACTCATGCAATTGCTATGTAGACTTTTCCTCTGGCTGATATTTAGAGAAGATTTAAGAATAAGGCAGAGATGCTAGTGTTTGAGTATATATCGTTACAATCACTGGATTCTTGCATTTAGATAGTAAATGTTTGTTGAACACTTACAAAAGCATAGAAGATCAGCTAGATGCTAGGATTATTCCAAGGAACAAAGCAAACCTGGTCTTTCTTTCAGGAAGCATACAGTTAAAGGTTACAAATGTTAAATAATTGCTTAAATGAAGATGATTGTATATGGCATGAAAGAAATGCATAGGGTGTGTTAAGAGTAGTGACTGGGAGACCTGGTCTAGATGGGAGGGTCAGCGAAGGTCTTCTTGAAGAGGAGACTGAAGCATAAGTAAAAGTTAAAGACAAGAAGGTGGAGTTTATATTGAGAGGATTTGAATATTTGTATTAGGATTTCTAGGTAGAAAGAATAAAAAGAATGATGGAAGAGAATTATTTGCAGAAGTGAAGGCTAGAAATTTTCCAAGGCTGAAAAAGAATATGAGTTCATAAATGACATTGACCTCTGAAGCCTGAGCAATATGAATAAAAAATCATTCTGATGGATACATGGAAAATAAATTGCAAGGGGATAGAACTATATGTGCGGAAACCAATTAGGAAGCTATTGTAGTCGTCCAGCAAGAGATGATGATTGCTTGGATGTATTGATGGCATTTGTGGATATGGAGAAAAGCAAAACATTCTGAGAATTATATAAAAGAGTTTGAATAAATAGGATCCAGTGAGTGATTAGGAGTGAGGAAAGAAGGGTGTCGAAATAGACTCCCAGGTTTCCAACATGAGTAGCTGAGTAGATGGAGAAATGCCAGTTGCTAAATTTGGGAAGATGGAAGTAGAATCAGATCTGGGGGTCATCCCTGAATGCCCAAATTATTATTAAGTGGCTGCTACAAATCACGACTGGGAAAATCAATAAGCCAAGTCACCTGTAAGCCCTTTGTTACCTTATAGTATGGTATTTCCTGAGCTCCACAATAAACTTGAGGCCTAATTTTAATCTTGGCATCACATAAACACCTGACTCTACATCATAAACTATAGGGAGCTTGATTTCTTCCCTATATGGGAAGTTCAAATAAAACCCTGTGAATCATCACTCCAGAGATCTTGGAGTAGGTATAAATTTTGTTGCTGAATCTCAAGGCAATTTAGATGTGGGATTGCGATTCTTGCATTTATAATTTATCTTTTCTGGAAAATAAGATTACCCCTTTTTATTTTGGAAAATAAGACTACTGTTTTCTGTTTCTCTTGATCACAGGGGAGGGTTATGAGCCATAATTAAAGAACAGGTTGGAGCAGAAATCTGTTCCTTTTCAGCATCTGTCTAGGTTTGATCAGTGCTTCAGTATTTGTAATTGTAATCATCTGGTCATGTTCTTTTTCTATCTGCTCAGCATGCAGCACACATTGTGGGAGCTGTGATTCACAGGCCAGCTGTACCTCCTGCCGAGATCCAAACAAGGTCCTGCTCTTTGGGGAATGTCAGTATGAGAGCTGTGCCCCACAGTATTATCTTGACTTCTCCACCAAGACATGCAAAGGTAATGCTCTTCCTGAATTGTACAACAGTTCTTTTCCTCAGTGATGCCCCTTTAGTATAGATGTCCAATTCCCCACATTGGAAAAATACTGTCATACATTTATACTTTCTCTGATGATAGCGAGAAGTCATTATGTATGGATTTATTCATCCATTAATTTACTTGTGAAACAAACATTTTTGAGTACCTACTGTGTGCCAGACAATGTGCAAGGTATTGGTAACTAGACCAGGGGAGGTAAACTGGAAACTCTCGTGTTGTATTTGGCTCACCTAAGACTGCAATGTTTTAAACTTCTTAATATTTGCCTTTTAAAAATCAGAAAGTTTCACATACAAAAATTGAGATTTTTTTTTTTTTAGTTTCTTCTGAAAAAGTCAGAAAATCTGGTGATACGGGATTTGCATTCCCACAATGCAGCAGTAGGTAGGAAATGAGTAGCTGTCGTCTTTGCTGGATAGAGCATGATCTCTTCAGATCACCACTGTTCCCTGCTCTATCACACCAGGCCTATTTCAAAGATTTGCATTACCTTCCTGGGCCCTAAAGACACCCACATTTACAATCCTACATTGCTAGACTCTATGGTTAATGAGGCCAGGAGCTGTATCTGATTTGGTCATCTCTGCTTAGTGTACTTACATGGTGAAGGCATAGCCCCTGTCCTCGAGGAGTTTATAAGGAGGTAATATCACAGTGACATTTTCTTCTTGTTGTTCTCAGTGGTTGGAATTTTGGGGGCTTTTGCTCTTCTAACAGCAGTGCTCAGCCAGAGGAAAAGCTGAATTAAAGGATGGATTTTCCTTACCCCTGTTCAATTCCCCTCCTCCATGCCTCCATTCCACTTTCCCTCTAGCTTTCCAGTCCTGCCAGAGACGCTCGGGCTCAGATATGGAGGCCAAACATCTGTCAACTAAACTGGATGCTTTAAGCCTTTGCAAAATTGCACACTTTTCATTCCAAGAAATTCTACTTGGTTGTCAACTTAGGTGGTCTGCTGTGCTCAAGACCACAGAAGCTTTTGTTTTTTATCCCTTCTGGTTGTTAGTTTGTGGTGATAAATGAGATTATCACAAATCCTCCCTGTTGTAAATGATTTCATAACCATGCTGGCAGTTTTCAAGGCTCTGGTTCTAGCCATGTTCCTTCAGGACTGATTTAGCCAAATAAATGAGTGAGATTAATTTTATAAATCTTCTTGGAAGCACATGTACTGTCTTGCACATTTACCTGCTTTCTTTGGACTTAGAAATACTGAATCAAGGAGAAGAGAAAAGTGACGAAATGAGAGGTTTCCCCATCTTCTTAGCAGGAAAGGGAGGTGTGGACAAGGCAGCACTGTGTGGAGGTATTTCTCCAAGATAAACAGTTAGTATATGAAACAGGTACTACGTGCCAGGCACTGTAAATTCTTTACATTCATCATTTCACTTAATATTCACAATAGCCTTATGCAATCAATACTATTTTTTATGCTTGTTTTATGGGCAGGCAAACTGAGGCTTAAAATTTTTAAGGAAGCTGTGTAAGATATGCAGGTAGAAACTGGCAAAGCCGTGACTTGCTTGCAGACTTACGTGACTTTAAAAACCCAAGTACTTAACAACGCCATCTTGTCCCATCTTCCCCGCATGAAGGATTTGCCTTCCCAGCTACAACTTTGGCTTTCACACATGAGTTTTCTGACTGCATCTGTACTGCCTGCACCATTAAACATGAGAAGCAACACATTTTTCTGGCTCCTGAGACTAACTTGGTAGTTCTGATGTTAGCCTAAGCATCACAATTTCCAACGATTCCCCTGGATTATTTGGGTGCACATCTGAAACGGGGCCCCACTAGAACATAAGCTCCTTGAGGACAGGGTCTACACCTACCACTTTATACCCACTGTTCAAAGCTGTGCAACTTGCAGGTGCTTGCTGAATGAACACATAAACCAGTGAACGCTGTTCTATGTGAAAGCTTCTGTGGTTTTCAGTAGTCCTTTCTTTCTGGACATTTCCTTTATGCCCTGTTTAATTCTCCCGTGGTTGATTCTTTCTGTCATGTTGGTGAGCACCTGATTTTTGAGAAGTACAGAGTCATTCAGCTGTATCAGTGGAGGCAGCAGATGCATTCTTAGTTGACCCTCTGACACTTTTTTACCTGTCAAGGATTTGGAGGAAGTTCAATTGGGTTTGTGGAGCAAGTTGGCCTCTTGCTAGAGCAGGCTTTGCATAAGATTCTGTGGCTCAGGGATAAAGAACTCTGGGGCCTGTGCAATAAGATCACGTCGATCTGCTCTTCAGCAGCCCTGCTGGCAAGTGGGCTCTGCAGGAGCATGGAGTGATCCTTGTACTTGCTCATGTCTAACATACGTAATTAGCAAACACCAAACCTCCGAGAGGCATTCAGGCTACTACAAGCAGAGCCTCGTTAAGAGCTCACTTATCTCACATCTCTTATCTTGTCCTCGCTTTCCCCCTTGCAGCTGCAGACAGAGTCCTCATAAATGAGGTGATGGGACTGACAGTGGACAGACAGGATGCTGATCTAACCTAGACTTTCTTTCTAGAGTGTGATTGGAGTTGCAATGCATGCAGTGGGCCTCTGAGGACAGACTGCCTGCAGTGCATGGATGGCTACGTTCTCCAGGATGGGGCCTGCGTGGAGCAGTGTGCACCATCATTTTACCGGGACTCAGGCCTCTGCAAGAGTAAGTGTCTGCAGCCCCAGCTCTGTGCTCATCTAAGCTTCAGCCTCCTCTGATTTTACCGTTCTGAGCAGGAACCTGTGGCAAGTTTCCATTCTGGCTTATTTATCTAATTTCTGGTTTCTTCCCTAAGAGCTTTTCTTTGGTATAATGAAAATGTCTCTCTTTTCCTCCCCCTTGCCCAGATACATTTGCTGAAATTTAAGGTCACTGTGGAAATTTGGGGGGTATATGGCCACATAAACTGATATGTTTTAACAATCACTTTTGGATTTCCTTAAAAATTGAACAGTTCTGTGCTCCCGATGGAGAGGTCTTTGTACCTTGGTCATCTGGGCACATGGAAAGACCACATTATTCCACCATGTGTCCCCCACTACCCTCCCTATACCTCATATCTTGCGATCACCTTTGTCTGGCCCGGTGCCCACATTAGCCTTAATTTTGCACCACGAAATCTTTAGGCCCTGAAATGCCTACCCAGAGTGCACATACACCATTCCTGCATATATTCTTGGGAGACTCTGATAACTGACTGAAGTTAGGAAGACCGATACTTCAGCAAAAGCACTACAGAGAGCCAAGAACTAGTTAATAATAATGATAATGGCTGATATCTGTTAATTTCTAGTTTGCCTAATATTTTCCATTATTTAATTTGATCTTTACCCAGGGAGCTGGATAGGACAGTATGTCTGCTCCCATTTTAGAGGTGAGAACACTGAGGCTTACAGAAATGGAGTGACTAGTTTTGTCACCCACAGGGTCACAACCAGGAGCCTAGCTGCTGACTCCTAGTCCACTGCTTTGCCCAGCACACCAGGTTGACTTGCTCGTCGTGTCTAATGCTGCCTTTCCATGAGGGCCAGGAGCCCCTTGCAAAGCCATACATGTTCTTATTGACTTGACTTCTGTCTTTCAGGCTGTGACAGCCACTGTTTGCAGTGCCAAGGACCCCATGAGTGCACCCGCTGTGAAGAGCCTTTTCTCCTCTTGGAAGCCCAGTGTGTCCAGGAATGTGGGAAGGGACATTTTGCAGATCATGCAAATCGTAAATGCACAGGTAACAGGAAGGCTGTGTTGAGTGAGGTGAAAGTGAGGGCAACAAGCCAGTCAGGTGTGCTGATCCTCAGGTAACCAAGGAGAGTCAGAATTAGAAACAGAATGAACACCCAGGGACCTTGGCCTAAGTAATTGATGGCTTCCCATGCCCATCTGCCAATTGCTGGTTAAATAGAATATAGACGTGCTGGCCACTAATTCTCTTGCACAAATCAATATTGTCCCTAAGGGTCTTTATGGAAATTAAGCCACTATTTTATGGGATGTAAAGCTTGTATCAAACTAAGATATGGTATCCATTAAGAGTGGATCGGCCCCGCTGATAGAGACACAGAATTTTCAGTTGTAGACTAAATTGATGGTGACACTGACATTGCTGTAATATCCTTGAAGGGTAGGATTTCTGGGGATGATTTAGTGAGACACATTGACTTTTATTATGAAACTAAAGTTAAACCCAAAGTCTTAGTCTCCTTGTCCATTGAGTTATTCATGTGAATTCTTTAGTGTGTTCTCGTCATTTGTATCAAAGCTTGGTACTGTGTGCCCCACTTAAAGAATACCTGACATTTAATAATAACACTGTTACCCAGACAGGCATTTTACGTTTCACCAGATTTTCTTCCTTTGCATTGTCTCATTTACTATTCACAATGAACTGTTAAAATATGGCAGACACTGTGAATCCTGCTTTACAAGTGAAAAAAAAAAAAGAACCTTAAGAGTATTAACCAGGGCAATATAAAATCAGATATTAAACTATACTGTTCTGCCTTTCTTTAACAAAATCTCAAGGAAGCAGAAAAATTAGTCAGTGAACCCTATATGTATAGAAGATTATTAAGTTGATCCAAAGAAATAATCTGTGTTTGCTGTCTTCCTGCACCTAAAATAATAATGGTAAAAACAATATAACAGTGAAAGCAGTGGTGCGATTGAGTCCTTTGTGTGCCAGGCACTGTTCTAGTTATGACACATTAAGGCATGTGTACTCTTCCCAACAATCATTTGCATTAGGTGCTATTAATATCCCCATTATTAAGACAAGAAGTTGCACCCCAAATTTTAAAGGAGCTTGCCCGTGTTTGACAGCTGGTAAGTGGTAGAGGAGGAACAGTACCCAGAAAGGGGCTATGCCTCTCTTACAAGTCAATATGGTTACCTTTTTAAATAGTCCATTAATGTGAAACATTTTCAGATTATAGTGTGTAAAGTAAGTGTGCTCCTCCCTACTTACTTTCCTTTCAAGGTTAGATCAGCTCTTTAGGAAACTCTTGGAGCTCTCTTTTGTTACGGTTGGGGGGTCATGTGTTGCTTGTGCTCTCACTCCTCATTTCTTTATCACCGATGGCCCTTGCTTGCTAAGTTAGCGGAACTAGTGTTTTGAACTGGAAGCACTGCCTCAGAACGTTTGTTGGATGCCTGTGCCTTCGTCGTGCCTCATCTGGTGTGTCCTCTCGTCCATAGACTGCCCTCGGGGGTGTTTGCAGTGCAGCCGTGGAGACAGATGTCACCTCTGTGACCACGGGTTCTTTCTGAAGAGTGGCCTTTGTGTTTCCAACTGCATTCCTGGCTTTGCTGCCCACTCCTCTAATGAAACATGTGCTGGTAAGTGTGTCTCATCTGATGGTCTGGTGAATTTACCTGTTATTTCTCTGCAAAGGCTGAATTTGCACATTGGCTTACCTGCTATAAAATGCAGAATTCCCATTCTGGGAAAAACTCTGGTGCTACTAGGAATAAGGGACTCTTTATAAAACATAAAAAATGGGGGCAATTCAACTTCTGTGCTTTTAAAGTCATAACTATCAGATCAGAAATTTTGCATAAAACTTAGTTATGTTCCTGAACATTAACCATGTTGTCAAAAATCACATATCTGCTTATAGGTTTAATATATTTATGTTTATATAAAGTTGTAGAGCTAATTATGCTGGAGTGCCATGGTGCATCTTTTGTGCACATGCTGGAGATAAATTATAAATAAATAATGAATAGTATGAGGATCTTGCGCCCCGGGTCCACACATTTGAAACAAGTAGATTTCAAGTCACACTATTTGCCATTAAGAATAAGGGAACAAGTTAAAGGCATGGCATTAGTCTCATCTAGCACATTGATGGACAATTCACCATAAACAATGAAGAGAAGCAAGTTTAAATTTAGATTAATTTTGAGCCCCAAAACTTTTATAAGTGAATGAAGCTTGGGAGTTCTGTGAGAGCTGAGCATTCCTTGGCTTTTGAGTGTCCTTTATCAATAATATGAGGCATATTTTAACACCTGCAGTCAATCATATTTTCTATCTTTATATTGTTGATCTCTTAAGATATTATGACTTTGTATGGGAAAAATATCTTTGGCTTATTTTATTGGGGTCTTTCTGGCAACCCAAATATATGAGAGTCAGTTTATTCCTCTTGAGACGTAATACAAGTCAATGTGCAAAAATGAATTCCACTTTGATTAGAATAATCTTACAAGAGAAGTAATCCCTCTGAAACTTGGTGTTCCCAAACTGTCCTGTCTGACCTACACATAGAAAGAAAAGCTACTGATTCAACTCCAGGCAAAACAACTTGCAGGAGACAGAATGAATTCCACATCATGATGGGAAATCTTCATTCATCAATCAGATGTGTCCTATGGACAAAGATTGTAAAATTTTAAAACAAAGGGTATATATTTTACATGAATTCTGAATATAAGCCATTGATAATCCTACTACATAGTAGATTAACTGGTACTGTTCTAGCATTGGTATCAGACACTTACCTCTTTTCTTACCTTTAGTGGCTCTGATGGTCAGATATGAGAGATGCGTTAGGATAGCACTGTGGTTCTTAAACCTGGAGCCCATTAGGATTATCAGGGGAGCTTGTAAAATCACCAAGGTCCTACCAAGAACACATAAGTCAGAACCTCTGAGGTGGAGCCCAAACAGCAGTATTGTTTTAAAAGATCCCTATGTTGTTATTATTACTGTTGTTGTTGAGATATAATTCCCATACCATAAAATTTACTATTTAAAGTATACAATACAGTAGTTTTAGTGTATTCACAAAATTATGCTGCCATCACTGCTATCTAATTGTAGGACATTTTATTTACCCTAAAAAATACCCAATAACCATTTCTAGTCTCTCCCCGCTGCCTACTCACCACAGCCTCCGCAAACATGGGCGATTTTGTCTCCACAGATTTGCCTATGCTAGACACTTCACATTAATGGAGTCATACAATATGTAACCTTTTATGTCTGGCTCCTTTCACTTGACATAATATTTTAAGGTTCCTCCATGTTGTAATGTGTATGAGTATGTCCTCTCTTTTTATACTTGAATAATATTCCATTGTGTGGATATACCACTTTTTGTTTATCCGTTCGTTCTTTGATGGACATTTGGGTTGTTTCCACTTTTGGGCTGTTATGAATAATGCTGCTGTGAACATTCATGTACAAGTTTTTGTGTGGATATACAATGTCTGTTGAGAAAAAAAATCCAGCCATTGTCAATGTAATGAGAACAGTTTGCACAGCATCCATGTAACCTGGCAGCCAAGGAGAGTGGACTGGAATGTGCATGTGTGAACAATGACAACTTCACTGTACTAGTCCGTGGGGGCACTGTTGACTGAAAATGTGTACTGAGTAGCCATCTCATTTAAAATCACTCAGTGAGTAGAGCAACAAATCTGCCTCAAATTCTGTCTAAGCTTGAACATTCCTCCACAAAACTATTTGGATAATTCATGAGGCTTTCAGGGATGATGCAGTGAGAGCTGAGCAAATAAAAGCGTGGCACGAACACTTCAGAGATGGTGAAGAATCTGTTGAAAGTGATCCACGTTCTGGAGGACCTGCAGCAAGCAGAACACCTGAGAATGTGGAACATGTACGGGCTGCAATCACCAAGATGGGTGATCCAAGGGGACTGAGGCATCATTGTCATTGTTCTACGTACAGTATTTCATTTTTTTGGTATGTGGGTAGTTCCCTGGCCAAGAATCGA
This sequence comes from Lyroderma lyra, assembly GCA_004026885.1. Taxonomy (NCBI): domain Eukaryota; kingdom Metazoa; phylum Chordata; class Mammalia; order Chiroptera; family Megadermatidae; genus Lyroderma; species Lyroderma lyra. The sequence continues at coordinate 166,939 of PVJL010000205.1, read as the reverse complement.
ACCCAGGCCGCAGCACTGACAGCGCCAGCGCCAAAGCCTTAAGCCACCACACCACCAGGGAACTCCCATGTACAGTATTTCTTGTATCATGTATCTTCTTCAGTGAGTGCCACTATGTTTTATATTACACGTCTGGATACTTCCCAGAAAGACCTTGTACGTTTTCAGTTCTCTTGGGTATACGGCTAGGAGTGGAATTGCTGGGTCGTAGGTAGCTCTATGTTCGATTATCTGAGGAACGGCAGACTGTTTCCCCAAGCGCTACACCGCGTTTCCTTTCCACCAGCAATGCATGAGGGTTCCAGTTTCTCCACATATTTAGGAACGGGTTTTCTTGTCCTTCCTGGTGTGTGTGAAGTCCATCACACAGTGGTTTTCATTCGCCTTTCCCTGATTGCTAATGATGCTGAATACCTTTTTGTGTGCTTTTTGGCCTTTGTATATTTTGCAGGGGGAATTGCTTATTTAAATTATTTGCCTATTTTAAAATTGAGTTATGTGTCTTTTACTGTGTTGTAAGACTTCTTTAAATATTCTGGATTCACGTTCCTTTTCAGATCCATCATTTGCAAATAGTTTCTCCCATTCTGTGGGTTACCTTTTCACTTTTTTGCTGGTATCCTTTGAAGAACAAATGTTTTCATTTTAATGATGTCTAACATACCTATTTTTCTTTTACTTTTTGTGTTCCATCTAAGAAAGCATTGCCTAATTCAGAATCACAAAGATTTTATTATCTTCTAGGAGATTTTTGGTTAACATTGAAATCCTATGTCATTCTCATGTGCATCCACAGTGAGAACCACTGGATTAGAAGGAAGCTTATTGTATACAGTAGCCTAGAGTCTCGTCTTTGCAGCTCTGAATGAACATTACAAGCCCATTTCTTAAAACAACAACAACAAAACTAATTATTGAATTACCAAGCCTGACCTTTGGATTCATATGTTTTCCAGGCAAAGTAAACACTCCTGGTCTTCACGTGAATGGTTCCCTCATTGTCGCAATTGGTTCAATGAAGCCACTGGATTTTTCCCTCCTGAATGTCCAAGACCAAGATGGCATGATCGAAGACCTCGTGTTCCACGTGGTCAGCACTCCCACCAACGGTCAGCTCGTGCTCTCCAGGAATGGAAAAGAAGTGCAGCTTGACAAGGCTGGCCACTTCAGCTGGAAAGATGTGAACGAGAAAAAAGTGCGTTTTGTGCACAGCAAAGAAAAACCCAGGTGACTCAGTGTTCTGTTGTTTTCCTTCTGCCCCCTCCGTGCCGGCGCTTCGCAGCCCGCCTCACACCACCGCACACACACGCTGTTTCTCAGGAGCTAGCCCTTCTCTTCTGGGGAAGATCGATACTCCACAAATGCCAAATTCTTTCAGCTGCCTGTCATCATTTCACTGTAATTGCTCACAGAGTGTGCTTCTGTTAGAGGCATTTTCATTTTATCACATAATTATGGGTAATTCTCCTATGTGACAGGAAAGTTTCTGGTGCAGTTACCAAGTTGTTTGGCCTAACAGAAACAAAACTCTCACACACCCAGATGCTACAGCTTCTTCAACATTGGGGTAATATGCTGGGAGGAAGGAGCACACACTGTGTTGTATAGTTCCTAGAATTTCAGAATTGGAAGGAAACTACGAGTCACAGTTAACTTTTTATTACCCACTTTATGAGATTAATTGCGGTTAATGTTTAAGCCTCATCCAGTTTTCCTCTGATGCCTAGCACACTTCTGGCTGTCTTCCCCATCCCAGCTGACACATGCTTTAGGAATGCAATTGAATGTTAACACTAACCCAAGCAAATATAGCCATGTAATTAGCAGAGTAAATCTACTAAACAGAAATCAGAGAATGCCCCCCAAAGATTAGCCTCTTGGATTATCCTTCACCCTGCTCTGCTTCATTAGTGCAGATCAGAGTAACCTATATGTGTAAGCAAACAGCTGATATTCATTAAACAGTGATAAGGAAATAGTGAATATTTTTCTACTGTCACCACTGAACTTGACTTTTTTGTTTTGTTTATTTTAGAGTTGGGCTAGGAGATAGGTGGGGGAAACAATAAATGGCACTTTTCTATTTGCAGAGCTGGTGAGCCAATAATCTCAAAAGACCATTTTATGGTAGGCTGACCAGATGTACTATTTTAAACAGGACAGCAAACAATGGCACTGTCCTGTTTCAAATGGTATGTATGGTCAGCCTACTGTAGCCTTTAATATAGCCCAGTGAGACTAGGCTGACCGTATGTACTATTTGAAATGAGATAGTACTGTTGTTTTCTGTCCCATTTAAAATGGTACATCTGGTCAGTCTATCTTATAAGAATAAGAGCAACTAACATCAACTGAATGCTAAGTATAAGCCAGGCACTGTGTTAAGCACTTTAAGTGTATTATGTTTATTTATGTTCCCAGTCTCCACATAGAGAAACCGAGGCCTTGAGAGTATAAGTCATCTTGCCCAAGGCCTCGTAACCTATAAGCACAGCACTGAAACTCCAACCCAAGGCTCTATGATTCCACAGCCCATGCCTTTAGCTACTCTGATTTCTGCCTTCTTAATAGTAGTAAGAATAATGGGCATGCTTTTATCCTCAAGGGGCATACACAAGTACTGCTACAGCTGAGCTTAAAACTCTGGTGTTTGTTGACATAGACTCACTCTTCAAACTCATGCTCCATCTCCTACATTCATTTTGCTGCAAGTATGAGTATATCCTTAAGTGTTTGCCTCTCTGTCTCTCTGTCTCTCTCTCTCTGTCTCTCTCTCTCTCTCACACACACACACACACACACACACACACACACACATACACACAGCTCTATACCCATAGTTATTTGTGTTGGAATCACTTGTTTAAGTGTTACATAAAGCTTGAAAGACAACCAAAGTGAAGCCTCTTGTCTATCTAACCTCATTAATCTCTCCTTACCTATTTTACTGCACAGTCAGCTTTGCACCCCTAAGTGGGACAAAGAATGGCAGCTATTTTTGCAGGAACTTCTTGTACCTCTTTTGGGCACCTGTTTAATGTTGGATTTTCTTTACCTAAACATTTTAATGGAAGAGAGAATAGAGGAATAATAAAACAAACAAGATAGGTAGAAACTCATGAAAAAAGGAAATTATATGTCTCTGAATGATACAAAAGTGAAAGGGATAAGCTGCCACATAAGTCCATGGTTTGGTTTTCTCCCCCCATGAAAACACTGACCATGATTCTTTAGGACTGGAATTCTTTGGGATTAAATTCCTCTGGGATTGGAATGCTCCTGTGGAGTACAAGATAATTTGTAAATGTCGTCTGAGTAGCTTTGATAAGATGGCATTGCTGAGATGCTGAGCACAGTTATTAGAACCTTAGTGCCACCAAATACAATTTTTCCCAGTAGGTTGGTAGTCACCACCCCTTCATTGTTCATTTTATTGCCCATCAATCACATTCTCTTAAAGTTTGGAGGTGGGAATGGTGAGTGCAGGGTTTCAATGGGGCAGAAAATGAAGTGGGGAGATAAAATTGGAAGGAAGACAAGAAAACCTTTTTAAAAAAATCAGGTCGATTGAGGTATAGTTTGCATTCAATAAAATTCCCTGTTTGAAAGTGTACTGTTCTATGAGTGTTAACAAATATATACAGTCTTGCAGTTGAGGCAACAACATTCAGGATATAAAACAGTTCCATCACCACCACCCTCCCCAAGACCATTTACACCCTCTCCCTTCTTCCAGTCCCTGGCAACCACCCATCCGTTTTTCACCCTTATAGTTTTGCCCTTTCTGAAATGCCATGTGAATGGACTCATACAGTATGTAATAATCTTTGTTTCTGACTTTTGCCGTAATGCTTTTGAGATCCAGCCACATTCTTTCACGTATCAGTAGTTAGCTCCAAGACTGTGCTACAAAGAACTCTTGAAACTGTGGTCCCTATCACAAACCCAAATTTGAAGCCTCTCATCATGCATTAACGACATATGTTACCAGCCTGCAGTGCTTGGTTTGACTTGGACGCGAAGCAAGTCCTACCTTCCCTTCCTGTAGTCTCTGAAGCTGCTGAAATAACACTCTTTTATAGGAAGCAAAAACCACAGCAAAGAGTAAGCCTTATTTTGTTTTCTTAATTAGGATTCTTTGATTGCAAGTAATGGAAGTCAACTCAGACTAGATTAAAGAAAATGGTGAGGCTTGTTGTAACATTGCAGTTATGGCTCAGATCTCAAAGACATCAAGGGCAACTTGGCTCCAGGGCAGGCCTGGGAGCTAGAACTGGAAGGGGAAGCAGGAGTAGTGCTTCCTCTTATCTCTGTGTCTGGGCTCATGGACTTCGCTGACTTCTCTCCTACAGACCTGCTTGCTCCACGTTCTTATCAACACTAGAGACCAGTGGTGTCCAGCCCTTTGGCTTCCCTGGGCCACACTGGAAGAAGAATTGTCTTGGGCCATGCATAAAATACATTAACACTAATGATGAGCTCAAAAAATAAAAAAGAAGGTTGCAAAAAATATCTCATAATGTTTTAAGAATTTGTGTTGGGCCACATTCAAAGATGTCCTGGGCCACTGGTTGGACGTGCCTGTTATAGACTTTGGTTTCCCCATAGTCAAATGGGGGCTCTCAGGCCCGTTCCAAATTTTCAGGGAATAATCAGCCCCCTCCTGTAGTTCAGTCCACATTGAATGTTGTATGTGTGTGGGGCCAGAGGTGGGTGGATAGATAGAGTCACTTAATAAAAACATTGTAAATATTGTTATTGGAGACCCACTCATGAATTGACCTGGCTTAGGGAGAGAGTTGTGTGAAAGAGGGACTCACTGAGAACTAGTCAGAGACAGTGAAAGATTCCTTTTCATTCCTCAATTTTACCATTAGCCCTTGATATATTACTAACCTGCCTGGACCTGATAGCTGATTTTCAACCTTTTATAACTTCAACTTAGAAAATGGGAGAAAAGGTTTATATAAATGTTGTAATAACAAGATCTGAGAATATACAATAGTTTTACCTGCATCTCATTATGTTCATCTTTATGTGGTCATTTTTATTTATTTACTGTATGAATACTATATTAGCATAGTAGTTTGACCCAAATTCTTACATGCATAACCTGAAAATATTTTTTAATTCTTGTGTTTCTAAAAGCTAATATAATGATTATATTTTCTCATTTCTTGCTTGGGTTCCTCTTTTAGGAAAGGTTACTTTTCCCTGAAAATTAGTGACCAGCAGTTCTTCTCTGAGCCACAGCTGATCAACATAGAAGCATTTTCAACACAGGTAACAAAAATTCTATGCAATTAATAATTTCACATGCCTATCAATTCTCAAGTGCAAATAAAGATTTCTTATAATTGTAGCAAAAATGAATTAATACTGTCTTAGTTTCCTCATGGAATAATTTTTAGTACTTGTGGGCAATAACAAGAATAATTACTAATACATTTATAGTACTCTTTGTGGTGTTTCTCATTTAATGCTCATGTCATCCTAATAAAATATTATCCCCAATTTATAGTCAGGTGTTCTAGTTGTTAAGATTTTTCTTATTCCTAGATAAACAAGTTTGTTTCTCTAAATGTTTCTCTCTCGTGGATATGAAATTATGTTGGCTGCTTTTGCCTATCTATAGTGCAGCCAGACTGCATTTATTTCATTCTGCAGTAGTTAGAGGACATTATTAAAGATCTACTTAAATGATGTGCCAGTGTGGTCACCAGCCAAGCATTGGTCTGAGGAAATCATGGTAGATTCTATAAAACACAGTGTGATGGCTCTTCTGTTCTCATCACTTATCTCTGTCAAGTTGTACTTATGTATCCAGAATTCATTTAGTGGTAGAACCTCTTAGCAATTGGGCTTGAAGGATTGAACAGCTGAAATGTGCAAAGAGAATAGGAAGATAGATATATTCTTAAACTGTGAACCGCAAGAAAGTAGGACATCATTATGGGGAGCAAAAGCTACCTAAATATCTAGATCTCAGTAGTGTGTTAGGATTCAAGGAAAGACATAGGTCATTGTTTTTAAACTGATATTGTTATATCTTTGGTCCAAAAATGAGAAGACCATGGATCATGAATGGACTTGAACTAGAAGTGGGTGCCAAATGGTATTAACAGCCCAGCTCAACTCTTCTTGATGGCACTCATTGATCCTAAGTTACTTTGATCTCAGGGTTGAGCTAAGAGTATGAATTTTGTTTTAATTAAAGTAGAACATGTGACCTCTATAAACATGGGTCAGAAGGCCACATCAAGCCTCAGGACTTACTGGCTTAGAATTTTCTCAGTACTTAAGCTCAGCAGTTCTAGTTTGTTGTTTTAGTTTATGTATCATAGTTAACCTAAACAGGTGAATAAAGAGCCTAGTGTAGGTATTAGCGAGTGGCTTCCTCACTGAGATGGTGATTTCCCATGACTCCCTGATTTTTGTTTGTTTATTTTCACAAAATCAAGTGAGGAGATAACAAGTGAACATTTTTATTTTATTTATAAGAAGATTTTATCATTTTAACTTTTTTAAAATGGAATTTTAGAAATGAATTTTAACTTATTTTTGTTCATTTATATTTCTGTGATATTTTAACATAGTTCTCAGCCTGCCTGAGATTTTCACATGTGAATTAATTTTATCTTTTCAATTTATGAATTTTGACATCATCTTTGACCTCTCCTTTTTAGAATCTGAGGGGCCATTCATTCCCATGTATAAAATCACAGCTTGTGAATTTTCACTCAGGAATTCTGAGTAGCTATCTAGTTTCCAATAATCTGATTATCATCATAATGCATTAGTTTTGTGGTTCCCACCCTTTTGCCATTTGTGTACCCCTTTTAAACCCATTTCTATAAATTGTACCTCTTATTTTTAAAATAGCTGTTTCTAAATACACTGTTGTTCAGTGCCTATATTAATATAAAATATAATAGTAGAAATGACGTAATAAGTTAGGAAAGAAAAATTATTAGACTGAAAGTACAAACCATAGATTTAATTTTACAATATTCACAACACAGTTAAATATTGATAATGATGATAAAGTATTTAAACATTAAATAAAAAAACTACTTAAAAAGAATCACAATTAAAGACAATGCACTTAGTTTTACTTAGTCAATAACTAAACTGATCAAACTGTCTGGCTACGGATGTATTTATATGTTTGGGGAAGTTCCAGAAATGTCATAAATGGATTGTTCTGAAACTATGTGTAATGATTTGTGGAAGAGCAGTTTGGAGGAAGGGCTCATAGCCACACCCTCACCAATCATCACTCACTAATGTGAGCTAATTTTGAAGTGTCTCCATTAACGGTGATTCAAACAACTTAACATTTATTGTTCCATAACTAACATTTTGCACTTTTTACTTTGCTTGTTTGTTTTTTTCACCATTGCTGATTATTTTTCATGTACCCCTGAATGACCCAGCACGTACCCCCGGGGATATGCATACCACCACTTGGAAACCAATGCATTAGTTAGACATTACCTTAATAGGTATTGAAATTATCAGAGGACCAGGAGGGGTGGTTAAAAAAAAAGGCATTTGGATTAAGGAAGGCAATGTGCTGAGAAAAGTCCTAGATGGTTCAACTTCAAACAAAATGAAAAACTAAAATAATGTTTTCTTTGGCTTCTGGCCTTGATTTTTTGTGTGTGTGAATTTTTTTCTATCATGGTTCATTAACTTTTATCTTTATCTGCTTACTCAAGTTGGTGAGAGGAAACCTGATAATCCTAAGGAAAACATACTAGATTTGCTATATTAGCAGTGCCATATGAATCGACCAGGTAGTTGCCTCACTCAGATCATGATCTTATCTGGCTTTATTACCTGAGTTGGGAGGGGCCCCTTCAAAATGTGGATGAGACAGCTTGGAGAAAATTTACTGGAAGGGACCAGAAATAGCATGCATTCAGAATGCAGAAATCTCTTACTCCAAGTCAGCATGCTGCAACATGGCTGAGAGTGATGTGCTCAACTCCCAGCAGAAATGCAAAAATCCCATGTCTCTTATTCATCTCTCTTGGATGCAGACAACTGTTTGGGTTGCCTGACACTTAACTGATCTCAGTTACATTGCAAAGGATGTAGTGTAAATCGAGAAGATCTAGAGGCACGCAGCTCTTTTCAGTTCCCTCTGATGAATACTGTCTGTGGTCTCGAAGTATAATAGCTTGAGAAACCTCTAGAAACAGAGATGTGAAATAATCTCATTTGCTATGATTACTATAACTGACAATACCCTTCGACAAATACTTTGAATATGCAACAGTTTGGCACTTTGCTAGAACATCTGGAGTTCTGTAAAAAACACCAAATATCAATCAGGTTGCACACTGCTGGTATCTAGCCCACTGGATTGCCCTCTCTTCCTAATCAATGGCTTCTCTTCTCCTTCCCTTCTTTCCACAGGCCCCCTATGTACTGAGAAACGAGGCTCTTCGTATTAGCAGAGGAGAGAAGGGAACCATCACCACCCAGCTACTTGACATCCGAGATGATGACAACCCACAGGATGTGGTAGTTGAAGTGCTTGATCCTCCACTTCATGGCCAATTGCTCCAAACACTTCAGTCCACTGCCACCCCTGTCTATCAATTCCGACTAGATGAACTCTCCAGGGGCCTTCTCCATTATGCTCACGATGGCTTGGATAACACATCTGATGTTGCAGTCTTGCAGGCCAATGATGGACACTCCTTCCAAACTATACTGTTCCATGTGAAGATTGTGCCTAAGGTAGGTGTCATTCCCAGAGCTACAGTTTTCTTGATCCTAAATGTGAAGTTTTATTGATACTATTTTGCAATATTCATAAAGTTAAGAGATGGGTAGTCATTTGTATATTCAAACACTGATAAGCACCTATTATGGAGATACATAGGACATTCAAAGATTAAGATAACACAGTCCCCAATCTCAGGGGGCAGTATATGTTTTGTGAGGAGCACCTTGATCCTCTACAAAAGGGAAGCTTTTGAATCTTCGTACTGACTTGCTGCCATAAAAATGCCTCATTGTCTACTGATCCTTTTTTCTCCCGCTGAAGCGTGATCATAAGAATCAAGTGCCCCCCTGTGCTTGTCCGCTCTTCTAAAGCAGCTCATGCAATGTGTGGAACTCATAGTCCAGTTATCATAATGGATCAAAAAGGAGGAGTTCAGACTTTCTGTTAGCCCTACCGATAGAGAATGAGTGAACTCTCTCTTGTAGTTATTGTAGGAATCCTTGGCCAAGAGGGTGGGAGCTCATTAAGAGCAGTGTTTCTCAGCCTGAATCATTCCCATGACACCTCCATTTGCTTTTGCCATATTCACTGATTATTTACTTAATAGCTTTTTCTTTGAATCAACTTACTATTTTGTTGTGGCCTCATGCTAATAAATAATACTTGCGACATCACGGGCTTAATGTAGAATTATAATGTTGTTCTAAAATACTAAAATTAATACACAACCATTTTATAAAACTTCATCCATAGGCTACATAAACTATTCTTGGTTACTGCTAATGAAGTGGCTATCACATTTTGAGAAATGCTGGGTTAACTCATGCTAGATCAAAGAGACCAATTGAAAAATATTTTCAAAACCATTAATTACTTGATGATATTTCACTGTAAGAATGGCTCTTTCCCGTGGTGGTAGGGGAGACATAATTTGGGGGAAGTTTTTCATCCCAAATATCAGTACCTAATGAAGTATCATTAATGATTAGCTAGAGAGATTGATTTGCTGAGGACAGGTTAGAAATCATTTGTCACTTTCTCACCAATGATCACTCAAAATTTTGATTGATCCTTGTGAAGGTGAACAGCTGAATCTAATACGTCTGCTACCTAGTTTCTCAGGCTCTCATCTCATTATTTTCAGCTGCTACAAACAGTGATGGTGAGATAGATGGGAGTAGTGAAGGCTGATTACGAGACAGAGTTGGCAGATAGCCACCTTGTAGCTAATCCTCATTATCGCTCTTTTGCAATTGCCCTGGGAAATGAAGTTTAGTTGTGGAGAGCTGAAGTCTAGACAGACACAGAAAATTTTCTTTTCTTCCTTCTTGATTTCTTTCCAAAGATTGTTACAGGACTTCAGTGCAATCCTAGCAGCCACTTTTCCTATCATGGCTTCAATCTGCATATTTGGAGCCCAGTTTGCATAATGTAGGACCCAAAGTTGAAGTGTATTTCTAGGATTTTAGCTGCTTTGACCACCAAACCAAGACACAGAAAAACAGAATTTTAACTTATAAGGAAAGCATAATAAGCACAGAACTTGAAAAGCCTTGTAGTGCATATAACTTGGGAGTCATGTTGGTATTTATAGTGTCTAGCCCTCCTTTACCCTGCCATCCCTCCATCTCTTAGAGTGCTGTGCTCACCTGTCTGTCAGGTGAACTAATGAATTGGGATAATGAAACAGTGACTAGAGCCCCACCATTCATCAGGATGTACTAATAATAAATTTGACACTCTAATACTTATAATACTTTATAAATATGTACTATTATTTAAGGAATTCAAAGTACTTTTCCTCATATCTTTTCTATTGACCTTTACAATACTTCAGTGAAAAATGTTAGCATTGAGGCTTTATGACCTTATTACTTGTGCAGGAAACTCTGCTGTAGGTAGAAGGTGTTTGTTTCTTTTGTCTTTAACCTTTATTGAGCACTAATACTTGATGTAAATTATTCCAGTTTGTCTTTATAATCATTCCAGAATGTTTGTAACATTATTCTCTCTAATTTTCCAAAACAGGAAACTAAAACAAAACAAAAACAAAAAAATGAGGGTTCAAAACATGTAAAGAGGTTAAAAAACATTTATTTTTCATAAAGGTATTTAGGGCTGGTGCTGTGATTCCAACTCAAGTGCATGCATTGTGGCTTTTCACACTTAACTACATGGCTCTTTTCATTCTAACCCATATTTTTTACTGTTTTGGTCATATATATTCTTATCCCCTTAATGGACACAGTAATTTTGTCATTTTCTTAATCTCCTATCCAGGCAGTGTGGGCCCTAAACCTCGTGGAATTTTCCCTCTGGACTCACCACATCTTGTTACAAAAAGTGAAGCTATTTATAATCATAAGTGTACCAGAACCTAAGAAAAAATTGCATCAACTGTTAACAGCTTCCAGTAGATGTGTAGTCAAACATGAGTGATTTTGCTCTGATAGCCATTTCTGAAGATGGGCATTCAAGTCCTTGCCCTGAGGCTACCAGTGTACTAAATTTAGAGTAAGGCCAATTACTGGCTGATGTCTAGCTGGTGGCTTAAATGGAATGGCCAAAGAGTTTAGGTCTAACTCCCAGTGAATGGATGTACACATTAATCCCAATGTTGTTCAACAGAAAACTTAACCTGGTAAGACAGATGGACAGGGAGGGAGGGGTAGGCAAAGGAAGCTTTGTGAGAGCAGGAACTGTTGCAGTCTCACTCTGTTGAGCCAGGCACATCCTAAGAATTTAGTACATTTTTATTGGTTGGATAGATGGATGGATGGATGCAACAGTTGATAGCAGGCTGGTGCCCCTGCTCCTGCCTTTGAATCAATCTTTTGCATCAGATGAGAAGACTTCAGACTACCTCAACTGATGTTGGTGTAGCCCATCCAGGACTGAAGCACTGTCAGTTCTACTCTTATTTCTCAAGTTTTACATCACTTCCCCCAACCTTATATTTTTATCCTTGGCCCGTCAGAGAGTAAACTTGAATGTTACCCTCCATGCTTATACTCAGTCACCGAGGAGAAAACAGACCCAAGACTGACATTGAAACATATTCTGTTAGGAGATGGAGACAACAGAAATAAAAAAGATTAAATGGTAATAAAAAGAAATGCTCCACTGTACAGGCTTTCATTAATTGGGTGGATTACCAAACCCAAGCCTGCTAGCAATATGATTCTAAAGCAAATCGGCATTTAATAAGGGCTAAAAATGTGACCAGGGAAAAGTCAAGCTTATTGGGGGATTTCTCTCCACTGCTGGGTTTTCAAGGAATCGCTTTATTTTTCACTAATTAAAGTGTCTCTGGGAATCATGCCTCTTTTTCCACTTTGGCAATAAATCTGGTGATCTTTCTGACCTCATTTGTTGTTGTTTGTTCAGTTTTCTGTAACTGAGTAATGCTTTGATGTGAAAAGCCCCCAGTCATGCTATGAACCGGATGGAAAATTCTATGGCTCAGAGTCCTCTCTGGCTGTTTAAGCTTGTAAGGCCTGTGTGCAGCCAAAAGTTCTGTTGTACCTTCAATTTTTTAAAAAGCTATTCTCCCATTGGTCGTTTTGCAGCAACACAGTTGGATAACAAAGATGTTTATGAGAATTATAAATATCAATGGCACAAATTTTTTTTTTCTGAATAAGAGTCTATCTCAGAAATAAATCATTCTCACCACGTATTAGGGGTTTTGGGACTTAAGTTGTTCAACATAGTGTCTTATAAGACGCATCACTCTGAGTACAGTAAAAAAATCTATGTCAATTACAAAAATATTTATTTATTTATTTATTTAGCAGTTGAAATTTACATGGAGAGAAGGTCCTATATTCTTGACCTGAGGAGCAAAGCTTCTTTATACACACATTTACAATTACAAAAACAGCCCAATTATCTTTCCATCCTTGTTCCTCCAATTAAATAACATCAATGCTTTCCCTTACATGTGTCGCTCCACATGATCCTTCCCTAAAATCCACAATGTTCTACAAGATTAAAATTTTAAAAATGAGACTTTGCAAATTAAAGTATATTTACAGAATATATAAAATGTTAGGGTTGACATCAACATATATTCAATTATACTTATTTTTAATTTAAATCAAAAAAATGTTTATCTTTGAATATGTTAGCATGGGATTGGGGTACACTGTCATTTGAGCTCATAGTTTATGTCCCAACCTTTAATTTGGAGGTGGAGAGGTTTTCATTTTGTTCATGGGATTTTTTAGTGGGATTTTTATTTTACTCTAAATGGTAGAGACATGGGTCCTTACTTCTGGGTTTACAATATTAATATTTTTATTTGTAATACAATATACAATGGCTAAACTTTATTACCAACATTTCTGTATGTCTATTATTCTATTAAATGAATTATAAAAATGATTTAATTTAAAGCACTGTTTAAATTATGCCCCAATAATCCTTTATTGGGATTTCATTGCTTTGTAATACGTTACCCTGAAGGGTCTATAAAAATCACTAGGTGGAAGATAAGTCAACTGATATTATGGCTAATTTCTTGAGTTTACAGGGATATAGGTACCATTGTGCAGAAGAAGGAAAAAACTAAAGGAGATAAAGAAATTTAAAATTTTTTATTTTTTGGATACCTTAGCTGTAGAAAATATGGTTTATAGTTTTCTATTCATCTCTTCTTAAATCTTCCCTGGACCTTCTCCCAAAGGAAAACAACTGAAAAAAAATCTTTATCATAATAAGTAGGAAGAATTGTACTTCTTTTCCTTTGACAGCTGTCTCCTTCTTCTTAAGTACTGTAAACAAATAATTAAGAACAGGGGCATATGTATTATCCTGTTATAAACATAAATATTGTAAAATGCCTGTCTGTGGGATTTTGAGAGAACCACTCTAGACCCATCACGATCTCTGTCCTGAGCCATGCTTCTTACGCTTCAGCATGAGTCCATATCTCATGGGAAGCTTGTTAAAATGCAAGTGGGAATGCATCAAACTAAAAAGCTGCACAGCAAAGTAAATAATCTATCAAATGAAAAGGCAACCTATGGAATGGGAGAAACATATTTGAAACCATATACCTGATAAGAGATTCGTATCTAAAATATTTCATGACTCAAACAACTCAATAGCAAAAAAGCAGCCTGATTAAAAATGAGCTAGAAACTTGCATAGACATTTCACAAAAGAAGACATACAAATGAGCAACAGGTACATAAAAAGATGTTTAACATTACTAATCATTGAGGAAATTAAATCAAAACCTCAATGAGATATTACCTTGCACCTGGTAGAATGACTATCATCAAAAAGACAAATGATAACAAATGTTGATGAGGGTGTGGAGAAAAGGGAACCTTTATATATTGTTGGTAAGAATATAAGTTGGTGCAGCCACTATGAAAAACAGCATGGGAGTTTCTCAAAAAATTAGAACTACCGTGTAATCCAGTAATCCCACTTCTGGGTGTATAGCCTATTGAAATGAAATCAGTATTTTAAAGAGATATATGCAGCTCCATGCTTATTGCAGCATTATTCACAATAGACAAGATACAGACACATCCCAAGTGTCCTTTAATGGAGGAATGGATAAAGAAAACATGGTTTATATAATACAATGAAATATTCTTCAGCCTCAAAAAAAGAAGGAAATCCTGCCATTTATGATATCATGGATGAATCTGGAGGATATTTTGCTAAGTAAAATGAGCCAAACACAGAAAGACAAATACTGCATGATCTCCCTTAAATTTGGAATCTAAAAAGTTGAACTAATAAAAGCAGAGACTGGGATTAGGGGAAATGGAGAGATGTTGGTCAAAGGGTACAAAGCTTCAGGTGTAAGGGATAAATAATTCTAGAGATCTCACATGCAGCATGGTGACCATACTTAATAATTTTGTACACTTGCAATTTTCTAAGAGAGCTGATCATAGTGTTTTCACCATATATGCACACACACACACACACACACACACACACACACACACAGAAACTATGTGAGGTGATGGATATCTTATTTAGCTTAACAAGGTATATCTATATCAAAACATGTTGTACACCTTAAATATATACAATTTTTATTGGTTGAGTGTACATCAATAAAACTGGTAAAAAAATAAAATGCAGATCCTGATTCAGAAGTTCTGATTTTTGAAGGTCTGGGTGGGGGTCTACGCTTCTGAACTCTTAATAAGCTTCCAGCTGTTGCTGGTTTCTGAACACTGACTGGCAAGTGATGTCTCCTAAGAATTGACGCTCACACAGGAATTACAGGGAATTGTGTTGATAAAGTATAGTCCAAATAGAAATGTAGTAAGAGAGGTATTTGGGGACGTGCATTCGGGTCACGGTGCTTACTTACTTGGAATTGAAAAACCACATTGCCTCATCAGTCCAAGATTGTGGTTGGTGTATGGCTGATCCCCATAGCCATAATCAAAGTTGAAGAGGCTGCTGCTATTAGAAAAATTTCTAGCAATTAAGACACCTGGGTCCAAGTGTATTATGTTATGCAAAACTCTGCTGGAGTTAATAAGGCCTTTTCCCCCTAAGAATTCTAGTAGATGACATGCCAAACTCTTGGCACACTTTGATGTTTTTGCAAATAATATGCTTTATCAGTTATGAAAGGGGAAAACTCTCCGGGATTGTGCTCTTGAGCACTAATCACAGTTGAAGGTGCCTTTGCTGCTGTTCTCCTGGGCACTGTTTGACTCAGTTTCCTAGTGATTGTGGTGAAAATAGCTATGACTGCCTCCAGAGAGGGGCAGATGCTCTCGTGTCAAGTGACTGAAAGGAGTATTTGTTGTTTTCTGTTCTGAATATTCCCTTCACAGGAGTGCTATTTGCTCTGTTGTCTTTATTAGCTTATTTGAAAGTAATAACAATGATCTAGAAAAACATCCCTTCTGAAATGCTATGTTTTAAAATACCAGGTTTACTGATTTTTTAAAAGTATGAAAACAAACTGAAAATTGAACAGAAGCAACCTCACTAATCTCATACTGTGGAGAATATTAATTATGAGGCTTTGGAAGAGGCGTGCACCTCACAAATCAGGAATGGCACTGCTTTTTAATGACATTAGCTTTAGCGATGAAATGGTTGCCTTCCCAAGAGTGCTAAATAGGTGAATTCTTCCAGCCAGCTACTCCCAGCTGTTGTTTCTAAGACCTCACTTTCCATCAATCATACAGGCCTGTCCATCCAGCCTCTGTGGTGTTTCTGGAATCTTGTTTCTAACTATTCATTCCCTCTGCAATTACCTTCTCATCTTCTCTCACCTGAGCCATTACGAGAACTTGTTAAATAGTTTCTATAACTCCAGATTCTTCCCAGCTCTAGTCCCTTCCACCCCTTGCTGCTAGAGGCTCTCTAAAACCCAAATCTGATCATTCCATTTTCTTCCCTGAACACTCATGTTGAGTTTACAGTGCTAGGAGATAAATTGAGTCTTTTAGCATTGCTTCTGGCTTCTAGTAGCCAACCTTAAGAGAGTATCACATTTTATTCACCCATAGCCCCGGCACCCTAGACTTCACTTGCCCCAACACTTGGACATTTTCTGAAGCACACAGTGCTTTGTCTCATGTCTTCACTTAGGCTGGGCCTAAACAAAGTTATATAATACATTTAAATTATATAAATGTCTAAACACTGTGCTGCATACCTGAAATTAATATAAAATAATATTGAATGTAATTGAAAAATTCCTGCCTGGAATCTGTTTCACCACTTCTCTACTTAGCCCATGTTTTTTGGTCATTAAAGAATCAAATGCTATTTCCACAGGAAAGCTTTCCTGAACATTCCTTCTCCAAAGAGGAACTCTCCTTTTTCTTTATTCTCCCACAGCATCCTGCTCAAGCTTTCTATAGACTATCACTTGTGATGCATCCTAACTATCTATGTGTCAGAACTTCCTAGATTGTTAGTTCTGAAACTTAAGGTCTTATTTTAGCCATCCTTATGTATCTCAGGCCTCTAGTAGCAAAAGAGCTGACATATGATAAGTGCTTAATGAATTGTTCTTGAATGTGGGTGAATGGGGAGGATGAAAGGACAGTTACATGGACAAATGAAAGAAAGAAATGGAGAGATTAGTCTTCCTGAATGAAATAAGTCATTTGCTTATGATAATTTAAAAGAAAAATCAGTATATATACATATGTACATAAATACATACACATGCATATATCTATCTACACACAGTATACACACATATCGTTCATAGTGTGACTCTAAAATGATGACTCTCTTTTAGACAATCTTTAGCAGCAATAGAACCTGATAACTTACAATTTTAAGCACTCATATTTTCTTATGTTGGTTGGACCTAATTCTGTACTCTTTTCTTATTCTAGAATGATGGAGGTCTTCAGCTTGTGGCTAATTCGATGGTGTGGGTTCCAGAAGGGGGAATGCTGCAGATTACCAATAGAATCTTACAGGCTGAAGCTCCAGGTGTCAGTGCCTCAGAAATCACCTACAAAATTACACAGGACCACCCCCAATTCGGTAACTCCTTTTTCCTTTGTCATGATTTCATCATTTTGTTCAGCAGTCTTAGACTTGCTTTTGTACAATCCCATAGAGCAAGGTTGTGGTTCCAATGAATTTGACTTTCTAATACCTCACACATCCCCCTTAAAATCGCAATAATAAAAAGAACTAGCACGTTGCACACATATTATATACTAGGTTGTATGCTGAGTAATGTAAACCTACATAAAAACCTAAAATTTAAGCTTTTTTGAAATTTTTAAGAATATATGACACAATATTATATTTGTTTCAGGTGTACACTATAGTTATTCAACACTTATGTACCTGAAGAACTGATCACCATAAGTCTAGCAACTGTCTGACATTGTACCACATGCTTGCAATGTTATTAACTATCTGAGAGCTGACTGGAAAAAACCCAGCCAGAAATGCCTCTGTTTTTCATGTTACATGGTTGGATACTTTCTGGACAACCCTCGTATTCCCTATGCTGTACATTACAGCCCCATGACTTACTTGTTTTATACCTGGAGATTTGAAACTCTTCTTCTCTTAAATTTTCCCCCCTTTAAAAATTTTTAAATTATAGTTGGCATTATTTTATATTAATTTCTGGTATACAACATAATGGTTAGGCATTTATATAATCTAAGACGTGATCTCCTGACTAGTCTAGTATCCACCTGGCACTACACGTACTGGGTGCCAAAAGAATGTTACCATAATCAGAAGTGTCTGGACCCTGATGGTAACCACTTTGTGCACTTCTTGTAATTGCAGAAGTCAAATGTGACTTGTATTCATCTTCTGTTACTGGTATATATTGATTATTACAATTTTAATACATTTCTTTTCTTTTCTAAAATGGGTATGCACTTTTTTGGCACCCTTTGTAGTTACCATCATATCATCGGCTATATTCCTTATGCTTTACTTTACAACCCCATGACTATTTTGTAACTGTCAATTTGTACTTCTTAATTGCTTCACTTTTTTCACCCTGCCCCAAACTCCCTACCATCTATCATCCTCATAAATCTAGTATTCATCTGACACCATACATAGTGATTCCAATATTTTTTACTATATCCAATTATGCTATACCCTAAATCCCCATGACTACTTTGTAACAACCAATTTGCACTTCTTAATTCCTTATCTTTTTTCACCCACCCCCACAACCACTCTCCCATCTGGCAACCATCAATATTTTCTCTACCTATGAGTTTGTTTCTATTTTCCTTGTTTGTTTTGTTCTTTAACTCCATGTATAAGCGATATCATATTTCACTCTTTCTCTGTCTGACATGCTTCACTCAACACAACACCCTCCAGGTCCATCCATGCCGCCACAGATGGCAAGAACCCATTCCATTCCATGGCTGAGCAATATTCCATTGTATGCATGTACCGCCTCCTCTTTATCCATTCATCCACAGACAAACACCCAGGGTGCCTCCACATTCTGTAAACAATATGCAATTACCATGGATGCACACATCCCCTCAAAGTGACATTATGAGTTTCATCAGATAAGGACCCAAGGGGAATAACTGGGTCCTTCTTTGTCTCTTGTTATAGCCTTGTTTTAAAGTCTATTTTGTGTGGTATAAGTATTGCTACCCCAGCATTTTGTTTGTTTCTTTGTAATTTCATCAAATATTTTTTCCCATTCTTTAGTTTCAGTCTGTGTGTGTCTTTAGATTTGAAGTGAGTCTCTTGTAGACAGCATGTAGAAGAGTTTTGTTTTCTTATTTATTTAGCCACTCTATCATTTGATTAGAGCATTTAATTCATTTACATTTAAATTAATTGTTGATAGCTATGTAGTTATTGCCATTTTATTATTCATATTTTTTACCTGTTTATTTTCTTCTTCTCCTTAAACAAGTTCCCTTAACATTTCTTGTAATACCAGTTTGGTGAGGACAAATCCCTTCTGGCCTAGAAAATTTCTGTTGAGAAATCAGCTGACAGTCTTATTGGCACCCCCTTATAGGTGACTAACTTCATTTCTCTTGCTCTTTTTAAGATTCTTTCTTTGTCTTTAACCTTTGACATTTTAATTATGGTTTGTTTTGGTGTGGGCTTCTTGGGTTCCTCTTGTTTAGGACTCTCAGTGCTTCCTGGACCTGTATGTCTATTTCCTTTGCAAGTTAGAGATGTTTTCCATCATTATTTCTCGGAACAGGCTTTCAATATTTTGCTCTCTCTCTCTTCTCCTTCTAGTACCCATATGACGCAAATATTGGAACTTGATGTTGTCCCAGAGGTCTCTCAAACCATCCTCATATTTTTGTATTTTCTCTCTCTCTCTCTCTCTCTTTTCTGTTATTGGGCTCTGTTCTTCTAAATTGCTGATTTGATCCTCTGCTTCATCCAATCTGCTGTTAATTCCCTCTAATGTATTCTTCATTTCAGTTATTGTAGTCTGTATGTCTGACTGGTTCTTTTTATGTTTTCTATCTCCACTTTTATGTTTTTTCTCTCTTTGTTGAAGTTTTCTCTTCAGAGAGATCACTGAGCATCCTTTAACCAGTGTTTTAAACTGTGGTAGATTGCTTGTTCCCATTTTGTTTAGTTCTTTTTCTGGAGCTTTGGTCTGTTCTTTCTTTGAGACATGTTTCTTTGTCTCCCTATTATGGGTGCCTCCCTGTGTTTGTTTCTTTATGTATGGTAGAGCTGCTTTGTCTTCCAGGCTTAGTAGAGTGGCATTATGTAGTAGGTGTCCTCTGGTGCCCAGTAGCACAGTCTCCCTGGTCACCTGAGCCAGTGCTCCAGGTGTGTTTCTTGTGTAGGTTGTGTGTATCCTCCTATTGCAGTTGAACCTTTGTTGTTATTTGTATGTCAATAGGAGGAGTTGACCCTTGAGCTGAATGGTTGTGAGGACTGGCCTTGACTACAGTGGAGGAGCTATTGTGCAGGAGCTGAGCCTATGAAACAGGATTCACTTTAGCAAGTCTCTGTTGCCTGCCCAGTATTCCCTTTGGGAGTATTGTCCTTGGAGGCACCCCAGTGATACTCCTACTTAGTTTGAAGCTGGCCACCAGGCATGCCAGTCCTGAGACCTCCTGGAAAACGCCCTGCCACAGGCCAGTTCAGCCTCCTCCTGTGCCCGGACCACCTGGCATGACCCACAAAGCAATCCACAAATGGCTGCCATCTGTGCTGGGCTTGGTGGTGCCTGGGAGAGGCCAAGCTGCAAACTGAAGCTGGCTGTTGCTAGTGCTGAGCTTGAGGCCACTTAACAAGAAGTATGGGCCATATTAAGATCAGATTCTGCTTATTTGTGTTTTGTGAACATTTGAGAGATTTTAGTAAGTCTGCAGAGATTTTGGTAAAGTGTGGAAAAGCCACTGGAAGTGGATTGGGTCTGCCTAAAAGTTGGGTCAGGCAGAGTCTCAGGGATTCACCAGGTCAGGGTAACTGGCATTAACCAGGTAGATGGAGACTCAGACATGGTGGCCACCTGCATCTGTGCCCCAAGACGAGGGAGTGCTCAAACAAGGAAACAATGGATTCTGCCAGCCTTTCTGTCTAGGAGAAAGCTGGCCCTCTAGCCTTTGCCCTGAAGCCAGATAATTCACTTCCTCCTTGTTCCTGATGCCTTTCAAGCTGCTGCTCCAATGCTGGCGCTCAGAGTGAGTGAGTACATCAGCAAGTAAGTCCATGCCTGGGTGCTTTGAAAGGAATGCCTAGGACAACAGCCACCTGCTTACTCACTTAGCCACAGTCTCTGCTGGTTTTCACAGTCTGAAGTTGTGGGGACTTCTCTCCTTGGACTGGAGCCCTGTGGTGGAGAACCTGGTATGGGGCTGGGACCGTAGCTTCTAGGGAGCATTGTGGGGAACCTCTCAGATGAGACATCCCTCTTGATTTTTAATGGTCACATGTGGGAGTAGGACCAGCCCATTCCAGATCTCCACCCCTCCTATCAATCTTGAGGAGGTGGCTTCTGTATGTTCTTTGTTGTAGGACTTTAGTTCAGCTAGAGTTCAGGCAATTCTCAATGATGGTTGTTCTGTAGTTTTAATTATAATTTTTATGTGGTCAGGAGAAGAGGAAAGCATAGCATTTACCTATTCCACCATCTTGACCAGAAATCTGTTTTAAAACTATTTTACAGAGATTGCAATTTCGTTAAGAGTCACATACACATACCTAATATATGTTAGTTTAATTTCAAAGGTCAGGCTCTCAAACTCCATCTTGTGTCCCTCCTAGAACATCACCAGACTTCTTGTTGAGATTCTCTTTTTTGAGAAAAACTTCACATAAAAATGTTTTCAAGATATCCATTGTTACTTCCACTCCCAGAAAGGTAGTAGAATATGATAACCTGAAGATTTTTCTATAATGAGCACCTAAAAATGCTGGATAAAGGATAATAAGAATTATAAGGCATTCTTAGTTGATTTTGCAAGACTAGAGAGAAATCTTGAGGTGCCAGAAACAAAGAAGGAACTGAAAGCCAGTCTGGGCATGAGTTGATGGCGTAGCTTCCCTGAGAGGGGCTGTGTGTGTCTCAATAACCCAGGGGCTTGGGATTTGATGCCCATGTGGAGACAGAAAGTTGTAATTATGATCCTGCATAAAACCAGGATTCTGGAATAACTTGCCTTCAATTACAGGGACAGAATAGAAAACAAGAAGCTAGCCAGCACAGACAGATCACAAAGAAAGCTACTTATACTTCCCAGGACTCAGAGTAAAACAAAAAAATCTGCTGAGAATTCAGAACTTCAAACTTATTTCTCCTGCAAATCCAGAGTTAAGTTATACTGTGTGTATGGGAAACACAGGGCTGAGACATTAATATTGAAAGTTAATATCAGGCTGATAATATTTCTTGGGTTTCTTGCAGAAATAATAGAACTGCTGTAGAATGTTCAGCCTTAACTCCAGACTGTACAGACTTTTCACAGATAAAACCTTAAGATTAGCTCAGAATTCAAAATTACAGAACATATGAGGAAACAATCTATAGTACTATCACTAAAACAAACAATAAGATTAAACCCCCAAGGATATGAAATAAAGGAACAATCTTATAAAAACTACGAAAAAAGTATATTTAAAAATGTTTAAAGATACAAACAAGGGATTGAAACTGTAAATAAATAATAAAATACTATAAAAATTTTAAAAATAGTCAGGTTGATTTTTACAAAGAAATAAATAGGTCACCTGGAAATGAAAATTAAATCATTAGAAGTAAAATATTGCTTGGTATGTTTAATAGTAGAGGAATAATAAATAATCTGTTTTCCTCTAGGTTATCATATTTTTTAAATTATGTATTTTCTGTAGTGAAAATATAATTGACTTGTATTATACAATTTAAAAATATTATAATAATTCCAATGACCACAAAGACATTGAAAGCATAATCTAATAAAAAATTAATGTATTTATAGAACAGTCTTTCTACCTGGGGTGTCATTTATTATAGTTGTATAACCTTGAGGAAGGTAAGTAGACCCCAGTGAGCCATAAGTTTCCTTGAAAGATTAGGCTAGATAATTTCTTTAACTTTTTATTTTAAAATAATTTTAGACTTACTGAAAAGTTCCAAAAATAATAGTATAGGCTCTTGAATAACCTTTAGCTAGCTAATGTTAACATCTTATATTACCATAGAATAACTTAAAACCAGGAAATTAATGTTGATACAATACTATTAATTAGTCTGCAGACCTATATTCAGCTTTGCCATACTTTTATGCACTGATTTTCAGCTAGATAATGTTTAAGTCATTTTCAGCTCCAAAAATCTTTGACTTGTTTGATGTATTAAATTCTCTACCTTTATCTTGATTATTAAAAGAGCCAAAAAATTGTTTCCTATAGAGGGGGTAATAATCCAATATTATGTTCACTGTTAAACAGAAAAATGCTTAATTAAATGATTTTTAAGCCATTTCAGCTTAATAAATACCATGTAGGCTTGACTGTGACCCTTTGCTACTATAACTCTCTTAATTAACTTCTTCCTATGAACATAATCCTCTTTCCGTGTGTCCAGAGCTCCATATTGGTCATAAGCAAATCACATTACCCTTAGGAACCATTCAAGAGTAAAAAAAGTGGTGGGAACTAGAAGCCCACTTAACACAAATCTACTTAAACCTATCACAGGGATGTGAATCATGGAGAGCTTACCTCATTGCCAGCCCAGCTACTGTATACTCCCTCATCACTAGAATGTTTCAGTTGAACTTTAGGCTTTTTGTGAAGACTTGACTATAGAACTGAACCAAGTGCGAATTGCTTGTATAGTATGAGCATAATGGACCTCAGTTCAATCACTTGCAGACTCATCACTGTTTTCAAATGTAAGTTTAGACAAGCAGATTAATACTTGTACCTTTAGCTATTAGACAAATTTGAAAGTAAATTTAATGAGATAATTTTAATAAAATAATTTGAGTATCATTTGAAGGAGAATCTGACTTAATCCAACATACTGTCAACTCTAAATTATTTAGCATGGTATAACAAAGCTTTAATACAAATTATCTTGACCCCAAATGAACTCATGGACATTACAATGAAATCCTAATTCTTAATACCTATTAAACTTTTCCTTCAGAATTCTTGGTTAAATTCTTCAATATAGAGGAAACTTTTAGTTGGGATTATTTTCTATTTTTTAAATCTGAATTTTCACACATTTAAAGGGTTATCTTCTGGTATTTGTCATATTATGTAAAATGTAAATGTCAAGGTGAGGTTACCATACAAAAGGTCTCACCTTTCTGGGGTAAACCCCACAAAACACTGGTATTTCTCCCTGTCTACTCATGGGCTTGTCACAAGGACACGTTGTATTCAAACTACCCAGTGCTGAACCCTTATCTGCTCTCCCACCTACTCATCCCATCAGTGGCATCACTTGCCTCCCTGTCACCCAACCTAGTAGGTGATTCTCCAATTCCTCCCTTCGTCTCATCCTTCTCAGCCACATCTGTCAGGTCTGTTGCTTCCACTTCCTTGGTGACTTTCGTATCTGTACATTCCTTTCCAATCTTACTTCTGTCACCTTAGTACAGGTCTCCATCCCTCATCGGGATTTGGCGATGGCCTCATGATGGGTCACACCATCCACATAGATCTTAGGTACTATTGTTATCACTTTTATAGGATAGAGTCCAGTCTTTTTAACAGGACTTTCAAACCTCAGAGGCTCTCTGTATTCCGATCATGTACATTCTGTGTTCTAAATCAGTTTATGCCATTCCCCTACTGAAAACAGCACAGTGGCTCCCAGTTGCTTCTAGAGAGGCTGCTCTTCAGGGGAAGGAAGTGCATTTTGCTTATCTTCGAATCCCCCATCCTGAAGGCCTACCACAGTAGCTAGTACCTAACAGGTATCCACTAACTCTTCACTGGGTTGAAATAATTAGAATGAGCCAATATCCTATGATTCCTGTTCATTTTCATAAGGTAGCAATGATTTTTTTATCTGAACAATAAGTTTATTGCATTAGGCCTTGTTAGAATTTTTCTGCTTCACCTTTACAGTATAAAATAGAATAGCTACACATTTGGCATTTGAATATTTTGTATCTTTACTGTCCACATTTGCATTGTGGCAATCTCCTTTCAGAATAGTTTATAACTATATTCACATTCATAAAGAGTCCACATCCTGGAAAAGCCTTAGTAGCATCTTATGAATGAAAGTTGAACCAGTGAGAGATGTGTAATGGAATTTGTGAGTTAGGTATAAATGAGAAATAATACAAGAAAGAAACTAGAGTGAATTGATTCTGCACAAGATTATATAAAGAAGAGTATTGATGTTTTATTCTTACTTAGGTATTTCATCACCATCCAGGATATTGTGCTCATTTTTAACTTGAATTTAATGCATATAAATATTAGAATAAGTAAATTTCCTTTGAATAAGAAAACAAATTTCTCTAGGGTAATCAAAGTACGCTATCAATGCCAAGTATGTTTAGTGTACTAAGATCTGAGTATCCCTCTACAGAACATTTAAAACATATATGCAATTTCTCTCTCTCTCTCTCTTTCTCACACAAAAACACACACATATGCAAACACAGTGAGGGGTAGAGAAGCCTCTTTCAGATTTATTGTTAGATGCATTTTCATAAGAACATGGTTTCTCTTTTCAGCAGTTCTTTTATTCTTCTGTTTGGTTTTCACTTGAAGGCATAGTCTCTTTGTGAAATTTAATTGTTTCTACAACACCTCTGTATTTGCAATCTCACTTTAAGAAGTTAGTAACTTCAGGTGAAGAGTAAGCAATAGAAATAGTTTGGTGTTGGTGATGTTTAGATTTCGATTTCTTTGCTTCTAGTCTAATAAAGCTTAGGGAATGAAGCTGAAAAATATCAGTTATTTATCAGGGTAAACACTGAGAACACAAAATAATCATGATTATTAACAGAGTTTTATGACCAAGAATATGAGCTTCAAATTCAAATCCAAGTTCCTCCACTTACCATTTGTGTGATTTTGAACATGTTATGGAACTGCTCTGAGCCTAAAGAACTTGGTCTTTCAAATAAAGATAATAGCATCTTCAGAAGGATTAAAAAACATTAACAATAAGGATGGCTAACATTCTTTTTAAGCACCTATGAAGTGTGGGCTCATTCTTATTTTACCAATGAGGAAAAGAAGTTTATAGAGTGTAAGTAAACTCACCAACTGGATGGGGTGGAGCTGGCTTTGAATCGCCACATGAAGTGCTTCACGCAGTGCCTGCCATATCCTTTCCAGTGTTAGCTATTATTATTTCTGTTGTACAGAATTCTGCCATGAATAACTTTTTCTGAATTTTTGTTCTAATTTCCCATTGTGTTTATACCCAAAACTTTCTGGTTAGAAAGCATTTTCTGTTCATAGAAAGTTGTGGGTAGAAATGAATCTATTGAATATCCAGTCTTTGAAGACTTGTTTGCAGGTTCACAACTGTTTGAGTCTCCTTATAATTTTTTTCTTTTTTTTTTATTCATTTTTATTGTTAGACTTATTGGGGTGACATCTGTTAGCAAGGATTACATAGGTTTCAGGCATACAATTCTACAGTGCTTTGTCAACTTGATGTATAATAAGTTCACCACCTAATGTGACTTCTCTTTCCACCACCTTATATTTAGCTTCCCCCCCTCTTCTCCCACCCCTTCCCCTTTCTCCCCTCCCTCACCCACTCGTCCCCAAATAAACATTAAACTATTGATTGTGTCCATGGGTTATTTGTTTCTTCATTTCTTTTTTCTTTGCTTTCAGTTTTATATTCCGCATATGAGTGAAGTCATATAGTTCTTTGTTTTTTCTGTCTGGCTTATTTCACTAAGCATGATGATCTCCAGGTCCATCCATTTTGTTGCAAAGGGCAATATTTCATCTTTTCTTATAGCTGAGCAATATTCCATGGTGTGTATGTACCACAGCTTCTTTATCCTTATCATTTTAACAGATACAAATCAGTAACTTTATTCATGAATTGCCCTTGAATGACTATTAGTTCTTTTAGCTGAGAGACTGACAATTTTATATCTAAAGGTGGATTTGATAATATGTACTGAATTCTGTCTTATTGTTCTTTCCTTCACCTCAGATAAAAATAAAGAAGTACATCATTTCTTTTCCATTAAAAAAAAAAGTGGTTGAAAAGGAGATGAGCGCTCTTTTACTTTAACCAGGGATCCTTACTAACTATGTGGCCTTCGTAGGGGAGGTGGTCCTTCTGGTTAATATGCCAGCAGACAGCCCCATGGATGAAAGACATCACCTGCCTGATGGAAGGACAGCCACCCCCACGAGCACCTTCACGCAGCAGGACATCAATGAAGGCGTTGTGTGGTACAGGCACTCAGGGGTCCCGGCCCAGAGTGACTCCTTCCATTTTCAGGTACCCTCTGCTTCCTCACTTTTCTGGTGCCTGGATGGTCTGATGCACCATCACTCTTATTTATAACCAACTCAGGTCATTTTCTGTGATTACCTAGAAATCACATTTGGAAAAAGAGACAAATGTAATTAATAACACTGAGAGATTTTTTTTAATCTGTTAATTCAATTTTATAGATGTCTCCACAGAGTCATTCCACTGCAAAGAAGTTTATAATAGATAATGGCTAAAGTGTTTAGAAAAAAAAAAAAACGTTACCAAAATATTAAAATGCCATATGGAGGGGAAAAAAATCTTATTTTCTTTTTTCAAATGTTTTTGGAATATATCTTATGATGATATCATGGACTTGGCAGCCAAACCCAAGATTTATACTTCAGTTCTGTCATGAAACTTTGGGGAAATTGCCTGGGCAAAAATCCTTGTGCTTTAATTTCTTCATCTGTAAAATATAATTATCATAAGGATTTAATGGGTTAATACATGTGAAACATTTAGAATACTGCCTATCACTATGTAAGGGATTATTATTACTATTTGTAAAGATTGGTCAATTATCAGTGCTATAGACTGAGTGTTTGCGTTCCCCCCAAATTCGTATGTTGAAACCCTACCGTCCCCTGTGTCATGGTATTATGGTAATATACTGAGATGAGGTATTTGGCAGATGATTAGGATTAGTTAAGGTCATGATGGTTGTGCCCTCGTGAATGGGATTATTACACTTACAAGAGTCACAATCCCCCTCTCTGCTCCCTGCCATGAGGATACAATGAGAAAATGGTGTCTACAGCCTAGAAGAGAGCCCTCACCAGAACCTGTCTGTGCTGGCACCATAACTTCTGACTTCCAGCCTCCAGAGCAATAAGAAATAAATTTCTATTGCTCATAAGTCACCCAGTCTATGGTATGTTTGTCACAGCAGCCCAAGCCAACTAAAACAGTCAAACTATAGGGAGGCTTCAATACATTAAAGACCAAAAGATTGTACTGGGCACATAATTTGGCTGTTATGAAATATAATTAGAAATGAATAATGAAAGGGTAAACAATATTCAAACCATTTGTAATTTTCTAGTCTCCCAAACAATTACTAGTTTTAAGAGGAAATCAAAATGACAAACTATTAAGAAATATTGATGAGGAGGAACTAAATGATCACAATTTAAATGATTATCATAATTTAAAAAATAATACTCATAAGAAAATTAATGATCTTAAGCTCTTACTATTGAGCAGAGAGGCATGAAAACAAATGGACTAAACATTTAACTTGAGAACCAAAGGGAAAACTACGGAAAGCAAAAGGAAGGAATTAATAGAAAGAAGCAGAGGATTGATTACTTATAAACTGCTAGAATTGATAGATAAATATAAGACCTAATTCTTTAGAAAGACCAATACAATTAGACAAACCTGTCAAGGACAATGTAGAAATAAAGAATTGAACAGAAATACCAAGGAAGGAGAAAGTATGAGAATGAGCATATAAACATAGATACAAAAAAGAAATAGGGAAGGTATAAAACAAATGTAAAGAAATGGTTCATGGTGATCAGCCAAAGCAGTGTCACAGTCGTTAAAAGACTTTCTGAGGCTTTCTTTGCCTTTTTAGGAATCCAGTTGGAGATAAACTATCACAATTGCTTACCTTGTTAAACTGATCATCCATTCTGCCTCTGATCTCTGGTGTGCACATCTTCATTGCCTGACTAATTTACACAGTATAAAAGAGGTGCTTTTCCAGAGAGCACATTGAAATAAATTTGGAAACCATTAAAATGAGATTATACTGACTGAGCACCCTGAATGTCCAATGAGTGAGGAAACATGTGCCCTTGGCCCAAGTTAACTTTTTATTTTTAGCACTCAACAGTCTTCAAACAATGAATCAGGATGGAGGCAAAGACCTCAATCAAAAGAAATCACCTTAGCAAACTAGAATCCTCAGATCTGCCCTTGCCTTCCTAGGTGTCAGGATGAACACATTATCAATATGGAGCATTCCATGGAAAGGGTTTTCAGCACCTGCTCAAAATGATATTTGATTGCTTTTTCAAGTTGGTTACTAAGTGGGAAATTATAATAAAATAGGAAAAGTTACGGATTGTTTTTTTTAAACAAACTTGCTTGGATTTAAGACAGCCAGTTGAACATCATTACTTAGAAAGTGGTTCCCTTTGAAGAGTCTTCACACAGTTTGCTCAAAACCTGCTTAGAACTCCTACTTAAAACCTCCTTCAAAACCTATGGAGTATTCTTCAGGCTGTTCTCAGTAGTGACAGCATACCACCCTTTAGAAGTCGATTTTGAAATATAACCAAATATAGCCAAAGTCATTCAGAATCATGTCTGGTATACAGGAGAGTGAT
Organism: Lyroderma lyra; assembly: GCA_004026885.1. Classification (NCBI taxonomy): domain Eukaryota; kingdom Metazoa; phylum Chordata; class Mammalia; order Chiroptera; family Megadermatidae; genus Lyroderma; species Lyroderma lyra. Next base: position 137,448 of record PVJL010000205.1, on the reverse strand, counting down.
AATTATTTTTGGTTAAAACAGGGAGTAATTATGAAGTAACAAGCTCAGTATTCTTACATGGTGTCTGAATTCCCTCTGAAGGCATTCCAAAAAATGCCTTTTAAACACTGACAGCATCTTTATTGCAAGTATGAAACAACTGTCTGAGATAATATTCTCCTGGATATAAAAGGTTTGGTATGTTTGTTTTTATAGTCTCATTGTTTTATAGGCTTACCTCATATTTTGGTTTGAAATGATGCAGACAGTATAACTATGTGCTAAAATAAACAGCAACTTTTCCCATTCATTTTAGTGTCCCTAAAGGATTTTAAACTAAAACAAAATGCTATTCTCATGATTCTTCTTTCTTCCCCCCTTTTTCCCCTTTCAAGTAGAAATTGCAACACAACGAGTTGCATGGATTTAATTTCATTTTAATGTTTATATGCTGTCATAAACCATCAATACATTCCATTTGTTACTTTGAGTTTAAGACTTGGGATTTGTGCAATACACGTGGCATTAAAAAATAGAGCATCGTATAGTGAGAAGAAAGCGTGCACACTCATGTCACTTTTGGCATGGGAAGGAGCCCTGGTTTTGGGATATTCAGATCATGTTGGCACAGCCTCAGGGAATGTGGTTTGAAAAAGGCCAGCCTGTTTCACACCAGTATCTTTACTAAGGAAGCTAGAACTGCTTCCCTTGCTTGGTAATATGCCCACGTTTCACTACCTGCACAGTGTTTCATTTCTGTTCTTCAAGAGATAGGAAAACATATTTTCCCCTTACCTAATCTCCTATATCTTCCAAATTGAGTCATATTGGTTGGTAGGAAGATGACAACTGACCAACCTGGTAAATACTGACCCTTTTTGGCTTTGTGACTTTGACACCTTGCTTAACTTTTTTGACCTTCAGTTTTCTTATCTGTAAGAAAGGAGATAATATGTTTTGTGGATATTATGTAAGTTGACTTTTGAGAAGTAGCTCACACAGTGTTGAGCCCATGATAGATGTTCAGTGAACTATAGCTATTTTTATTAATATTATTTATAGTGACATTATAAGATGTCTCCTTGAAAACGTAGATATTCTGAAACTTGAGGTCCAGGCATCTGATGTGATCAAGATACAGAGAAGACAGGTTTTTTCCTTTTCTTTCTTTCTTTTTTATTTTTTTGGCAGAATTATAAAAGACATAGAGAAAGGGCTACTATTTCGCCATTTTCTCAGAATTTACAGAACCCTGCTTTTTCTCATATAGAATTAATGCAACTACACATGATCACACAGACCTTAGCAATTCTTGTAGCAAGCCTAAGGTGAACAGACAATGGAGAGAAGAAGAGTGTAAGAGAGAAGCTGAGAGCCTCTGAAGGAGGGGAGAGACTACATAAGAAAAGCATTATTTTCAGCATTAAAGCAGAGGTCTGTCATTTATGATCTATATGTAGATGTCTCTGCTGAGTAAAGAAGAAAGAAATGGAATAAAATCTCCATTATATATGCTCATAATGCAACATTATGTAGCTATCAAGAATTATGTTTTCAAGAATGCTTAGCAAAATATCATAGTATTATGTTTAGTAAAAATGTAGAATACACAATTATATATAAAGTTTGACATATATGCATAGGAAAATGATTAAACCAAAATGCATCAATATGTTAACAACTCCTATTTCCAGGTAGTGAAATTCTAGATAATTTTTTATTTCTGTTTTATACTTTCCTGCATTTTCAGAGTTGCCTAAAGTGATTATGTATACTTTTATAATCAGTAAAAATTTAATACAGAGTGTGCCAAAAAATTACACATTTTAAGAAAGAAAAAAACTGTATTAAAATTGTAATGCTCAATATATACTGATAACAAAAGATGAATACAAGTCGCATTTGACTTCTGCAATTACAAGAGGTGCTCAAGTGGTTACTATCAGTGTCCAGACACTTCTGATTACAGCGAACTACTGCTTGAGCAACGTTGACCAAAGTATCCACTTGTATCATTGCACATGCCATTTCGATTTCATCCCCAAATGCCACCAGTGCAGCCTGTTTTCCTGTACACCACATCCTTTAAGTTCCCCCATAGGTAGAAGTCAAGGGGTGTTAAGTCGGGAGAACATGAAGGAAACTCAAACAATGTTCTCAGATTTCAAATACCACTTCAAAATGGTCTTGCATTCCTTGAACAACAACTGTGTTTCCGCCATTTTCTTTGACTGGCCTGTCCAGCACATTTAACACCATCTTTTGAGCAAACATCATACTACACATTGCTACCATAATTCAATTCAACTTTGAAAAGTAACACATAGATAACATCTCTTAAAATGTGTATACATTTTTTGGCACCCCCTGTATTAAACTATAAAGAGCAGAATGAACATTGTAATCCAAGAACAGGTAGAATTCAAAGACAGATGGTTTAAACATAGGCTGACCAGATGCACCATTTTCAATGGGACAGAAAACAACGGGGCTGTCCCATTTCAAACTACCTGTAGGGTCAGCCTAGTCTCACTGGGCTAAATTCAAGGTGTCCGTTGGCTGACCATAGGTACCATTTGACATGGGACAGCACCATTGTATTTTGTCCCATTGAAAATGGTACCTCTGGTCAGCCTATTTAAATGGGGGAAACACGTGCAAACATGCTCTGCTCAACGGAGGTTCACCAGTATAACGTTTCTTCCCAGGTGTCTAGTGCCACAGACGCCCACGCCCACCTGGAGAGCCGTACTTTCAACATTGCCATTTTACCGCAGATGCCAGAAGCCCTCCAGCTGTCTCCCGGGGCGTCTCTGCATATGACTGTGAGTTGGGTGGGAGGGTTCCCACTTGGAGGAGGCTTGCTGATGCGATTTGATGGACTGTCCTCTTTTCGTATCCAGTGAATGCCTGGCCCAGAACACAGACAACACTAGTCCTGTCAACACATTTCTTGTTGACTTAAAAAGAAACTTAAAATTCCCAGAGTGAAAGATATTTAGATGGAATCCGCTTGGACCTCTCACCCATCACTGCTGTCCTTTTTATGCTCTCCAGATAGTCACAGAGCTTCTCCTTGAGTAGTTGGAAGAAATTTCAGGCTTATGTCTATTTAATCAGTATCATTTGGGTATGGTTATTCAGTCAGTGATAACTCTACCTAGCTGGGGAAACTGTTATTCTATTTTTTAGAAGCCCTATTAGAAGTTTTCTTTCTATTATAAAAGTTTCTTGAAGAAGGTGAGGCTTATGCTGAATCCAGAAAGGTAAGTAGCAGTTATCTCAGTGAAAGCTTTCAGGGCGGGTTAGAAGGAATGGAGAGGTGATGGCAAAGGGCACTAACAGACATAAAAACAGCACATGCAGAGACCCAAAGGTAAGGGAGAATATGATTGTTGGAAAAACTGTGAATAGTTCAGAAAGACTGGAGAAATTCAGAAGACAGAGGAGGAGTGGTGAGAATATAGAGCTTGGAGGGCTTGATCACAGAAGGTTTTGCATGCTGTGTGGAAAGGAGCTTAGGGACATGGAAAGTTTTGACATGAGGTGACAAGTAAATTAGTTCAGACAATTAGCAACTCCATAGTTACCCTTTATCTAGGGTGCATGTGATGCCAGAACCCCTCTTCTAGACAGAGCCACAAGCATTTAAGACCTTGTAAATTAATCATCATGGTCCACATTTTAGTTAGTACCCACATAATTACACTCCAAAGAGTGTATCAGCCTTGAGTGACAACAAAGAAAACATCTATAGTTTTAGAAATTATGGGTCTGGGGCATGACAGAGACATAAAGGGGGAAATAGAAAGTTTTTAATGAATAGCTGGTATCGGCATTTCTATTGTAAACCATAATTTAAAGAAACCATAATTCAGCAGCCTTGTAAAGTCTATAATTCATCATCCTGATGGGAGGAACTTGGATCAGAATATTCTCTAAACTATAAAGAAAAATATGCATGCACATTTCTTGCCAAATGATAATGCAGTGTTATTTTGAGTTTAGAGGGAAAAAATGGGCCAGGAGCCATGAAGATGGTGCCATTCCCACTCTGCTGCTGTGAACCACTAGAGACTTTCCAAGTTGCTTAAACTTTAGGGTCTCAGGCTGCATGTGTGCAAATTAGGTCTGTCCTATGTAATTTAGGGTATCACAAAGGTCAGTTTACCATAAAATGTGATTCGTTTACTCTTTTGTTCCTTAAAATATACATAGTTTATATATTTTTTGACACAAATTAGGGCCATTACTATATGACATACTTGTAATCTGTGACAAAAACACGTTCTTGATCTAGTGATTTAGACTCATCTAAGTAGACAAGATTTGTACATATTTGGTAAATACATTATGAATATATATGCTAAAAACTTATATGGAGTATTTATATATGGGTTTCAAGGTAGGAGTCTACTTCTCCTACCCTTAAACATTCAAACATTCAATCATTCACTTTTGAGCCCCAAATTTAAGCCTAGTGTATGGAAGACATTGGAAATTCAATGACCATAAAATACAGTCTCTATTCTTAAGGAACGTAGAGCATAAAAGGGGAGACAAGTGAATCAATAAGCACTGAAAGATAATGATAAATGCCATGACAGAGCCACAATATGAAAGCAAATAGGAGGACACCTGACTCAGTGGGGTGTGGCAAGGTCATGGAGGGCTTCCTCTAGGAAGTGAATTGAGCTGGTTGAAGTGAAGATTACCTCTAAAGCCGTCTCAGACTTAAACCTGCCTTTGGATGACCTATGTGTTTGTTAAATCACAGATTGCTGGAGCCCACCCCAGAGTTTTCTCATTCAGTTGGTCTGGTAGAGAGCTGAGAATATGAGTGTCTAACAAGTTCCCAGGTGATACTATTGCTGCTGCTCTGCTCACCACACTTGAAGAACCACTTATCTAGACTAGAAATAGAGGGAAAATTCCATTCCAGGCGGAGGAGCAGTAGGTGAAAAAGATGGAGATGTAGGAGAATGGGACATGTTTGAGGAATAAGAAAGTTCAGTTGGTTGGAGCATAAATTCCCAAGTGAAGAAGAAATAAGACATGAGAGTCAGATTATGGAGAACCTTAAAGATAAGATGAAAGAGTTTCCATTTCATCTTGAGAGGCTGTAGGGCAAGTAAGATTTAGAAGACAGGTGGCCTAAACAAGATTTTCTATTTAGGAAGGTCATTCTGGCTGCAGGGAAGAGAATACCCTTAATGAGGACCAGACAAGGAGCAAAGAGTCCTAAAAATGGGCTATTGTAGTCATCTAGAACAAGAAAGATTAGTGGCATAAAAGCTGTGCAGTGGCAAGAATTAACAGTCAGTGTGACCTTGAAGAGAAACTTGCACACTCCTGTTCATTGCAGCATTATTCACAAAAGTAGAGAGCTGGGAGCAATGTAAAAGTCCTTTGACAAATGGGTAGAGAAAATGTGGTCTGTACAACAATAGAATATTAGTTGATCTTAAAAAAGGAAATCCTATCTTTTGCTGCAATGTAGATGAAGGTTAAATGAAGTAAGACAGTTACAAAAAGACAGGTACTGGTGATTCCACTTAGATGGGCTATCTAAAGTAATCGAACACTCAGAAACAGGAAGTACAATGATGGTTGCTCCTGTGGGAGTAGGGATGGAGGTGGGGAGAGGGAAAGGGGGAGTTATTATTCAATAGATACAGAGTTTCAGTTCGGCAAGGGAAAAAAATTCTAGAAATCTGTTGCACAACAATGTGTATATAGTTAGCAGTATTGTACTGTACACTTAAAAGGGGTTAAGATGGGTCAGGGGGTGACTTAGAGAAAGATTAAGAGATATTTAAAGATATCACGGTCCATTAGATGTGAGAGAAGCACACTCTGGTTTCTGATAATATAGAGATGCCATTCATTGAGATGGGGCATGTGTGAGGACTTCAGAGGAAGGGGGAGGGGTGGGAGGCATGATGAATTCAGTTTGGGATGTGCTTATAAAGGGTGTATCTGTTAATGGTGAGTAGAAGATCAATAGATATTTTGGGTGGAAGATAACCTTTGAGAATCCTTAGTGGCAAGTAGTGTTTAAGTACTTGGCATAACAGATTCCCCAAGAAGACTGAATGGAGTGAAAAACAGCATAATCAAATACCTACCTAAATGGAAATTGGATTTGTGACCTTTCTGCCCTTGTGTTATTCATCAAACCTAAGATGCTCTAATGAGATCTTATAGTTTGGTTTGCGGTGCTCATCAGAATTATGTGCGTACATACATGAGTATATAAGATGTACACACATGTGTATAAGATACAGATATATATAAACATATGAGATGTACTTAGGATATGTATCAAATTTGGTCAAGGAAATCTGAAAACATGCATATTTACCAATATATATATATCACGGCATAGATAGTGTAAGATTCTGCAAATAAATTAATAGATGCGTATCAACTCATAGTTTTCCAAGTAATCATCTACTGTTTGACTTAGAAAATCCTTAAGGGCAAAATCTTTGATTAATTAATCTTGGTATCTCCCTCAGCATCTAGCACAATGCCTTATATAAAGTAGTTGCTTAGTGAATCTGTTGACTAAATGAATATTTCCAGACCCACTTTCACATATTAATAGTTAATAACTCCCTAAACTGTATCCCCTTCAAATTCCAGTAACAAATTACTCATTTGGGTATACACACACAGGGGAAATTCTATTATCTCATAATGTGAAAGCTAGAATATTATTTGGGATTGAGTTGCTCAAGGTCACTACTTGGCAGAAAGGCTTTTCAGTAAGCCTTTCTTTCCTGGTTTCATGTGTTTCCAGAGTGATTGCTATAGCAAGTGTTCTCTTAAAGCCACTCTGGTTGGGGCTAGCAGGGACCCAGCTAGAACGGCTCATCTCTTTTGTGATATAGACTCAAGTCTGGGCACACTGTACTTGTTTTATAGCTGCAGGCTTCTGTGTCCGTGTTTTTTCTTAAGGTCTTTCAGAAACTAATAGAATTATTATCTGCAATCTCTGGTAATCTTTCTTTATCTTTGGAATTCTTGAAGTGCTTTATCTGAGCCTTCCACAGTCAGAATTTTCTATATTAGAGCTATTTATGATTTTCCCCTATGAAAAAAACCCTGGAATTCCTTGAGGAAAAGGTCTATATCTGATTCATCTTGTAACTCCCACAGCCCTTTGTTTGGTATCTTGCACATAGTAGGGTTTTACTAAATATTTGCTACATGAATATATGAATGAATTAATTTTGTTGTCTTCACTAAACTGTGAGAAGATGATTTCTTGTAGGACTTCTACTTTCCTTATCTCATTATACATGAGTGTCTGATTTCTCAGACCCACCATGGGCTTTGCTGCTCTAGTAAAATGATAGTCAACATGTAAATTTTGTCTTTTCTTTTAATAGAGGGTGAGATTAAAATCTTGTCTCTAAATCCTGACCTGGAAGTTTAAGTTATGCACACTCACTTTGCTAAGGCTTAAGTGTTAAAATATTTGCACCCTACAACCCCTACCAATTCTTTAGATGACATTGAAATACATTGAAAAAATTCTAAAAAAATTTGATGAAATTTTTATAAAAGGTATTATTATTATTATTTTATTTCTTGGATTAATCTTATATTTAATTCACTCAACAAATTTTTATCAAGAAATTCCACATGCCATGTGCTTGGGATCCATTCATGAACAAACAAAAATCCATGTCTTCATAGAGTTTATATTCTCTTGGGAAAAAATAGATAATAAATAATAAATAAGTAACTCACATATATCATGTTAGTGAGAAGTCTTAGGGTGAAATAAAACGTAGGTCAGGGTCAGAGGGATCTGAAATGTAGTGGTGGAGGCAGGGGAGATGTAGCTTGCAATTTTATTTTATTTTTTTTTAAATTCATTTTTATTGTTAGACTTATTGGGGTGACATCTGCAATTTTAAATATGGTGGTCAGGATGAACTTTATTAAGACAATGACATTTAAAGAAACATTTCCAGGTGAGGAGGCAGGTAGCCATGCAGATAGTTGAGGAAAGAGCATTTCAGACCCTGGGAACCATGGTTCAGAGGTTATCCAGTTGGGAGCATGCTTAAGTTGTTCAAAGAACAGCAAGGAAGCCAGTATGGCCGGAGGGAGTAAAAAGAATAATTTACATGAATTGACAGATGTCCTAGTTGGGGGTGGGGGCAGATCAGTCAGTCCTCACAGACCATTGTAGGGATTTAGCTTTTATTCTCAGCAAAATGGAGAGTCACTGTAGGGTATTGAGCAGAGGTCTAATGTTCTTTTTAAAGGGATCATACTAGCTGCTATGCTGTAATAGATGGTGGGAGCGGAAGGAGGCAACCAAGAGAGTAGTTGGAAGGCTGGCTGTCCTGTAATTCAGGTGCGAGACTGTGGCTCTCAGCAAGGTGACGGCAATGGCCATCGGGAAAAGGGGATGGATTCTGGATACAGTCAGAGATAATATGCGTATTATGAAAATCATTATTCTGTAGTCTTCTTTTATTAACAGATATTTTAATAAAATAGTGTCTTTTGTAATGATTTCTATGAAATTTAATCTCTCATTTCTTATTATGTTTAATTGATAAATATTGAACATTCCAAATAGGCAACATTAAAATTGATTATGCTTTGATACAGCTCAACCTCAATATTGCTTTCTTAGAAAATCAAGTCCTTATAGTTTCTACCTAGTGTCTATTTCTATTAGTAAAGAAATAGTAACCATAAATTCCTTAATAAAGTATCTGTTATCTTGTCTGGAGCATATTTTCTTTTCCCTTAGTCCTATGCTCCTGCTAACTCTCTCTTATTATTTTATTTCTTTAATGTAGGGACATCTACATTTTCAAAAATATCCCATAGTACTCTGAGAATTTGCAGTTATTCTGAAGGTTTTGAGATTGCAAAGGTCTCAAAATAGTAGTGAACAATGTATTAAGCCTGCACGTTTTTGTCCATATATCTGTGTCCACACGTGTACACATTTATAAGTGTGTGCACACTTGCATGAGCTGTAAACAGGCATATATTTTTAATTTATTGTCCTTACTTGTTTTATTTTAGTGTGAGAGACCAGGTGCTATTTTGCAATTCTGATTTTCCTTGCTCATTACATTCCAGACCTGAGCAATGGCCTGAAATATGACTCTTTACTATAGGGGCTTTGTCCTAACCTGTTCATGTTACCTCTCCCCAGGACAAGTATGCCTTGGGGACAATCGCAATAGCAACTGTAACCTTCAATCTTTTCATGGTTAAAGGGAAGAACACCACGCCCTATTCCATGAGAATTACTGAGTGCTACTTAATGCTTTCCTAAATGGGGAAATTTTTTCTGAAAGAAGCAGAGCTTCAAAGAACAGGAAAAGGTGCCAAACTCTAACCCTTCAGTGGTCAGTCAGGAAGAGCCTGCAGAGTTCTGGATGTTTTTGTTGTTTTATTGACAGCATGTGTGACCCAGGCAAGGGGACCATGCTCACACTACTTCCTCCTTTCTCCTCTCAACTGTGGTTTTGCTGCTGTCCCCAAATCACTGTTGTGCCTGGTCGTGAGATTCCAAATATCTCTTTTATTTTTAGTGTTGTCACTGTTAATGGGTGATGGATGTACATAGGTGAATGAATAGTAAAAGCTACATACACATTGGCCTTTTGATTAATTCCACTTGACTCTACATGTGTTCTGAAAGGTACAAGAGAAAAGCAGTATCTAACTCTTTGAGACAGTAGAATGGAGACAGCAGTACTGACTTGTTTTATTTATGGTAGTAAATAAATAATTCTTAAATCTCTGAATTCAAATGATGAGCTTCTATTGTTGTTTGAGGTGAGTTCATCTATAGCCCTTTGAAACCATCAGAGTTCCAAAAAAAGATAAATAAATACATAAGAAAGCATGACAGTTCCCATTAACAAAGTTAGGGGATTAGGAGGAACTTCTGACCAGATGCAACCTCAGCTCATTAAGTTAGAGGAGCAGAGATGTGGCAGTCCAGCTGTGAGTAGCAGCAAAGCAGAATAGCCAGCTGTGATGGCTCATCTGTAAATGTGTACCGCTGAGAGATCTACCTACGGAAAAGTCATCATATTGGGGTTCCTAGAGCATGCATCAGCATAACCATGGGGCAGAGGGCAGAGGAGTGAAGAGTTGGGATGCAAGAAGACCTGAAGAGGACTCTATAACCTGTAAAGTTCCTAAGGCTGGGACAAATCTACAATGCAAGAAACCAACTCCTTCTTTTGAACTCTCCGAGAAAATTTTGCAATGTGTGGCTAATTTAAAACCCTAGACTGAGTTTTAGTTTTTTTAATAATGTTTATCATTGCCTCTGCCTTTGTTTTCATCACACCATGTTTTCTTTCTTTAGGCTCGGGAAGATGGCCTGACTGTGATTCAGCCTCATTCCCTCTCCTTTGTGAACTCTGAGAGGCCAAGTAGAAAGATTATATACAATATCACTCTACCTCTGCATCCAAATCAAGGTAGGATGTGCAGTAAAGGATCTCTTAAGTGATGTCTTCTAGATGTTGGCCAGTCTTAAAAGCTCTGGAGTTTTGTCTGCTTACACATGTTGTAATTTTAAGGAGTAACAATTATTCATGCCCCTTGTTCACATGGAGGTGAATGTGTCAGCTTTGGTACTGGCAGAGCTGTACTAGAGAGCATCGTGTGCATATAACTTTAGTCACTGGACTGACCCGACCCCCTCCCCACCATGCACAGGCACAACTGGACACACACAGGTCTATTTATAGGGATAGAGCCTGCCCTGGTGTCATTATGATAGGTGAGCAGACCAGAATGAACATGTGCTGAAGACAAGGGGCTCTGCCAGTGAGCTCAGAGCGGGCTGAGCCACACATACTCAATTCCTTTCCTACTTGGATAAGTCACTCCTCCTCCCATAGAACTGTGGAATCACAGAGAAGAGGTAGACCCCTGCCATCATCAGTCCCCAGCATTTAGATCTCTTAACCTTGGGATTAACTAATAAGACTTTGCCCAACAGAGATGTGGCTCTCCCTCACAGAAAGGAGATAAGCTTCTCCTAAGACAACTCTGCTCCCATCTCTGAGGTGGATCTCCCAAGACCAATCACTGCCCTAGGGGTAAGCCTTTCACATTATCACATTCCCAAGGAGAAATAAAAGTCTAAAATAAATTCCATTATCCTTTTGATAAAGTCCAGAAAAATTAAAATTCTAAGAGCTTTCCTCCTTTTTTAACTGCTAAGTCATAGATAGAGTCCTTCCCATGGTGTTGCCGGGAGAGAGATGAGTTCTTTCAAACCAGCTGCCTGAATGCACCATAGGTCCCTCAGCCCCTCAGAAATTGAATGAGTCCAATACCAAGCCTCACATGTGTCTGCCTTTTAAAGAGTTAATTCTGTACCTGTAAAATTTAGAAATGACAGGCAACTCTGCTGCTCCTAAAGCATTTATCACAAGCAGAGTAATAATTGTAAATCTAGTTCTTACAATAATCAAGATCCGTATTACTGTTACCAAAAGTCATCACGGAGATAAGTTCTGAAGGAAAGAGGGTAGACTGAGAAAAATCTCTTTATAGCCTCACCAGAAAACCAGTCTATGACGTTTTCTCAATGACCTTGACCTTTAAACATAAACTCAACTGAGAGAATCTCATAATTGTGGAGAATTCTGGAGGATTACTAAGCTATATTAGGGGCAGTAGTTTGCAGCTTACTATTGTTTACAGTCAGTGAATCCTAGTCAAGTGTGTATTTGGGGTTCAGATTTGCCTGTTGTAGACTAACTGGGAAATAGTCTACCAAAAACAACCTGATAGCAATTGTTTCTGAAGGATAAAAGGTTTGCACCAGTGCCATAGGCAGCTGTATGGCTCCAGTCGTTCTGTTAGCCATCAGAACTAGTGTTGATATTTATGCTGAGTCTCCTTCTCCTCAGGTATCATCGAACATAGGGACCAGCCTCACTCCCCCATCCAGTATTTCACACAGGAAGACATTAACCAGGGCAAAATCCTGTACCGGCCTCCCACTGCAGCCCCCCACCTCCAGGAGCTCATGGCCTTCTCCTTTGCTGGTAATGTTTTCTTCTCTGTTTGGAGACAAGCAAACTGCTCTCTGTGGGTCTTCATGGCAGGCTCCCCCTAACTCTTCCTGTGGTCCTCCTGGTCAGTTTGGTGACACTGCTCGATAGCTGTACAAAAGAGCTTGAGTCTTGTGGGCCAATATGTGCCTTGGGCTCAGTTCATCACTTTTTTCATTTATTCATACACACAGGAGTACTTTCAATAAATCTTACTTTTTGCTCACAGTGGCAATCACTGAGTGAGGCCTTAGAGATCTAGGATGAGCAAAAAGGGGCATAAATCCTGTTCTTGGAGAGTTTTGCAATCTATGTATAGAGACAGAATTTGGTAAATAATCCCAGTAATCAATGTTTAATTGCAGACTGAGATTAGAGCTCTGAAAAGAAAGAAGAATATTCAGGCATGGAATTGGATATAACAAGACTTACTCAGACTGAATGTCAGTGGAGACTGCCCAGAGTGGGATTGACCATGGAGAGAGGGGGAAAACCTCCCTAGGCTAAGTGTGCATGTTGAGATAATTGGAGAACATTCCTGAAGGAATGGCACCCACCCCATGTGCAGAGGCCCTGGGGAAGGAGAGAATGTGACATTCCAGAGATTGAAAAAAAAAAGAAAAAAGTCCAGTGTGTCTAGAATGTGGAGGGTTGAGCAGAGCAGGGATGGGCCTGTAGGTGGAGTCCAGACCTTCGAGACCCTGTCAGCCTATAAGGGTTTGGATCTTTATCCCAAGAACAATAAGAACCCAGTGGAGGGTTTAAGAACCAAGGGGCTGACTTTTCGTCAGGAACTCTTTGACAGCAGAGATGTGAATGGATCCGAGAAGGAGGCCAGGGTGCTCACGCATAGGGGTGAAGGCAGCCCAGTGAGGAATATCCAGCACTTCCTCAGGGAAAATCCCACGTAGGAATGGAGAATGCAGGTGACCTTTTGGGGTTAAAACTTGGATTTGTCAGAAGGCACCTTTTTAAATAAAGAGACAACTGAGTAAAACAGTAACTAAATGTCTAAATCAAGCCAATGCGTGCCCTTCCACTAAGTCCAGATGCCCTTAATCCTTGCCGCCCTTCATCTCTGCCGTTGGCCCAGTAACCAAAGTTGCTGACTGGAAAGCAGGAGTTTCGAGCACCTACCTAAATATTTCTGTGCCTTGGGATGATTCTAAATATCCTGAAGCTGCTTTCATTATTATCTTTAAGATCTATGTACCATATAACGCAAGTAATGTAGAGTATCATTTTTATATATTAGCTTTATTAATAATACAGAATAGCTGGTAATTTCTTGTGGTGAATTGAACATGGATAAAATAATCTTAGAGTTATGTTTTAAATTCTGGCAAACATTTAAAGTAATATTTACCATTAGTTATATGAATGGAATTGTCTAGAAAATGATTAACTACTCTATTAGATTGAAAATCTCTAAGGGTGGAGGTAGGCCTCTTCCCAAAGGAGTTTCCCCAGTGTTCAGTAACTGGGTAACTAATAGCCCATGAAAATGTTCATGGTTCTCTAAGCCCACTTTATAAGACCTACTTTACAAGAAACTCAGGATATCCTGGGATTAGAGGGAGAGAAAACATGTCAGCCATGGTTGAAGTTATTTCTATATCTATTATACTTGTCTGAGTTCTCAGAGCCTTTTTAGAGAGAGCAGAGTCCTATTCTGTATAATCTATGGGATAAATGCCACGAGATAAATCTCTCACACTGCTACAGTGTGTAAATCAATGTCCCGGGCATCACTCAATTCTACAATGGAATTGACCCATCAGAGAGCCTTGTCAGTGATATATGACATCACCTGCATTCACAGATTGGTAAGATTTTATGTACTGATAAAATGGGATATGAATGAATGTATTATAAATCACTCTAACTGCTATGATATAAAATTATTCCACTATGTGGTTCTTTTTGTTACTTAAACTTAGTGCTGACACCATTAAATTTATCATAACATTATCAAATGATCTGGTAGTCTTTCCTTAAACTATAATAATTTAGATGAAAACAACCTTTACTTTCCTAACCTTTGCCCCATATTTTGTACCTTCCCCATCTATTCCTGACCCCAAAATGTTCAGTACACTGATTTTCTTTCTTCTGTTTTTTCAGGTCTCCCAGAATCGGTGAAATTCCACTTCACAGGTAAAAATTTTAATCTTGATTTTATTAGAAAATAGAATTTCTCTTTCCTTATTAGTCCTTTGTTTCTTTTCTTTTCATCATTACTTTTAGCTGTTTCCTAAGAACTGCTGAGAAGTTACATAAGACAAGCTTCTTCTAAAAAAATTACCTGGCTAGTTAAATGGTTATAGCTTAACTTTGTAGACATAGGAAAAATCCACCAGGGATACCAAAGATTAGTGTTGTTTAAGCACCATTTCAACTTGTTCTAATATCTACTAAAAAGAAGTCATACTAGTGGTTAAGATTATAGACTCTGGATACAGAGTGCCTAGTTTAGCATGCTCTGGGAAGGTTTATTAACCTGTGTGCCTGAACGCCTCATCCATCAATAGGGATAATAAATAATTATTGTATACTTGTAAAACTCCCAGAACAATGATTGACACATAAGTATTCCTATGTAATACTCATCTAGTGTAAGTGCTTGTATGTAGTCTCGAATACAGCCTTTCATTGAAAGCTTTGTTACTGGAGGGAAAGGTGTCATGACTCAGAGAGTGAGTTGTGAAAGCTGAGTGTAGAGGACCTTGACATCCTAGTTTTAGTTCACAGTGCAATAGAAGCTGAGTGTCATTAAGCAAAAGCAGGGCCAGATCTGACATCTGTGCTGGCGCAAAATAGGGACAAGCTTTCCTGTTTAGTAGAGTGGGGATGGTTGACCATAAATGGTATCCTTAAATAACTGTTTAGTTAGCATTCACTCTTCCATTAGAATCAATCATCTGTATGTCCTATTATATTTCTTAAAGGGACAAAGCCTAGTGGGAGAGAAAGTCACCTCCCTCAAGCTCCCAGACCTTCCTTTCTTCTTTGAGGGTTAAAAAATCACATTTGAATCAACAGTAAATTTTAGTGTTGTGTTATGTTTTCTGTTTCATTTTTTATTGAGATATAATTGACATATAAGACTGTATTAGTTTTAGGTATACAATATAATGAGTCAATATTTGTATATATTGTGAAAGTCACCCCAGTAAGTTTAGTTAATATCCATCCCCATAATAGTTACAAATATTTTTCTTGTGTTGAGAACTTAGCAACTTTCAAATATGCAATATAGTATTATACTAGGGTCACCAGGCTGTACATTACTTCTCTGGGACTTATTTATCTGATAACTAGAAGTTTGTAGTTTTAATCACCTTCACTCAATTCACTCACCTCTCACCCTTACCTCTGGCAACCACCAGTCTATCCTCTGTATCTATTAGTTGGGTTTGTGTTGTTTTAGAGTCCACATGCGAGGGCTGTGCAGAAAAAATCCAGCCATAAATGCCTCTGTTTTTCATATTACATGTCTGAATATTTTCCAGACAGCCCTTGTATAAGAGAGATCATATGGTTTATCTCAGGGTCCATCCATATTGCCACAAATGGCAAAATTTTATTCTTTTTCCTCTTTGAGTGATATTCTATTGTACTCGCACAGAGGTCTTTCACTTCCTTGGTTAAATTTATTCCTAGGTATTATATTCTCCGTGATACAATTGTAAATGGTATTATTTTATTTTCTTAACTTTTCTTTCTGATATTTTGTAATTAGTGCATGGAAACACAGCAGATTTGTATATTGATTTTGTATCCCGCAACTTTAATGCATTCATTTAATAGTTCTAAGATTTTGGGTGGCATATTTCAGAGATTTTATATAAAATAACTTGTCATCTGCAAATATAAGGACAGTTTTTCTTCTTTCTTTACAATGTGATTGCCTTTTATTTCTTTTTCTAGTGTTGTGTCATTGTTGATATGAACCAGTGTCAGCTCATTTCTAGTGAAAGATTTCTAGATAATTCATGCAATCAATAATAATATACACAGGATTATACTTACATCATTTACACTTTACAAATCAATTTACAATGTAAGTTGTCTTATTTAATCCTTGTAACAATATTGTAAGGACAGATATTATTTTTTAGCATTTTAAAGATGAAGAAATTAAGCATCATTAGAGTAAGTAAGGTGCCCAGGTTTCCACACGTGGCAAACAGTAATCCCAGGATTCTAATATGAGTTTCTCACTCTGAATGTGGGATATTTTGTTTAGTCTGTATGTGTGTTAGTCATGAACAACAAATATCATCATAGTGTGCCAGTTTGGTTTCCAAGCTGCAGCTTTTACTTGAAATCTTGAATAGGTAAAGGGATTAACTATTAACTTCTTTGGGACTTGAAATTAAGTGATCCTTGAACCTATTATTCAGAGTAAAGGAAATGAACCTTTGGCTGACCTTAAATTAATTTTGTTTCTGCCTGAGGTTCCTTTTTCTATTGTTGAGTGACATTTTAAAAATTTATTTTAAAGACAAATATTTTAGAGCAGTTTTAGGTTTACAATAAAATTGAGAGGAAGATACAAAGATATCTTTCCTATACCTTCTAACCCCACACATGTATAGATAGCATAGCTGCTCCCATTATCAATGTCAATCACTGGAGTAGTACTTTTTTTTTTTTACACCAAGAATGAACTTACAGTGACATATCATAATCACCTAAAGTCTATAGTTTACTTTAGGGTTCACTCTTGGTATTGTATAGTCTATGGGTTTGGACCAATATATGACATTTCTTCATTATAATATCATATAGAGTATTTTTACTGTCCTAAAAACTTCTGTACTCTGCCTATTTATTTTTCCCATTCCACCTCCCACCTTTGGCAACCATTATTCTTTTTATTGTCTTCACAATTTTGCCTTTTTCATGTAAGTGGAATCATGCAGTATGTAGCCTTTTCAGATTGGCTTCTTTCACTTAGTAATATGCATTTAAGGTTCCTCCCTGGTTTTTCATGGCTTGATAGCTCATTTCTTTTTAGTACTGAACAATATCCATTGTCTGGCTGTACCACAGTTTAATTTATTATTCACCTACTAAAGGATATCTTGGTTGCTTCCAAGTTTGGGCAATTATGAATAAAGTTGCTGTAAACATGTGTGCACAGATTTTTGTGTGGAACTAAGTTTTCAGCTTCTTTGGATAAATACCAAAGAGTACAATTGCTGTATCATACGGTAAGATTATATTTCGTTTTGTAAGAAACTGCCAAACTGTATTTTAAAGTGGCTGTGCCATTTTTCATTCCCACTAGCAATGTATAAGAGATCCTTCTGCTTTACATCCTCACCAGCATTTGGTGTTGTCAGTGTTGCCCATTGTAATTGGTATGTAGGGCATCTTCTTCTTGTTTTAATTTGCATTTCCCTGCTGACAAATGATGAGGAGCATCTTTTCATGTGCTTATTGCCATCTATATACCTTCCTTAGTGAGGTATCTGTTGAAGTCTTTGGCCCATTTTTTAATAAGGTTGTTTGTTTACTTATTGTTGAGATTTTAGAGTTCTTTGTACATTTTGGATAGCAGTTGTTTAGCGGATGTGTCTTTTGCAAATATTTTCTGCTCTCATTCTTTTGACTTTGTCTTTCACATAGCAGAAGTTTGTAATTTTAATGAACTCCAGCTTATCAGTTATTTCTTTCATGAAGAAATTGGTCTTTGGTCTTATATCTAAAAAGACATCACCATACCCAAGGTTATCTAGGTTATCTTTTCATGTTATCATCTAGGAGTTTTGTAGTTTTATATTATGTAGTTTTACATTTAAATCTATGATCCATTGATTTAATCATTATGAAGGGTGTACGTGGTCCTTTTTTTTTAAAAGAGAAAAACTGTGAGAATCTGCTAGGAAGAAAGCCATCTTCTTTAGGAGAGTTTTGTGAGAAAGAACTTGAAATTGGGCACATAATGAACTATGACAGCAACAAGTACAAGCCCTGATATTAATCCATAGAACAAAGGAGCCTAACTCATTTGTTTAATCAACTACGATGAGAAGGAAAGCTGATATTCTTGACCTGGCTGCTTTAAGACAAGCACAGGTGGTCTGAGGGACCGTCTTGACCAAGGAAAACACACAAAGTGAATGGAGCCCATTGCAGGCATGTGACCCAAAGAAGCAGGTTGCTTCTCAGAGAAATCAGAAACATTGCTTAAAGAGAGTAAAGAGAGGGCTCGACTTGCAATTGTTAATATTTTTGTTGTAAGCTCTCATGTTTGCTTGTAAAACCATATACCACATGATATATTTTCTTGTTATGTAGTATGTACAAAAAATAGCTTTCTTTCATTTACTTACAGAGGCAAAGACATAACCAAGGTCATACTGTCAGCTGTGACCAAGTTTTAGGGCCTTTCCTTTCCTCTTCTGTAAAGTAAGGATGTTGAAGACCTCCTTAGGTAGCCCCCACTTAAAAATAAAATCAATATAAAACATTTTTTAAAATTATATTTTACAATTATTTATTTTTAAACATGGGGGTTCTTCATTTAGATTCCAGGGAATTCGGAAAATCTTAGATCCACTGAAATTTATAAAAAGTTTGTATGTTTGTCTCCAAACTCCCGTTAGTTTAGAATCATCTGTCCTTATTTTTGATGAACCAAAGAGGAGAAGAATGAGCATAAACAAAGAATCAGAGGCAGTAATTTTGGCATTTGATTGAATGAACAGAACCATAAAACCTTCATTCTTACAGGGATAATATCTTCTCTTCTTCAGTAGGATTATTTCCAGATTTCTTTTGGACATAGAGAATAACTTATAAAGTCTAGCCATGTATTTTAGATCTGTTCTCAAGGAAATGATAAAGCTAAAATCTAAATGGAATCATTATTAGGAGTCACTGAACAATGCCTTACTTTGCTGAAGCAGAGATCAGATTCCTACTGACTTTCTGCTAAATCCAGAAGAAAGTCAAGAAGGAAGCCTGTTTCTTTTGTGTGTGTGTGTGTGTGTGTGTGTGTGTGTGTGTGTGTGCATGTGCATGTGTGTGTGGTTCCTTGGCTGGGAATCGAATCCAGGGCATGACATTGAAAGCACCGAAGCCTAGCCACTACACCACCAGGGAACCAGAAATCTGTTGCTTACAAACAACCTACACACGAGCACATCACACATCTGCAGTACAGTTTTCTCAGTTGCCACTACAGATAAACACATTGATGAGTTCATGGTGCAAGGTATTCCTAAATATCTGGCTGCAAAAAGGTGTCATTTCCATTTATTGCAGTGTACCTAATGCAGGTAAAAAATAGGTCTGGTTACTTCCAAATTAAGGCCATTAGTGATATTTACATGGACATTTTCGGTACTTTTTTAAAAAGTTATTTTCTAATGAGTCAAAGACACGTCATTTCTTTTTTTTTTTTTTTTTAATGTGGGTAGCTCCCTGATTGGGAATGAACCCAGGCCGCAGCATTGACAGCGCCGAAGCCTTAGCCACTACACCACCAGGGAACTCTCAGACATGTCATTTGTAAAAAAATTTCTTGCAAAAAAATATTTCTCTGGAACCTTGGGAGAATTTAATTGAATAATAATTCCAGAAATAAAAGCCTTTGTCAGCATCCTCTAAGGCGCATGTTGGGTATTCCTTTCCTTTCTGCTAACATTTATCAATATCACCTTGTTGTGAAACTTGCTTCCTAGAATGACCTTGTTGTGATGATCCTTTAGCCTTTTCGCCATCTGTAGAAAAAGCTTTGTTAGAATAGCTCACAGCATCTTATACTTGCGTGCTTCCTTTTTTCCACTTGTAAGCACCTCTTCAAAATATTAAGGTAATCTAAAAAAGCTTCTGGCTACATATTTATGAAAATAACCTGAAGATGACCACACTACAAGTTGATGTGTATGTGGGTATGTACCCCTTCTAGTTTCTAATGGAGAACACACAAGCCCAGAGATGGAACTCACCATTCACTTACTTCGCACTAATGGGCACCTGCCAGGATTCCAGGTCACAGCTCCACTGCTTGAGGTCAGCCCAGGAGGCAGCACTTCTTTAGGTAAGAACTGGGAGCCTAAAGAACCATGGCTTAGGAAATAGAACCATATTTTAGCAATCCTCCCTGTTGAAACCTCTTTTTTAAAAAAAAAACAAAAACTTAAATTTATATAAGTTTCAAGTGTACAGTTTTATAATACATCACCTGTGTATTTCATTGTGTGTTCACCACCCAGAGTTTGGTATCCTTTTGTCACCATATATTTGACCTCCTTTACCCTCTTCATCCTTAAACCTCTTGATGTTTGCAAAAAAGGGATAACCTCCTCTGCTAGAAGTTGCATCCTTTCTCATATATATCCTTCCCTGTACCCATTTCCATGAAAACAGAAGCAACACAGAGAGAAGGAAATAAGTCCTTCAGAGGCCAATGCTCAGTGATGGAAAACAACACAATTTATTTTTCCACCTCCGAGAGATTGAGCTGTTGCCATCACTAAAATGTGAAGTAACAGAGAGCAGAGAGAATAGAGGGCAGCTGTTTCAATGACTGCTCTTGTCTTCCATTTAGACTGTGAAGAATGACAGGAGAAATATAACATTTGGAAGTTGTGGAGTTAATGTTGGCTCAGTTATTTCGTATGTGATTTTAGTTACCATTAGTATACTTACTCTTTACCAGTTCATTCTTTCACTAAGAACATCTCATGAGCAAACAGGGGATATCATGATTTTTGTTAGGTGTTCTCTACAGATCCTTATCCAGTTTCTACATTGGGTATTGGCCTAAAATTTATTAGGCCAATAAATAAGCCATATATACAAAGAAAAGTGTCACTTTTGCTCTACTTCTCACTCCAGTGATGGCTGGAGCAGCCTTTGTTTAAAATAATTTGGCTCTTCTGTTGATTCATAGAAAGAAGAAGGGAAGACACAATGAAAAATAAAAACAACTTCTGGGAGTATTTTCTGGAAGAAAACCTACCCCAGCCACTCAGGACTAATGTTTTTCTGGGCTTCCGTACCCTCATTTATATGAATGAAAAATGGTGTTTTAAATTCAGAGCTACCTACTTATAAGCTAATTTTTGAAAGAACATACTTGTATTTTGGAATTGACTGTATTATTACTTTTTACTCTTCTGTGGTTGATTGCAATTAAACAGTGCTTTCTTATGTCTTACGGCTTTCAGCATGGTTTGTGGCTGTAATATATGCAGAATATATAGTTTTTATGTACATATCTTCTCACAATGCTCTATTCTCCTAATTGCAGGACTTCAGTTGGTAATGAGAGATACTGAGACAGCATCCAAAGAAGTCTTCTTTGAGCTTCGAAAACCTCCAGAGCATGGCGTACTCCTTAAGCACACAGCTGAGGTCCCAGGGCCCATGGCCACAGGTAGCTAGCTGCTCAGTCTGCCATCGAGCTGCTTGGAGGATAGCTTGCTCTACGGTCAGTTTTATGTGTCTCAGATAAGAAGTAAAGCAACTTTGTGGGACAAACTACGAGGAAATACTTAGAAAGGAAAAACCTTTAGTGTTTAGTCCATTGGCTGAAATATTTGGGACTTCTTTCTCTGAGACACCATCTATGCCCCCAAACTATGAAGTTATTGCCTCAAGTTTTAGGTGAAATTGGTTGATTTCTGAAAACTGCAGTTAAATGCATTTAGACCAACCTCATATGAGTTGTCAGTGCCACTTTCTTATGGGTTGTTCATGGACATGAATTTGTTTTCCTTAATTTCATACATAAATCTTCCCAATATTTGTTAACACTGTGACTCTCATAGTGCAAGCTACATGTATCTTCATCCATAAGAAAAGGGAACATATTTTTAAAGTATTGTCTATGAAGTATAACAGTGTGGTAATATGACCAGCTTTCCAAAATAATATTTATTGGGCTTTCTCCAATTACAAAAATAATACATATTGATTGTTATAAAAGTACAGAAAAGCACAAAGAACACAACTAACTCTAATTTTTTATAGTCAACCCTTACATATCAAAATGGATATTATCCCTTTTAAAGTAGACACCTTGGGATGCTATTGCATCAAAGCCTTTATATAATTCCTAATTATATAAATGTAATCATTCTTGTGAATGTTCTTACAGAGGGAGGGGGCAATTTTTTTATCTTGAAAGTAAATTAAATTTGTAAGAACAATAGTCATTTGGGAGTCACAAAAGCAGATTTTTAAAAATTTACTAGGGGAGTTCCCTGGTGGTATAGTAGCTAAGGCTTCGGCGCTGTCAATGCTGCGGCCTGGGTTCGATTCCCAGCCAGGGAACTACCCACACAGCAAATAAATAAATAAATAAAAATTAAAATTTACTGAACAAAAGAAGGATCATTAGAATATATTTCTAGTATCCTAAGGGAACTACTTTAGAAGCATAATTGTCATAGCCCAGTTTCTTTAACACTATATTTAACCTGTATTTGTGTAGTTAATATATGAGACCTAAATATATTTGTAAAATATTTTTAATATATTACGGTAAACTTGTAAGTTTTATTACATTTTTTAGGCACAATGCCACTAACACCAGTAAATCGTAATAACACACTGTTGAAAGAGAAGGTTTAGAAAATGAATAGAGAGTATGAATAAATTCTTTACTTTAGTTGCATAACACCAGTTATGAGAGTCACTCTTCTTCAGGAAATAGAGTTAAATAAAATACCCAAAAAGAAGAGTCCCTCAGCTGTGGTCTGTGGAATTTTGGAGCCTATGGAACTAAGTGGCATTTCTCAAAAAGAGCACCATGACCGAACCATTTTGAGAAGCTTTAATGTTGAATATTAAAGATTTAAAAATCCTAATAAATTCTGCAGTTTACATTTTACAAATTTAAATTTTATTTAAACCTATTTTCCCCAAATTTATATAACCTTAAAACTTGTTTCAAACAATACCTGTTGAATCTATTATGAATTACTTACTACTCCAGGCTTAGAAAGTTTGATTTCTAACTTCAAGTATATTTTTTAATTTTGAGGGGTTTTTTTAATTGAAAAACAAAAACAAACAAACAAAAAACCTTGTACTCCCAATTAAAACAAAGGTCTCTTACAGGTTCATCAAATATAATTTATTTTCCTAACTTTTTCAAAAAAATTTCAGTATCAAGATTAAATTCTAGAAGGACTATCATAAAAAAATAGAGGCTTTTCCTTTATTCGCTAGAACTAAGAGTAATGACTAGATCTTATAGAGGCATATTTGGGCTCAGTATGATTAAGAACTTTAAAAACAAATCAGAGCTGTTTCCAATGGAATGAAAGACCTTGTAAAACATTGAGCCTCCCACCTTGAGAAAAATACCCCTTTTTCAAGGGCAGTATAAAGGGAATCCTATATTGGGTGGGTGGTTGGACTAATTAGCTTACATCTCCCAGAGTTTATGATCCTACATATACTTTCAAACCCAGAGATCAAAGGTGTTATAGAAATGGAAAGTGTCATTCGCAGAGGTAATTGGTTTTGTAATTTGTTTTATTCTTCAAAGGTGACACTTTCACATATGAGGATATTGAGAAAAGTGGTCTGCAGTATCTACATGACGGCTCCTCTGCCCGAGAAGACAGCATGGAGATCTCAGTCACAGATGGCATCTCAGCGACAACAGTGGAAGTGAGAGTGGAGGTGTCCCTGTCAGAAGACCAAGGGCCGCGGCTGGATGCTGGTGCCTCTCTGAGCATGACCGTTGCTAGTAAAAGCACAGCTGTAATCACGAGGTCACACCTTGCTTATGTCGTAAGCACTTCCACTTGTCTTCTTGGTCTCCACTGCACCCTCTGACTGGGCTGACTAGAAAGCAGTGTCATCACTGAGTGTTTGGGGCATCATTGTATGGCCATATAAAGAACATTTTTCTCCATCTCCCTATAGTTCTACTCTTAGGAATAGTTACACTCTTTATTCCACCTGCTCACAATGTCTCGTGAACAAACAAGTAAATGAGCAAAACTTGATAGAAAACACAGTGGTTATGTGTGGGGATGGGTGATTGTCAACAGAAACAGTAGCAAAGTCAGAAAAGCCCGACTTCCCATATTTTAAGTTCCACCCATAATATTTGAAATAAGAATTTTGGGGAAAGAACATTTTAGAACAGATTACCTGGCCAGTGATTAATAGATAATGGTATTTCATGGCCCACTTTTCACCAGCTTTTGTCTCAGGTCTAGCACCAGACAGAACACTGGCACACTCCTTTAGCTGTGCCTCTCTGCCGGATTTCCTAGGCAAGATTTCTGCCTCACCCTCCGTGCCATGCCACAAGAGAAGCAGGGTGGTAGGGGAGCAAGGGTGAACGCAGGAAGTCTAGTTGGTTGGTTGGTTTGTCTTTCTCATCTGGCCTTAATTTGATAAGTGAGCCTGGTTAATTAAACTCATCTTCTTTAATTTTACCTATGGAGCTAGGGATAATGAGGATAATTAATTTTATTTTCCAATTTTGTATGTTGCAAACAGATATGAACTAAGTAAACATAATAATGAGGAGTTTTGACAAATGCCTTGAAAATAGGAATGGTTATCTGATCAGTAATCATTCTTGGTATTGAATTTTTCCTTCACTAATTTTTAAAATTCCAACCAATGACCTGGCCTTAAAAAAAACACAGCATTATATGGCTTTAAATAATCTTTTTCTGGGCTGAAGAATCTACTATAAAATCTAATCCTAAATAATAGCATGAGAGGTAAAGCATTGACCAGGGAACAATTTCTTCAATTGCTTTTGTACAGATTTCCCCCTCAAATTGTCTTTTCTTAAATGATAGGAAACTGCATTTCACCCTGATTCTTCTCATGGGTCTAGTATAGTTTTAGAATAGCTTTGATTTTGTTTTTTGTTTTTGGGTTTTTTTTTTTAATTAACAGGTGATTTCTACCATAGGTTATAGTCTGTGGAATCTTTATGAAACTCATGAATGCACAAGACTGTATGAATACAGATTTAATCAATAGATCACCAAGGCTTGAAAAATATTTGACAGACCAAAATTGTACTCCAGGAGCAGTTCCTGCCCATTAACTGTGTATTATAAGCTGCATATCAAAATGCAAGCCCATTGGCAACTGAATGTGTATTTTCAGAAATTGAATGTGAATTTACCCACTCAAGCAGAAAGACTCCAAAAGAACTATTCTGGCCTGCTGAAAGTATAGCATATTTTAAAGACTTAGCGAAGTTATATACTAAATTTCTCTGAGGGCTGTAGAAGAATTTTTGTATTTAGCATAATGGGGAAAATTTTTTCCAGATATATATAATTAATGAGTTTGCAGTGAACATCCAGAAAAGTTGGAAAAGCCATCTGAAATCCTGGTCATAAGTGATGCAGAATATAAAGGGGTAGGAGCAGGTGAGGCTGTTCCTAATTAGGGTACCATTAACTGCAAGGAGGTGATCTGATGTCAGGAAAGACAAAAGGCAGAAATGGGGGTTCTGTATGATTTTCTTCTTAATGGTGTTTTCCTATACACAGTTTGCTACGCACTGCAAGTGAACAAGTAGGGGAGCGATGGTCTGGGGTTTATAGTTAGAACAAGTAGATTTTAATCCATGTTCACCACTTATTAGTGCAGTAACCCTTGGCAAGTTACTTAACTCTTTAGGGCTCATATTGTAGATGAGTTTTCTCATCTACAACATGGGGAGAATGATATAAAACTGATCTTAAAAAGCTAAGTGCATTTATATGCACTGTCAAAAATAAGTAATTCAAAATATGAAAGCCGTCTGGAAAAAACCAGCCATTGTCAATATAATGAGAACAGCAACATAGCTGGATACTTTCTAGACACCCCTCGTAGGATATCATCTATAATATTAATAACATTACATAACACAACACACCTAGGAACAAATGTAACAAAAATGTGTAACTTCTAGAGAAAATTGATGCTATAACAGACTATAAAGAAAAATCTAAAAGAATCTCTTGACAAGTATTAGAAATAAAATGAGCCTGGGTTCCATTCCCAGCCAGGGAACTACCCACCCCCCCCCCAAAAAAAAAAAAAAAGAAATAAAATGAGAATTTACCAAGAGGTCAAGTAGAAGATCAACAAAGCAATAGCACTGGTACATGTAAACAAAAAAATAGCAAGTAAATGTAACTAAAATGATGATACCATTTACAATAGCATTAGAAAAACCATGTTTGTTGAACTAAATTTAACAAAAAAGTCAGGCAATCTTCCCGCAGGAAAAATTATAACACTCAACTGAGAGACGTTTTTCAAAGCACTGAACAAATGACGTGTTTGCTATAGTCACGAATAATAAGATTTAGTATCAAAAAGGTATCAATTCTCCCACAAAGTGATCTTTCCATTCAACTGGGATCCAATCAAAAGACCAGTGGCCTCGTTATGGCTCTTGATGAGCTAATTCAAGGTAATTTGTAATTTGTTTTATATGAGGTAATATGTAAGGAAGAACAGAGGGCCAGCATTCTGAAAACAGAATGACGGGAGGGCCAGGCCTTGACCTCTCAGACATCAGCATTTACGATGACGCGGCACTGTTTGAAGCAGCCAGGAAGCGTCCAGGAACTGATGCACACGTGCAGCTCTAATATAAAACGAACATGACAATCCGGATTTGGGGAAACAGGAGGAACTACTCAAAACGTAGATCTAAACAAAATGATTATTCACAGGGAAAAACAAAAAAACTTGTACCACTACTCACACCCTATGCAGATATTAACAGTAGACAAATCAAGTAGTTAAATGTCACAAGCAGAATTGTATAATTCTTTGTAAGATATAAGTGAATATATTTATGATATTGAAAAAAGAAGGAATTTCTTAGACTAGAAACAAAAAAATGCTATAAAGACAAGATTGATAAATGTGATTGTATTAAAATTGGATTCATGTTCCCCCAAACACACCAAAAATACTACAGAAAACAGACAAGTTACAAATTGGAAAAAAATAAATTTGCAACACCTAGATAACAAAGAAAATGTAAAGAACATCTAAGGTCAAGAAGAGAAAGATTATCCAATAGAAAAATGAACAACAGACTTTAGCAAGAATTTCAGAAGAGGAACTCTTGCCAATAAATTCGAAGAGAGGTTTGCCTTTTTGTCATTAGGGAAATCAAATTAAGACTATATGCCATTTTATATACCAGTTCACCTGGCAGAAATTTAAAAATCTGAGAACATAAAATGTTGGCGAGGAGATGGATCTACAGCAGGCTCTTTGCTTTGCTGGTGGAAGTGTTAAGTGGGAACAAGAACGGGGGGAGAGAACTTGGCGTTATCTTGTGAGGATGAGTCATCACGCTCATGTACCCTAACCATTCCGCTCTTGGATTCCTGTCCAAGAGAAGCTTACACGTGTACAGCAAAGGACGTGCACTGGGTTCATGGCACTACTGTTTGTAATAGCAAAAGTACTGAAACAAGCCAAGTGCCCGTCAACAGGGTACAGACGACTTGCGGTGTGTACTCTATGGAATATTAGAGCACACTCAAAACAGGTGAAGTATACCTGAACAAAACAGTATTGATGGATCCTAGCAGTCAACTATTAAGTAAAAAGAAAAATAAATCCTTTAAGAGGAGAGTCTAATTCCCTTTCATAAATACTTAAAAAACAACAAAACTAAAAATACTTTGTAGGAATATATCAAATATCATGAAATTCAAGGAAATGAAAAACAAGATCCAGGGGGATGGTAGGCATAGGAATAGGATAAAGGAGAAACATAGATAAATATTAATGATCAAAGTTCTAGTCCTCATGTTGAAAGGCATACATAATACAAAGAAAATGAAAAAATGAACTAATACAAAAGAGGTAAGAAGGCCTTAGAGTAGCAAAGTTACATGAGAACAAGATCTATATTCTTATGAATTTTTGTACCCACAATGTCTTCAATCTCCCAAAATAGTAATGTCTTTAAATTCTGACAGCATTTTCAGAAAAAAAAAAAAATCTAGCTGATTTCACACTTTTTCAAACCCAGCCATCATTTGAGATGTGAAAAATTATAATAAGACATTCCTGACATGAAATAAGCATTTCTTTGCCAAATTTGCCAATAAGGAATATAGAAGAAATTTCTTCTGATCAAGTTAGGAGCTCTGTCCTTGCAGTTTATTGCTATCACAGAAGACAATACCTTAAACTCTCAACTATCTTTTTAAAATTTTCTCTCAGGGAGCACTCACAGTAATATTAGGAAGTAGTCTTTTGGAAGCCTGCCTATTGTGTTTGACAACCCCTGTGGAAAAGCAGAGAAACTTTTAAAGTATAAATTTAGGGGAAATCTTCTAAAGTTTTGCAGCTTTAATGAATTTGAGTTTCCTTCCTTGTTAGTGTCAAGTGATATAAGAAATATGGAAAATTCTGTAATCTTGCCTTGAGTCTCTGAACTGCCAACTTACAAAGGCTCCTGCAGCTTGAAATGAAAACTGACTAAAACCTGCTGCCCCCTGACCACCACATATCGGTGCTCACATTCCGGATCCCTTACCTCAACTAATTTACAAGCATAGCTGTGAAAATTTGCATTTAAGCGGACCCTGAACAATGCAATATTTACTTTCACTGTTGCTGTGGCCAAGTGTAAAGTTCCTCCATGTTCACATCAACTGCTCTAAAAGATGAATGACAAAGAGACTCTTTCCCAGAAGATGTTGCCTACCTCCTAGATATTTTAAAAAATATCCCAAACTATTGATGTTCAATAAGGCATCCTATGTTTGTCCATGTAGAAACACAGAAAGCCAATTTTAGTTCTCAATAAACAATGCAGAAAGAAAGGGTAGTGATCTTTGTAAGAGATTCAGCCCTGATAGAATGAAATCTGTTAGATTCCCTAAATTCTGTAAAACTAAAATGTTTACTGTATAATGTTAAAGTGAGTCATTGACTGAACTAATATCTTCCACTCATTCTGTTTCACAGAGCTTTCTTTATCATTGTATTATATAAGGGAATTTTACCTGTTTCTAAAAAGCAAACCATCCTTAGAATCTCTAGAAGAAACCTATGATTGTTTTTTGGAAGATAATGTATCTCTGACAATGTCGTGTTCTTCACTAGGTGCTTGTAATAAAAACAAAATGACGTTGCTCTTATAGTGACAATAGGGCATCTCTTTGTTTTATGCCTGATGCCTAAAGTGCATTTTCCCACTATTATTTTGAACTTCTCCCAAAAGAAGACAATATCAAAGAGACACTTTAGGAGGAATAAATACTAGAATTTCCATGTAATTTGAAATGGGATTGCTTTATCACAAAGGAAAAGAGACTTTTCCAATTGGCAAAAAAGAAAGCATCCATTGATTATTAACTCCTGAAAGTATTTATTTCTGCAAATGTGCATTCATGTCTTGCTTCATATTTGCCTGATTAGGGTGATTCTTCCCCTGACTCAGACATCTGGATTCAGTTAAGTTCTCTGCCCATGTATGGTACTCTCTTAAGAACTTCGGGGCCTGAAGTGGAGGAAATCGCAGAGATTTCCAATTTCACGATGGAAGACATCAACAACAAGAAAATTAGGTATGGACCCACTTTGTATGCCTTGACAGAATTTTTTAAATTACTGAAATAGTTAAGCGGCTAACCAGTAGTTCCCTTGAAAGATTGTATTGTTTCTGGCCCCACTTTTGAACAAAGATGCAGTCATTTTACCTGGTTTGTCATTATAGCTCATTCATTTGCTTCTCTTTGGCCTCTGTAGGTATTCAGCTGTGTTTGAGACTGACGATCATCTGGTTACTGATAGCTTCCATTTCTCTGTGTGTGATATGGACCACAACTGTCTGGACAATCAGATGTTTACCATCACGATCACTCCTGTCAAAAATCCACCTCCAGTCATTGCTTTTGCTGACCTTATCACGGTAAACAATTCTCAGATCAATGCACAGCAAATGCCACAGAGAGCTAGAATCTGTGGCGATGTACATAAAGGATCGCTACCTAAATTGACTGCCAAGATCTTCCCCCAAATTATTGAGGCAATAGTATCAAGATATGCATGGTTTTCAATTAGGAGTTTTTCAAAAAGTAAAGAAATAATTATGTGCAGAAAATCAACTCACTATAGCCACATTATTTAGCCAACATAGTATTTCTATGCCAGACATAAATGCTAGATGTGTACAGTATATTGTATACTATGTTAGATATGTATAGTCGGAGCAAAATTAGAAATGGAATATATCTTTGAGAAGTTTACAATCTAATGTTTGTAGCAACTAAAACATAGGGATATGGACAATATCCCCAAGTCACTTCTTAAATCAAATTGAAACTTATCACAGCAAACAATGTTGACAGTTTCTTGGGATGAGTCGGTGAGGGCTAGATAGTATATCCCGATCATGAACCTACCCAAACCTGAGTTCAAGTGCTGGTTCTGTTACTAGTTGAATGACCTTGGAACAATCATGTAATCTTTCTGAAGCTCATTTTCTCCATCTTTAAAATGTTACATTTCTTGTAATGTAAGATTGCTGTGATGATTAATAACATTATTAAAACCCCCAGCACATGGTAGGGACTCCATGAAAGTTAATTCGCTTTTCTCGTCTTGCTCTCCATACATACAATAATATCAGAAACCAAGGAGATTTTCTGGTTTTGTCAAGCAACTGAAAATTGATAAAACTGCATTATTTCTAAACGGTTCTGACATTCCACTGACTTTCCCATTTCCACACCTTGGGGCAGGCATTTGAACTTTCCCCATTCCCAGAGTCAGGGTGACTTTCCACTTGGTAGCTTGTCAGTCTTCCTACGTTTAGCCCAAGCATTGTTCTGAGTTAAAGGTGTGGGTCATATCCATCATGCTGGCAGAAAAAAATAGGTTTGGGTTGCAGAGTTAGCATACCAAACAGTGCCTAAAGGAGAAAGTTCGAGCAACCGCTTTTACTTATACTGATTTATTGTTCTCTTTGACATTAAAGTAAGCACTAGCTTTCAGGTATGGTGAGCACTTTTCTTTCTGCACATCCATAAAGATAGACTATAAAGGAATAAATGGGACTTTTCTTCTGCGTGGGGACACCTGTAGGACAGTCGCCCTCACAGTATGCGTTCTCTAGCTGTGGGCTTTTGAATGTTGCTATGGAAGGAAGGCAGGCACTCTCTGGTGCAGCTGTGCTGAGGGGGGTGAGGACAATGGGCCAGAGCTGCTTTATAACCAGTTCCATCATTGAAGGAAGCATGACTTTGAAGGGAGACACACACGTCATGGTGCCTGAGTGTCACTTTGAGAGGCGCTGAAAGATTGCCTGGCTTTAGCGCCGTGCCCATCCCTCATCTCATCTGCAGAGGATCTGCCTCCTCAAAGGAGTGAAACTGGTGCTGGAAGGTCACTCCAGGCAGCACTTTGCAACTCAGTTCCTTTTACCGCAGTTATGTGCAACCGCCCAAGGACTCTGCAATCTTTTCTTTCTTAGGTTGACGAGGGAGGGAGAGCCCCACTCTCATTTCACCATTTCTTTGCTGCTGCTGATCATGACAACCTCCAGGGAGATGCCGTCATTAGACTAAGTGCTCTGCCCAAGTACGGCTGCATTGAGAACACAGGAACAGGTACCAGCAGGAGCTTTGCTGTAGAGTCATTCCAGACCTGAAAAGAAGGGAGGGTAGAAGGTGGGTCACTGCCTCCGGTTACACCTGGACATGGAGAGCTAAAGAGGAACGGAACCATTTCAATGAAATGGAAGGTTTTATCTACTCAACAGAACTCTGCTGAGCGTTTTCTGTGTCCCAAGCACTTTTTAAAGCATTAAGGATAAATCAGTAAACAAAACAGACAGAAATCCCTACCTCTGTGGTTCCTTAGACCCTGGTCAGGGGAGACAGATAAGAAACGTAACAAATAAGAACACTGAGATTGATGTTAGGACGTAAATCAATGCTAGGGAAAAATAATAGAGTGGAGTAGGTGGACTCGGAGTGCCAGCGGTGGGGATGGGGAGCCTTGTGGATTATACTCAGAACTGAGTGTCAAAGAAATAAACATTTCTGTCCCTTTATCGTGAGGCCACTATAGTGCCACTGAACCACGCATGAATTGAAATGTGTGCTTGTCTGCCTGTAACCCTTTTGTCAACATACCTCTCCTTCCACCCTCTGCCCTGGACCCACTGCCCTTGGTGGTTATCACAAAGAAGGAGAAGACAGGTAATGCAAACAGGCCCCCTGAGACCCAAGTGACAGGCAGATGAGACTAACAGCTCCTGGCAGCTTACTGGGCTGCTGTCTTTGCAGTGAGACTTCTGACTGCTGCCACTTAGCTCTAATTGGCCTGCAGCTCCCGCTGAGAGGCCATTGACTAAAGGTGTCTATGGCCAGCATGGTGCCTGGGATTTAAGCCTAGTTTTGGAAACTCATTTAGCAGTAGTTATGGTCTTCTATAGAAAATCTTGGGTCTTTTCCCCGCCTTGCCTTTCAGTGTGTGCAGTTAGATTTGTTTATCACTGAATTAGATTAATCTCAACAAATGTTTATTCTGGATACAGGATGTAAAGATGAATGAGACACAGCCCCTGCCTCGAGTGGGAGATAGATTTGAAGATGGTTAAGTTACAATAAATAACATGCCAGGACAGGGAAAGGAGCAAAGCACTCAAAAGTACATAGGACAAAACAATTACTTTTGCCTGGGAAGGCAGGAAAAAGTCTAAGAAGTGACATTTGAGTTGGAGCTTGAAGGGCTAGTGGGAGTGAGTTGCTGTGAGTAGAGGGAAAAGTACGGGCAAAGGTGGAAAATCGGGAGAAGACGGCTGCTCCCGGCCTTCTCTTGTCATGGTTTCTTATTAAGCCTTCCCGATACGGTTTTATGTTGACCTTGAAGACATGCAGAGGAGTATGTCAGTGGTCCAGAAGCCACATTTCTGGCAAGCCTCTCTGAAATCAGTTCTTAAATTCTCACAGGGAGGACCATGAGAACACAGGTTCCTGGGCAGCAACCCCTGAGTTCCTGAGGGAGGAGGTGGGTGAGGCCCGCATCTTTGCATTTCTCACCTGCTCACAGGTGATGCCATTGATGCTGGTCCAAGGACCACACTTGAAGAACCACTGCTCTACATTGGTTTGAACCTGAAAGTAAGGAGAAGACATCAAGTGGGTCAAAAAGTTGTCCCAAGTCACATCACTTAAGGACACCTCCACCCTTTCTCCATGGGTAGTAAGGGCCAAGTCTGCTTTATCATATGAAGCTAGCTACCTAGATTCAGAATTCAGCTCCTCAGAAAAATGTCCTTTTAAAAACATTACAAGAAGCAGCTTAACCTTCTTACCAGCAAGACCGAAAGAAACGGAATAATTATACTGTTAAGTATAAAATCCGAAGCATCGCATGTATAGTAATTTGGTACCGGCACACACAGGACCGGGCCCCCGTTGATTACCTCTCGGGCATCATGTGTTCTAGAGCAATGCAGGAATAGATGTTCATAAAGATAGCCTGCATGCCTCAGAACTATTTAATTTGCATGTAGTGTGTTCTGTTTAAGAAGGCAAGGAAACACATTAGTAATGTGGATTTACATAAAAAAGTAGAATGTGTAGTTTTAAAAATTGGAAGGGTTGATGCTGAAAACATCAGGGACAGATTCACTTGTTGAATAGCTTGTTTTCCGGTGACAGAAAACAAGTCATTATTCTGTTTGAGTATATTTTTAGGTATTATTTAGGCTTTGCTGAGGCTGTTTTTGACCCAAATAAAATCACATTTCTAATATTTATAATGATCAGTGGAAAGAGAAAATAAAAATTTGAAGGAATTATAGCAGTTTCTTCTGGGAAACCTGAACTGTATGTCCTAGGATTAGACCCCTCTATGCTTCTGGTATCAAGAGATAAGCAACTCTGAGGGTTAAAATTTAAGAAAATTTATGTCATTGAAGAAAAACAATATTTGTCTTCAGTTCTTATTTCAAACATATTATAAATAAACTTTTTATGTCTAGTTTTTCTGTTGAGAGGTAAAAAAAAAAAATGACACTGTCTACATTTTAGCAAGTCAGCTGGCCTTTTTCTTTATGACCTGATCTCTGCATAGGACCATGGAAGAAGGAAAGAAAAAGCCTTGTTGCTTTCAGATCTTCTGTCTATACTTCTCCTTGTTGATATATCCAGGGAATGTTTGAAAACACACAGATTTCTTTTTTCTCTCCTCTTTAGAAGAAAATGTGGTAATAATTTAAAGTCAATCAATTAGAGAAACTCAGAGCATTTGAGAGGCAAGTCAGCCATCCTGTAGACGGTGCTACCCCTTGGTCCTTTACAGAGTTTGGGGTTGGGATGAAGGAAGAGATAACCAGAACCAGAATTTCCTATGGAGCTCTGAATGGTACTTGAGCATCTCAGTCTGAATGGCACCCAAGCTCTGGATGGTCCCTGACCATCTCAATAGCCCTGATGGACTATCCCAGGGGCTGAGCTCTGACCCATGCAGATGTTTCCTTAAGGAACTGAGAGGTGAAATGAAAACAGGCTTAAGGAGATGTTTCTTAGATTAAAAAGTGAACCATCTCTTATGTAGAGAAAGAGGATCCCTCTTGCAGGATGTGACAGATACAATGGGCTTGAAAGTGACTAAAGCATAAGATAGGACCATTGATATTATGTCATTACTTGCCCCAGTACTTATTTCATTAAAGATTTCTAACAAAACAACCACTGGTTCTATGCTATATAAAATAAAACCTTCCTGAGATTTTTCATGCATAGTAACTCATTCATTCCTCTTGGAAATAGCAAGGGAGGTATAGCAATTTATAGAAGAGAAATAATGAGGGGAATGGGATTTTGATCCCCAGTCTTCCAATTCCTGGTCTTGGTGCTCTTTCCACTCTACCATCTTTATCCTCAAGCATGTTTTCATCTTTTGTTGCTAACAATGTCATGTTTTCTAGTGCAGCCCGGTAAACAGCGCTTGATGGATCAAGGTAAAAATTCTGTTTTGATGTTGATACAGGTGATCGTTTTGGCCCTGGAACTACCAGTGACCTAGAAGCGTCTTTCCCTATTCAAGATGTCCTGGAAAACTATATTTACTACTTTCAGAGTGTTCATGAGAGCATTGAGCCAACCCATGATATCTTTAGTTTTTATATAAGTGATGGAAACAGTCGTTCAGAAATCCACAGCGTTAATATCACCATCGAGGTAAAGACTTGGAAAGTTGGAAAAGTTGGGCCTTTGACCATAATATCCCACAACTAGATAGCTTTATATAAACTCAAAAGAGAAGAAGATTGGATTTGACTTCCAATTGTAGAGGTCAATGTAAAAATATAACTCTGACCTACAGGAAATGTATAGAGTGAAGGTTGGCATTTAGGGATTGTCTGACTTGGAAATCTGAATTTCCATTTCAGGGTAAAATCTGTTCTTTTTGCATGAAAACAGTTTGTGAGGGTCAGACAGAAAAACCTTGCCAGTCTCATATTTAGATGAACACTAACATATGCTTATTTTCCCTGCAATTATTGTATGTGTTTCTATGTGCATACTTGTCCTTTCTTAAATTGTTAATGCCTTTATTTATTAAATTGTAACATCAAAAAAATCTGTTTCTTGGTGCTATGTTTATTGTCATTGCAGCAACTACATAGGCTTGCTCTCCTACCCCAGAGAGAGAGAGAGAGAGAGAGAGAGAGAAAAGATAAAAGTCAGAATGGAATACCCACTGCCTTGGGAAAATAAAACATATGGTACCTCTGGCACCCTTCAGGGACAGTGAGGGAGACGTGGCTGGCATGGGGGCAGAGAGACAGCTTTTAAAACCCACACTTTTAAATATGGTGTCCTCCCACAGATACTGTGATATGCTTAAGGTTTTCTAAGACAGTTCTGATTTCAAATCATGTGCCCCTTTATCTCCAAAATCTACTTGTACTTGTCTAACCACATGTCCATCCATTGGTCTTGAAACCATGATCATTGTACCTATGGAAAAGATTAGAGAAGATTTGCATAGAAAGTCCACTGATTTCATTTCAAGGGGATATTTTGTTTGTGTGACTTCCTCTTCTTTCAAATTAACCATTTTGAATGGTAATTAAAAATGGTAACACATTAAATGCTATTTTGATAGTGGAAGTCGGTGCATATTGCTTGATATGATATTACTTTCTCTGAATAATGTGCATTTTTCTTTCTTGAACTAATATCTGGGTGACACCTAATATTGTATGCTTTAATCAGAGGAAGAATGATGAGCCTCCCAGGATGACTTTGTGGCCTCTCCGTGTGCAGCTGAGCTCGGGAGTGGTGATAAGCAATTCTTCTTTGAGCCTGCAAGACCTGGACACTCCAGATAATGAGCTGATTTTTGTATTGACAAAAAAGCCTGACCATGGTAGGACACAACTGCTATTTAAACTTCTTAATTGAGGTGCCCGATGGGTTATTAAACACAGATTTCAGTTGATTATTCCTCTGCCTTGCCTGTGTATCATCCATTCTTGGCAGCAAAATACCATCAAATTCACAGCTAGCTAAGATTCGTTGAGGTCACAGTAAATACCAGTTGCTCTAAAAACCTGAATCCTAGGTAATTGGTGTTTTTGAAATTCAATTTCAGGTGTTTTCTTGCTTTCCTATATAACACCAGGCTAAACAGTTTTCAGAGTCTGCATATCCTCTTCTTGAAGTAGACATTATTGCTTGATAATTCTGGGGATCTCATGCAAGGAACAGCATGGAAGCCTTGTTATTAATTGTGAAAGGTGTTCACTTCAGGTTAGAGGTGGGGTAGACGTCTTTATAAGCTTGTTCCTTTTGCAAAGGAAGCACTTTTTCTGATTAAACCAGAGGTAAAAGCCACCACAGGAATCTTCTGCCTACTCTTTTTCTAAGTGCCATCCCCCTAGTGTTAGCTAAAGCTCTGGAACTTTCATCTCCTAAAGAGGTCTTAGTCCATCCTAATGCCTAATTGATCTTTTGAAGATGAAAGTGTCACTGTTGCTGGAGAGTTAATAAGAGAGGCTGTTGGCATTGCATTTTAGCTTACCTTCATTCATTTTCACGAAGCCCTTTAACTGTCCAATGACAGTACACATGACCCTTGAAAACAGAAAAATATGTCTCCACCCAAGGATGCTTAGTGTCTTTCTGAATTTAAAAGGAATTCAAAACATATTCTTATCTCCCATCCCAGATGCCCTATGAGGAAGGCAGCAAGCGAAGAGTTCTGTTTTCACTTTGCAGAAGAGAAAAATAAGGTTTAGGTAATGAAATGATTTGGAATTCATGGAGGGAGAGTTGGTTTCTAAGCCATTATAGTACCACATCCATCTGTATCTCCTTAAAAGATTTTTAACCAGGAAAGTGGGACTTTATCTTCTTTCTTTGTAGATGAGGCCACAGGGAATTGCCCTATGCTTATATATAACATGTCAAGTTGTTGATTATTTATGTGTGTGTCACCAAGAGCCTCTGAGGTTGCTTGACATTCTATTCAGGCTCACACTAGTTGACAACATTAGACAGTGTTTTTGGTGTACTATTTATTCTACCATTGTTTCTTTGTTTTTCTTTCCTTCCTTCCTCAGGTCATCTCCTCCACAGGAAAACTGTTTCTGAGCCTCTGAAGAATGGGAGGACTTTAGACCAGGGCTCCTCCTTCACCTACCAGGATGTCCTGGGCGGGCTTGTTGGGTACCTGCCTGGTGGTCCTGGTGTGGTAGTGGATGAGTTCCGGTTCTCCCTCACTGATGGCCTCCACATGGACACAGGCAGGATGGAGATACACCTAGAGCTGCCTGCGGGTGACACCCCCCACTTGGCTGTTAACCGAGGCCTGCAGCTCTCAGCAGGTACCAAAGGCATGGATGACAGTGACCATGCTTCTTTGTCAGTGTGCAGTACTCACTCCCCATCTTAGCTCTGTGGGACGACATTGAACTAGGTGTTCAGAACCGAGGGTCACTGGAGTTGGGGAGAGCTGTTGTTTTAGGGACACTAAAATTTGTGAATGACAAATGTGAATCTCTAAAATTCTTTGGACAAGATGCCTATGTCTGAATTTGTGTAAAGATTGAGAAGAATTTATATTATTTCTAGGGTCCTCAAAAACCTCAGTTTACAAAAATACTCACAGGCCCAGGTTTTTTAGAACATTGCCACTTCCCAACCAAACTCACAGAAATAAACAACAAAGAAATCTAGCAGGATTTTCAACATGCTTATTCAAAAAACAAAAAACAAAAAGAAATAAAAGTATAGAGACACAATTGGGAAGCCATTATGCACTAAAAGAGATTGTGCAAAGAATTGGGAATAATTAGATATGGTGTTCTAGGGTTCAACATTCACAGTTTTACCTGTGTATGAGCAACACTGAAAGACCTGTGACAAGTGTCAGTCTTGCAGTCAGTTTGCAGTAGGGAGTTAATTAAGATGGGCTTTGTGCCTACAGAACATCCTGAGTTCTATATATGTTTGTCTAATCTCAGTGTCCCATGTATTTTATAGTGAAAAATATATGGTATAATGGTATTTGAAAATTTGTAAATTCCCAAAGTACCCAAGTATTAGGTCTGGGATTTACCTTTACCTTATTTACAGGCAAATAAGTTTGCCTCCTACTGTGGTAGAAGACACAAGACTCCTCGGTCAGAGACAATGTACTTTGCTACTCACAGCACAGCAGGCAGCATTGCCATCAGCAAGTTCATATTAGTTCCCTCTGCTCTCCAAGTCTCACATGGTTGGTGTAGAGGACCCATATGCATGCCTTCATGTGGGATGCATTGCAGGAGAGAAACACTGAGCTCCAGGAATTCCCCATCTTATGGTAAGATACAAGCAAGTCTGATCTGTGTCCCAGAGGAAGGTAGCACCTCATCCCTCAGGATTGCTTGCTGAGAATTACCCAGGTAATGAGTGGTCATCCCTTGCATTCTTGGCATTACCTAGCAAGAACATGCAGGGGCACTTAGGGACCATGGTAGATTGTGATGTATTACACATGAATGAGTAGGATCTACTTTACCAGAATTTACTAATTTTAGTTTGAGAAAAAGGCTGGACAGAAAAAGCAAGGGACAAAGTCCTGAAGAAGAGATGTTTGCCCGTAACCAGTACCTTGCCTGCATTTCTAACACCCGTGCTGTCTCACAAAGCCTGTGTTTGGGTCTCTGTAATCCTCTCAATATTCTCTGCCTTCAGGAACAATGATTGTTGACTGCTTGGTCTGAGACATCAACCAGATATGTTTGTGAGCTTATGTAAAGCTGTGTTCTATGATTTGGTGATCCTCAAGAAAGTATATAAATCAGGTCCAAGCAAGTTTCATCATAGGTCTAGAAGTGATTTATATCACAGAACCAGGAGGTAATACCCAGATCTAGGTACTAACCAATAGATTACAGGAGTAGAGCAAGCATAGGAAAAGGGTGAAAATGAATCAGAAGAGAAAAACTCAAGGGATGATTAGCAAATTAGAAAGTTGGAGCTATTTCACTTGGGGAAATAAACACTTATTCAGCTGAAAACAGAAGGGCCAGCACCTGTTACTTATTTAGACCCAGAGAATCCAGTGTCTTAAAATCATTTGACGTCCTTTTCAAAGGCAGTGATGGGGCATCACCTCCTCTCTCGCATTATTTTCTAGGGTCTGTAGCCCACATCACAGAGCAGCACTTGAAAGTAGCAGATACTGACTCAGATGACCATCAGGTGATGTACATTTTGAGGAAAGATCCTGGTGCAGGGCGCCTGCAGACGTTGAAGCATGGCAACCGGGAGCAAATCTCCGTGAAAGGCCCCATTCGAAGTTTCACCCAGGCTGACATTAGCCAAGGTCAGCCAGTTCTCTTCTGCCTCCTCAGACTCCCACGGACTCCATCCACAGTGGTAACATGGAAGTTCAATGCCGGGTAGCCTAGGACAATAAACTGTGCACAGTGTTTTAAGCAAGAGCTGAATTGTAGCTTCACTTAGTCTTTTCTGTCTCCTCAATTTGTTTTAAAACTATTCTTCTAAACTAAAAGGTGTACATCCTTTGACATAGCATTGATGAAATTTAGGGCCATTATTGGGGAAAAAAATCTGACCTGCTGTGATGCTACAAAGTGTATGTGAGAAAAGAAAAAGAAGTGAATTGGGATGGATTAAGGTAAAAATTATACCTGCCGTGGGTGAACAATTTATATCTTTTCAGCTCCCCAAGAGCACAAGTTCATGAACTAAGCAAAATGGAAGGGCATAAATTGGAACTGCCTGCGGGAGATTACATAGCTCATCCCTCCTCCAGGAAATGCTGATGTAATGTAAAAGCATAAATGTTAAGTGCTACCTAGTTACTGCACAGTGCTTTCAGGGGTAAGAAAGAGAAAAAAAGTTACATATTGGGGGAAAAAAGTAATCCACTATCCTGTGATGATGTGCAATTCTGTTTAGAGGTGGAAGTACGCCCTGCAAGGAGCAGAAATAAAGGTTCTGTCCACACATGAACAGTTAACATTGGTACCGGCCATATGGGATGTGTCTTTCTCAGTCTGACTAATTCCACGTATCATGGTATCGTCTAGTTCCATATTGTCACTTATATGTGGAATCTAAAGAACAGAATAAACAATAATCAAAATAGAAAAACAAAAAAACAAAAACCCCCCAAAAAATCTCAATTAAAAAAATGGGCAGATCATCATGCTAAGTGAAATAAGCCAGACAGAAAAAACCAAGAACTACATAATTCCACTCAAATGTGGAAAAATTGAAAACAACAAAGAAACAAAATGCATAAACACAGTCAATAATTTAGTAGTTCTCTAAGGGTAAGGAGAGAGGGAGGTAGGGGAGAAGGGATAGGGGCACAAATATATGGTGATGGAAAGAGAACTGACTCTGGGTGATAAACACATAATACAACACATAGAGGATGGAATGTAGAATTATGCACCTGAAACCTATGCAATTTTTCTAATTAATGTCTCCCCAATAAATTTAACGATAAAAATAAAACATTGGTAGCAGCCAAATTCTCATTGGACATGTCTGTACTTTAATGAAGGGGGTGGAATAAACAAAAGATAATAATTCATTAATTATTCCTTGCCTCAATGTGTCTTTTTAAGTGAGACCAGGCACCTCTTCCCAGATACCTGGTTGTATTTGCATGGCTAGGGACTGAGAAGTGACATGAGTCCACAAAATTGTAATACACTGCACTTTCCCCTTTGGAGCCTTTTGACTTCTATGTAAAGTTATTTATTTTGTTTATCTACTTATTCATTGGTTGGTTGTATCTCCTGCTGTTCCAGAAGTGATCTAAGGCTGTAACGGGAATTGAAAATGACACATTCTGGGGGGACATGGGCTGCAGCTCTGCATCCTCTTGTCCTGTGTCATGGATATGTCACAGGGTCACACCAATGATGTGGGTGCCGTCAGTGCACATTTTCCACATGGGCAATTTTGCTGATCTAGTTATTCATGAGACTTCCTCAGAGCCTTTCATAAAAGCTGAACCTTAGCCATAAGGAATGCTACTTGGGGGTGACTTTATTATGAGGGGTCTTTATGAGGAAGCTCATAGTGAGAAAGGGAAGAAGGAAATGAAAAGTTTAGATTAAAATGTCAAAAGCAATGTCGAAGTGAGGAAGGTGTTAATTGATTCACTGGTGTGGATGCCAATCGAATCTCTGCCTCACACTTCAGAAATAAGGGCAGAAAGCATTAATTGCAAATCTCGACTTCTTTTGTTCTTTTTCCAGGCCAAATAGAATACAGTCACGGAAAAGGAGAACCTGGTGGGAGCTTTGCTTTTAGATTTGATGTGGTTGATGGAAAAGGCAACAAATTGAGTGGCCAGTCATTTTCCATCAGTGTTTCGGGTAAGGTGGCATCGAATTTCTAGAAATATGTCAGCAGCTCTGAGGTTATATCGTCTCCGCTATAGTCACCAGGAGGCTGAGCCTTTCCTTCATCTGGCTGCTTTGGACATCTGAAATCATGTCCCCTCTGCTATGGGAAGTGCTGGCACTCTCTGGGGGACAGGTCTAATGACTCTTCTGATCTCACTTCTGGGCACCAAGCCCCAAACTGAAGAAAGAAGGCTGTAAAGGTCCCATTTCAAATCACTATTTCTGTTATTTTCAGAGGACAGATCCCCACCAGTCATCACCACCAATAAAGGGCTGGTCTTAGATGAAAACTCCGTGAAGAAAATCACCACTCTGCAGCTCTCTGCCACTGACCAGGAGAGTGAGCCCGCAGAGCTGACCTACAGAATCACCAGACAGCCCCAGCTGGGCCACCTGGAACACACAGCGTCACCAGGTAAGGCTGTCCGCGCTCATCCAACCAAAAGTTCAGGTGCAGTAAGTGTCTGGGGCAGCTGCAGCATGTGGACACATTCACCTAGAAACTGCCTTTATTACTATTGATTTTCTACATCACTAATTTTGACCATTATATTACTGCCTTGCATTATACTTAGCACACAGTAGGTGCTCAATAATTACTTGCTGAAAGTTGATTTTTAAAATTGCAATTTTATGTAAGTACTTTTGTCTCCATAACTAGATTGTCAATTCCTTTATGGCAAACACTGCACCCTGTTCTTCTTTTAAACTCTTTGAGCACTTGGCATGGTATGATGCACTGTGCTTAAAAATTCAATTCAACAAAGAACAACATTGTGAATTGAGCAATATTCTAGTTTAGCTGTTCCTAGGGAAAGAAAAGAAAAAAAGAAAATACAATTCTCACCTTCTAGAGTTTTCTGCATATAACCATAACTGAGGGAAGAATATGGCAGATGTTTTTTTAAATTAAATTTACTGGGGTGACATTGGTTAATAACATTATATGTTTCAGTGCATCATGTATATATTGCATTGTGTGCTCACCATTCAAAGTCTAGTATTCCTCTGTCATCGTGTATTTGACCCCCCCTTAGGTAGATGTTTTAAGAACTGTATAAACCTGGTGTCATGGGAGTTCAAGTCTGGGATAGTCTACATCAGGTGGAAAGGGGTACAAAGGTGGCATTTAAGAATGCGCTTAGAAGATAGAGTTGGGGCAGACAGAAATTGGGTTATTTCCAGAGATGGAAACAGCAAGTGGACAAATTAATAAAACCAATGAGTGAGCCAGTTTAAGTAAAGCATATACGGTAGATTCGCTGTTAACTGGAACTCAAGCAACCAGCAAAAAAAAAATTGCTGGTTGCTTGAGAGTGCTGGTTGCTTAAATTCCAGTTAATGGAGAATCTACTTACATCTGGCATCTACCAATCCCATGGGTGCTAGTTAACTGAGAGTCTACTATATTCTGAAAATAATAGGTGGGACTCACAGATAGATTTGAGATTTTATGGAAAGTCTTCAAAGCTGGGATAAGTAATTCCTATTTATTTCAGTAGGCAATAGGGAGTCATTGCAGAATTTTGAGCAGGAAAGTAAGTGAAATTTATCTAGTGTCCAACAAGATCAACTAAAAGAAGGAAAAAGGAGGAAATGACAGTGTTTAAGGAAGTTCACATTAGGCCATATAGGAACTAGTGAGAATAGTAAGATGAGAATAACATAACACATAATACTTGATACCTAGTAAGTAGTCAATGAGCAGTAGTTGGTTGAAGGAAGGTGTGAAGGAAAGAAGGAATTTTGGGGTGAGAACATATAGAACGCAGCAGCTGAATGGATGTGAGAAACAAGAGATACTTGCTGAATAAGCCATCTAAAGGTGGCATTGTCTTTATTTCGTACATCGTGGTGGCAGTGACAGCTTGCCTTATTCAACCAGGGAAATAGCAAAACGGAGCAATTACTTGCCCTGGTGGGAGTCGGACAGTAAGCAAGCAAAGGCGTCCTGTGCTGATGAGTGTTAGGGGGAGAAGTAAGGGCATCACCAGGGTGCACAGGGAGCAAGTAGGGGAGGGAAGCCCTCCCTAATAATAAGGTGACATTTGAGCAGAGATATGAAGAAAGTGAGGGAGCCAGTCAAGCTGACAGATAAGCAAAGAGCATTACAGACAGAGGCGAGAGAGACTGGAAACATCCTGAGGAGGGATCAGGCAGGCAGATGACATTCCAGATGCAGGGATACCAGCCAGCCTGCGGCACAGTGAAATGTGGGGTGGGTAGGGAGGGGGAGATGAGTTTCTAGAGGTGATGGGGTGGAGGTGAGGTAGGCAGACCGCATTGGGGTCCTGGAGGAGGAAGGGTTGTGTGTATATGGTGGGAGGGCAGGGAGAAGGATGGACAGATTGGCCA
This sequence comes from Lyroderma lyra, assembly GCA_004026885.1. Classification (NCBI taxonomy): domain Eukaryota; kingdom Metazoa; phylum Chordata; class Mammalia; order Chiroptera; family Megadermatidae; genus Lyroderma; species Lyroderma lyra. Next base: position 93,156 of record PVJL010000205.1, on the reverse strand, counting down.
AAATTCCTAATGTAAATTAAAGCAGGTGGTCTATCCTTTTCTCTCCCAATGCCTGGGGGAAGTATACAGACCAGCACTCCTAAGACCTTGGCTTCTTGAGATACCTGATACCTAATTCACACGCTAATTGCTTCTGCCAGGATCCTGTCAGGTTGCTGATAGTATCTCTCCGAAGAGGAAAAGGGACTCTTGGCTGCTGTGTTGGGGAACTGCTTGCTCCTCGCACAGGGTTTTGCAAGGCTCTGAGCGGCCTCCCTGGTGGTTAGTCACAGCCCCTGGTCCTCTGACCTGGGCTGTGGTGAGTCCTGAGGGAGCTCTCAGCCTCCACTGGGTTTAAATTCTGCCAAGAATAAGCCAGTGCTGTTTAGGAAGCAACTCATGGGTGACACACGTCTCCCTTCCCTTGGGAAAGTGCCCTCCCAAAATAAATAGGGGGGTGGCTTCCTTTTTCTGGGAGGTTTCTTTCACCTGCCCATTTTCCACCAGCTTTGTCTTCTAATCCACACTGTCTCCCTTCCCAACCAATTTTTCTCCATCTGCTGTTTCTAGGAACTCTAGTAGACCAGAAAGGAGGAGTCAGCCCCCTCCCTGTTATTCGTGGGGGTCCTTCCCTATTGCTAATAGGGCAGGGCTTCCCTGCGCCTCCCTCACCACCAACCCCACCCTGAGTTTCTTCTGTAGCATTTCATCTGTGTTTTCTCCTTTCCTGTCTCTTCTGAGAGTGTTTCCCTGTATTTGATTCTTTTAAATGTCCAAGGTCTCCCTTTAGAGGAAGTACATGTAGATGATTTATCATCCTCTCTTAAGGTAGCTTAGAGAAGAGCAGCAGCACGTCACCACATTTGTCACAGTGGGTGAGAATGTCTCTGCCCGGGGTCAGGTTGGGCTGGGGCCTGGTCTTTCTAAGAAGGAAACAGAGAAGCTTCTAAGACTGTCTACAGTGCAGGCGCTGAGCTACCTTGGGGCCAATGCCTCTTGGAATGATCACTTGTCACCAATGCTTGCAGGTATCCTCTTGGTGGTTCACAACAAAGTGGAATCATTCTCATGCTGTCCCTCTTGGTGAGCCAGTTGTAATTGATTATTCTCTATAGATAGACAGGGAAACTGTGAAGATCTTTCCTTTCCCTGAGGAGATGTCCAGAGCCATCTGCCTCTGCAAACTGTGCAGAAGGCAGACATGAGCTTCCTGCCACCAAGGACATAACATGAAAGTCTAGTCCCATGTGTGCTCGTTTCAAGGCGGAGAGGCCACATTCTCACATTGGGGACCTGAAAGACCCTCTTTTCCTTGGGAAATCTGAGTAAGGGACTAATTTATTAGGACAGAAGCTAAATAAATACTGAATAGACTCCAAAATACAGTGGCTGAAACAAGACCTTTTACTTTTGCTCACAGAAATGTCCAGAGGCTGGTGGCCCAGGTAGGTGAGGTGGCTCAGAGGACACCATGTGTGGTCCAACACCTCCTATAGTTACTGTCATCCCCCAGTGAGCAGCAAGGGAGAATGTCCAGGGGTGCTCGTACCCATTTCTCTTTTAGGAGCATTACTGGAAGAGCACACATCACTTTTGATCACATCCAAGTGGCAAGAACACAGTCACACGGAGCTGTGGGGTAGCTAGGAAATACAAACCCTACCTGGGGTTCAGTTGCTTAGCTAATAGGCATTATATTTTTAAAGTAGGAGAGGAGCATTATTGGAATACAGCAATCTCCAGCACACCACTGGCTCTCCCATTCATCAGACATTTATTGAATAACTGCTGCAGGAGAAAAGTTATGTTTGGAAGTAGTAGACACGTAAACAAATACACACAAATGTGTTTCTATACCTGTGACAGTAACATCACAGAGGACAGTGGGAGCCAAAGGACAGAGAGTTCTACCTAAGAGAGGGGTGGGGTGAGTCAGGAAAGACTTCCCAGAGGTGATGCTTGAGCAAAAGAAGCCTTTGGTTTTCTCTTCATCTCAGTATTGTGACACCAACCAAAACAGAATGCATGCAGTGCCTCAGCGTGCGTTCTCCCTGAGAGCAGAGGTGTGTTAGCCTGTTGGGAGGCTCAGAGGACACCATGTGCAGGTACCACATGCAGGTACCACAGACCGTGCTGCTTAAACTGGAAATCTGAGATCACGGTGTCAGTGGGGTTGGCTCCTTCTGAGGGAAGGATCCATTCCAGACCTCTTTCCTTGGCTTGTACCTGGCCATCTTCCTGTTCACATGGTGTTCTCTGTATGTATACTCATATAATTGTGTCAGAATTTCCCCCTCCAATAAGGACCATAGTCATATTGGATTAGGGCCCACCCTAATGACCTCATCTTAACTAATTACATTTGCAATGATCCTGTTTCCAAATAAGGTCGCATTGTAAGATACTGAGGATTAGCACTTCAACATATGAATTTGGGAGTAGGAGGGTACAACTTAGCCTGTAACAGGAGGCTTTGAAGAAAACCTGAAGCAGAAAAGCTGAGAATCTCCATAGCATGAGCTTCAGGTAGGACGCAGACAACATGCACAGTCATCCACAGCCACGCTGACAGCGGGTGGGCCGGGGTGGCCTCCTAACCTTTTAGGAAGGCAGTTTCTTCAAAGATGCTTTATTCCCTCACGATTTCACTGACCTGGACTGAACTTTTTGTAATGCACTGGCCTTCCAGGCGAATTGGAAAAACTGACAGGGTTAATGTGGGTCTCCAACGTATTACCTGATACACAGTTTAGCCAGCAGGTTGGTGACTGCAAACACCTTTGATGGGATTAAAAGCCTTCAAGATATTTCAAACTGTAACTACCTGCTGTGACAGCCAGTAGGGACAATATGTTACTAGAAACACCATCTTGCTGCTGGGAAGTGAGTCGCTGAAGTCTTCCAGTGCCCAATTAGCAAAGGATAAAATTGAAGGGAAAAAAAGTATATAGGAATTGAAAATTTGTGCTCAACAGGGCTCCTTTAGATGTTGATTATAGTGGATGAATTAAATTCATTCACCAAAAACATTTTGCATACCTACTGTGTGCCAGGCACTATTCTAGGTGCACGTTAGTAAGAAACCACAAAAATACCTGTCCTCTTGAAACTTACATTCTAGATGAACCTTCTTATCCTCAGTACTTAATTATAGATGTCACTTAAATGATAACTATACCCAAAACTCAGTATTTCAGACAAGAAAATGGTTATAACCCATGAAGTATTGTACAAGAAAAAATTCGATTCACAAAAATATCACCAAAAAAATGGTGATATTTCAGTGGTAGGTCTCTGAGTGGTTTTTGTTATTCTTTACTACTTTTCTGTGCTTTTCACATTTTCTTTAATAGACATCTATTACTTTTATATTTTAAAAAATTAAAGGGTAAGTGTGATATCCAAGAGGCTTCTTGTCTTGACTGAAAGGGCTAGAAGAGCTTTACAAAAAGTATTCCTAGTAGGCATAAACTTTGGAGTTAAATAACCTTGAATTCCAGTCCCAGCTCTGTCCTATACTGGCTGTGTGACCTTGGATAGATCCCATTGCTTTTCTAATTGTATCATAGTGTCGTAATCTATAAAAATGGAGCTAATGCACCAACCCTTGACTTCCCAGGTTATTAAAATACAAAATCTTATATAAGTAATCCTGAAACCGTATTCTGCACCTGGTAGGTTTTCAGTGTTTTCTAGAACGAATTGGGAAAGGCCTGCTAAGATAAAACCTAGAGCTATCATGCACTGCTAGTGAGAATAAAAAGGGGTATACCACTTTGGAAACCAGTTTGTCAGTTTTTTAAAAAGTTAAGCAAACATCTAACATACAAGGGCTGTCTAGAAAAATCCAGCCATAAATTCCTCTATTTTTCATATTACATGGCTGGATACTTTCCAGACCACCCTATATATTCCACTCTGAGAGATTCATCCAAGAAGAATGAAAACTTTTGTCCATACACAGACTAACGCACATAGCATCTTTATTTGTAATTGCCTCAAACTGGAAATAACCTAAATGTCTATCAACAGATGAATGGATGAACAAACTATGCTATATCCACACAATGGAATAGTACACAGAAATAAAAAGGAATGAAATATTAATACATGCTACAATATGGATGAATTTCAAAATAATTACGCTAAGTGAAAGAAGCCATGCCTAAAATAGTAAATATTGTAAGGTTCTACTTATAAAAGAGAAAATGCTAACTAATATATAGTGACAGAAACATTTCAGTTACTGCTTTGGGATAGCGTAGGAGATGGGAAAGGGGAGGATGGAAGGATTATAAAGTGTCAGCTGCAATCTTTTGGGGTGATGAATGCATTGATTATTTTGATTGAGGTAATGGCTTCGTGGATATGCCAGAGCTCATAAAATTGTACACTTTAAATATGTGCAATTTATTATATGTCAGTTTCTTCTCAATAAAAATGTTAAAAAGAAAATTAATCCCAGCACTTCTGTCCCAAAAGGAAGGAAAGATCTGTCACCTTTCTCAATCAGTCTTAGACTCTCACAAAAAGAACAGTAAAGTAGGTGCCCAGTGGATTGTGAGAATCCAGGTAAGTCCTTCCCCATGAGCTATGAGGATGGATTCACAGCAGGGGGAGAGATTTAAATTCTGCACATAGCCAGTCTGAAGTTATTAAATTTTTAAAGAATGGTGTGAATTTCCATGCAGAGTCACAAGAAAAAGCTATAGGCAGGGGGCTACATTTTTTGCCTGTCAGGAGCTGATGTAGCAAGCCCAGAAATATAAAATGCCTCATCAAAAAATTAATGCCCCAATATCAGCAGGCTATTGTAGCTGGACGACAAATCTCAGATGATAAAGGGAAATGCAAATGTAAACCATGTGAGCTGATTTTTTTTTTTTAAGGTAAAGCAGTGATACTGGTGTCACAGTCAAAGTAGAACCTCTTTGCTTTGTTTGTTTGGTTGGTTGGTTGGTTGGTTGGTTGGTTATTACAGAAAAACTGATCTGGTTTTGCCAGGATTAACAATGACAAATAATAAACTCCAGGCAGCAGCAAATGAATTTTAGGACCAAGCAAAGGGATTGGGTTAAATAGATTAATATCCCAACAGCCATATCAGAAAGAGGAAATCTGTGCTGAGGGACTCAAAGATTACAATTTTGTTTCAGTCTTGGCTGGGACCAGAAGATAAGTCCCAGAGCCCTAAGATGGAATCAAGAATTCTGTGCTAGCTGTTGTTGGACATTTAAAAACATGATGTTATTTACTTGTGGGATAATTGGTATTATTTAAAATGACTTTAGATATATAATTTTTTTACTTTTATAACAACTGAAAAAATATTTAACATGTTTTCTGTTATCATTACTGGTTTTCTAGGTCATTATAGAGGTGATATAGAATAATTACCCAAAAAGCCCAAAGTCATACAATAAGTTTTGTTTTGCCGGCCAGGCTAAAGTAGTGTATGAGAAGCTAGTATCATAGACCTTGAAAGGGACCTTTTGAGAGAGGAAGAGCATTGAAAGGAACCTTGAAGAATATTCATTGAGCCAGGTGTGGCTCAATGAATCACAGAAGCAAGGTTATGTTTAGCCAACCCTATGAGTCCAGTGTTCGAAAGCTATACCATATTTAAAGTTATACCACATTCAGAATTATACCATAATGTTAAAATGATACAATATTAAAAATTAGGGCAGGTTTTCAGAAAGGACTATGAGGCTATGGGGGAATATAAAACTTAAGAGAGAGGAGTTTGCAGAATAAGACAATGACTCTTCCTTTTGCAGATTTGACCTGCATACATAAACGCCCAAGTGAAAGCAGAGTAACATTTACTGAGCATCTGCTGTTGGCTTAGCACATAGTAGAAGGCTAGATCATGAAGTTAGCATGTGCTCCCATGAATCATATGCCATTGTAGGAAAAAAATATGCAAATAACTCTAACATGAGGTTTTAGGGAGAAGCACTCATCAATGCTAGGAGAAAAAGATGCAGGACTATCTGGTGAGAGTATGACGTTTCCCGAGCCTGAGAAGTATGGCTAGCAGTTTGACATCCTTTCTCTGTTTATTTCCTCCCCTTTTGCTAGGTATCCAGATTAGTTCCTTTACTCAAGCCGATCTGGCTTCACGAAATATTCAGTATATCCACTCCAGTGAGTCCGAGAAGCATTCAGATGCCTTCAGCTTTACACTGTCAGATGGAGCCAATGAGGTAGGTGAGGAACCTGAGTCCCTCCTTGGGTGGGTGTGCAGCGTGGCTGGTGGTCTGACAGTTTCATGTTCCTGTGCTCCCAGCCAAGGATAGAGGCAGCTTCTGACAGCCTCTGGGGCTCTTGCCCTAGAAAACTCACGTTAGGGTTCCTGGTCAGTCGGTCCTGCCAGGAATATGGTGAAAGGGAAAGTAGAAGGCACCTACCTTCTACTCGGGCACATGCTGGGGATAGGTGTCCCACCTGAACTTGTCTGCCATTCTAGGTGACTCAGAATTTCCATATCACTATTCGCCCTGTGGATGATTCGCTGCCCATAGTACAGAACCTGGGGATGCGGGTACAAGAGGGCGTGAGGAAGACCATCACAGAGTTTGAGCTCAAGGCACTGGATGCAGACACAGAGGTAAGAGCAGGTTCTCTGACTGAATGAGGGGCGATCCAGCTGGTGACAGCTGTGGCTTTGTGACTATGTCTCCTGAGGAGAGGGCGGAGTGGAGAGGTTAGTACAAGTATCCTTGGAGGATTAAAAACCAGAAGACACCATGGCCTTCTAGAAAAGAAAAACAAATACGTTTGTGATCAGACTGATTTTAAACCCTTTCGGAAACCTAACTATAGGTCCAGCAGAAGTAACACTGGACCCTGTACACAACAATCTGAACATTTCACCTAAAATGTCACCTAAGGTGTGCTTGAGTGTGATATTGTTATGTGACAGAATTACATGCTTATGATTTTGTAATAAAAGATCTGGTATAGATTACCAGCTCATAGAAAAGGGGTGTTATTTGTGCCAGACCCTGTACGTTTACCCTCTCCCCAATAACATGTAACAATCCTTTTAACATGCTAAATTTTTATCATGATTTATAGAAAATTAGATGACTTTTTTACCCAATGTTTTTATTATTCCTTATTAGAGCAAACAGAATTTTCAGCACCTATACACCTTTCCCTTCATTTACCTCTTTCATTTAGACTTCTCTGGATGACAACTAATTATTACAATTTAAGGATCCTCAAAGAACCAGGTGTCAGACAGTAAAACAGGGCATGTACACACAGAACCCTTATTCTCATGATGCGGTCAGGCATGACTTAACTCCCATAAAAGAGTACTGCGGCATTTATCAATCAGTTCTGAGTGCACATGACCTTGGGCACCAGCATTCATTCATTCATTTATTCATTCTTTCAGCAAACATTGATGACCTACCAGTGCCAGGCTGTGCTCTCGATGCTAAAGACAGAGCTGTGAACAAAACACATAAAGTTCTGGCCTTAGGGAGTTTTTAGCCTTTGGTTAGGGGAACAAACAATAAAGAAAGAAAGAACGTATAATACCATGTCAGAGCTGGTAAGTGCTGCGAATAAAAATAAAGCAAGATAAAGGAGATAGAGATTGATAGGTGTGCTGTTTTAGGCAGAGTGCTCAGGGAATGCCTGTGAGGAGCAGAGGTCCCATGAAGTAGAAGAACAAGGTATGTAGTCACCTGGGAGCATCACTCTGTGGGCAGAGGAGACCGATGTGCCAAGGTCCTGTGCCCAAGTGTGCTTGGGACCTTTGAGTTGCAAGAGGCTGAGAGGCTGGAACCCAGTGAATAAGCAGGAGAGGGGAAGAGGGGGCCCAGGGGGGAGTCTCAGGACCAGGTCCCAGAGGGCCTTGTGAGCCCAATCAGGCCTTTGCGCTTTATTCTGTGTTGGTGGGAAGTCATTGATCAGCACTTTCTAACTCTATTTTTCCTTCTATGTGCCACCCTAGAAGCAGCTACTAGGAATGAGAAATTAACCGTAATGCTGGATGCATATGGGACTCTGCATATGAGTTTTGGGAAAGTAGGGGGGAAGTGAATTGAAAGGAAATGAGTTTTAAAAGCTTTAGCTCCTATCATCCTGATAGAAGTTAAAGATTCAAGTTCTCCCCTATGACCCTCAAAGGACAAATTTAAATGTATTAGTCTTACAACCAAAGGCACCAGAATAAAAAATCAATTGGAGCAATCAATATAATTTCTCTCTTTAGCTTTATTTTTGGTATTCATAAAGAAAAATGCAATCCTTGCTTTGTAAATGTCTTTAGGTTTGGCTCCCCTTGACCACCTGCTGGCCATCACTCACACATCTGGTTTCTCTCACGAACTCCCCTTCTCCTCCTGCCTTCTGTCACCTCCTTGACAGGCCGAGTCTGTCACATTCACCATTGTGCAGCTCCCACGCCACGGCACCATCGAGCAGACCACCAGTGGGCAGCATTTCCAGCCCACCTCCACCTTCACCATGGAAGACATCTACCAGAACCGTGTCAGCTACAGCCATGATGGCAGCAACTCCCTCAAAGACTGGTTCACCTTCACCGTTGCTGATGGCACGAATCCCTTCTTTATTATTGAGGAAGGTGGGGAGGAGGTAAGGGCAGAACCAGTGGAGAGGGAGGCACAGCGAAGCATGCCAGAGGACGTCCAGAGACACAACATGGCATTTTGAAGCCAAGAATAGTTTTATCTGAGTTTTTGTTCTGTCACTAACAAATTGACCTTGGATGAATGACTTCCTTTCTCTAAGCTTCACCATTGTATCTGGAAAATGGGCACAATAATAATCAGCAGCTCCAATTAGTCAAAGTATCAAAGGAGGTCATTCACGTACAGTACTTAACACTGTTGACAAAGAGGGAGGACTTTCAATAGAAGTTAATAGTTATTGTTATTATTACTGCTGTGGTTTCTCCTTTCACCTACCCTTTACGCCTTTCATTTTTCATTCATCGGTTTTTTCAGTAGTATCATATGGTTCTAGATTGTCCTTCTCTGTTATGTGTCCCCTCAGCCAGCCAGTGTCTCAGTCTCAAGAAGAATAGCAGTGGTTAAGAGTATGACGTTTGCATCCAAAAGATGCTCATTTAAATTCTAGGTCTGTCACTTACTGACTGAGTGTCTTTTGTAAGTCATTTAACCTATCTGAACCTCAGCTTCCCTATCTGTAAAATGGGGATGATCTCTACCCTCATGACATACTTAGCCCAGTGCCTTCCACAAGAAATTTAGGAAACATCCAATAAACTGTGGCCGTAATCATCATCTCTGTCATCATTTGAGGACCAGCAGATGAAACAAATAAAGATGCTTTTCTCCTGAGGCCCTGTAGCCAGCAAGGTTTACTTCCTTAAGAGAATTGCTCCCTTCTAGTATTGAGGTGTCTGCAAGAAACATGAAGGCAGCCGCTACCTTCCCTGCCATTTGTGCTCATTCCTTCATTCCTCAGGCAGGTTTCCTGTAGTCCCACAACTGTCCCCCGGGGAATAACCACACCCAGGTAACAGGGGGGCCCGTGCATGCCCCTCCATCGCACGCCTCTGCGTCTGAACCGGCACAAGCAGTGTCACTGGGCTCCATAATCACACCCTGCGTACTTCCAGGATACAAACGGGTCAGCTTCTCAGGCCTGCCCAGTCCCTTTCCCACTTTGATGATGAATGGGAATGACTCCTTTCCTGAAGAAACATCCCCCTGCTTCTTTTAGGGACAGCCAGCCGGTGAGGAGGTCATTCTCAGTGGGCCGAGGTGTCAGTGCAATGGCTCTTGGGACTTCCCTACGATGTCAGTGTCAGTGCGGTATCACCACCTGGCCGCTCGTTGCTTTCATTTTTGTCTCCCAGATGGTAGCTGCTCCCCAGTTATTTTGACTTTCAGAAAAGAAAACATATTTCAGGGTAAATCAGCAAAAGGGCTACCTCTCTGATAAACATAAAAGGTCACAGTAGGTCTCCAGAGGGACTGTGTTATTTTAGAAATGAAAATTATTTAGGAGGGGCTTGTGAATGATTGAAAAGCTAGCATCTGCTGCCCTGTGTGCCTGCTTGCCTTGTTCTCTCAGAAACAGTCAGGTGCCAAGGCACACTCATCGTGTATGGGTGGCGCGTATGTGTGTGTAGCTTTGGGAAACTGAAATTATAAACCCAAATTTCTTTTTACTATTCCCTATAACACTTTTATTCTTGATGTCTTCTGCCCCTTTTCCTCATATGGACAGTTCTCTCTCAAAAAGAAAAAGAAAGGAAGGGAGGGAAAGAGGGAGGAAGGAAAGGAAGAAAGAAAATAGAATATAACATCTCTTCCCATGAGACCGTTTTTCACATCTGGCAGAATCCCAACTGGTGACTGACATTCACGTTTTAATGATCATTTTCCTCTGCCCCTCAGGAAAATTTTAACAAGACGTATTGAAAGGAAAATGTTTTGTTTACTGTTGCCCCTCGGGGAAATATTGAACTCCACTAGAGGAAGCTAGGTGTGTGAAAGTGGCCTCCACGGCAGGTGGAATTCCAGCAAGGATGCCTCTTGTTTCTTGCTGGCTTTCTCATGTTGTCCCCACTTTATCCCTCAGCATTCTCGCTCCTGCCACGTGGTGATACGTGATGGAAACTTGACTGAGTTGCCCATTCTGAAGTGTCAACTGATGTCAGGGGTTCCAGCGTTGTAGGTCCTGGACCCGACATGTTTCGATGTCTGTGAACGATGGTTTTCTTTCTTGGCTGCCCCCACAGATTATGACGGCAGCACCTCAGCAGTTCCAAGTAGACATCCTCCCAGTAGATGATGGCACCCCAAGAATTGTTACCAACCTGGGGCTCCAATGGCTGGAATATATGGACAGCAAGGTAAGGTCTTTCCATCTGCCTCATTCCCATTCACCAACTTGGATGATAGCCTTATCCGGGACATAACTGACGAAGAGAAGTCCAGCTCAGCTCATGTTGATCCGTTCCTGAGGGAGCTGGTTTTCCTAGGTTGGTGAGCTGCGTGAGTTTGATTAGGGAGATGTATAGTTTAAGATGTTCTTAGAAAATGACTCCCAAAATATAGTGGCTCAAACAAAATGGCAGTTTATTGTTTTTCTCTCGCATATAAGATAGAAGGAAGTAGGTATCCAGGGCTCCTCCTGACCATGCAGGGAAGGCAGATTCCTTCCATCTTACTGTTTTGCTGTCACTGGGTTGTTGCTATCGACAGTAGCCACATCTCTCGAGCTATTTATCAGTACCCCAGCTCCTGGGAAGAGGAAAGCAGAGAAGCAGAGTGCAAAGAACTTCATTTGAAGCAAGTGATACAGAAATTAAATGCATCATTTGCACTCATAGTATTTTGGCAAGAGATTGGCCATATGGCCCATCTGCTGCATGGGAGGCTGGAGAACAGAGCCCCTAGCTAACAACTAGGTGCTCAGCTGAAAGTTTGTTAGCCAGAGGGGAGCCTGGATTGGGGGAAACATATGGACTATGCCATAAATGGGAAGGAAGTGTTTTTGTAGATGGGTGTCCTCAGAGGAATGCTACTTTAGAAATGTCTTTTTCCTTCTCCTAAATCTCAATTTGGCCATTTTAAGATACACTGTAATTCTTACCTGGTAACATGTCAAACATTCAATGCTCATCCCCACCCAAACCACACAGTTCTTCATTTCAGTTTGGGAACTGATTTCTTAATTTTGAGCATGGTATTCCCTCTCAGAGAGGGATTTTTCTCATCTCCATGCAGCTGCTTGGTTGGTTGTTCAACCATACCTTGGAGATATATGGGTTCAGTTCTAGACTGCCACAATAAATCAAGTACTGCCATAAAGAAGAACCATAATCTTTTTACTGGTGGAGGGTCTTGTCTTCAATTTGTAATGAAACACAACATCTGCAATGCACAATAAGATAAAGCACAATAAAATGAGATGTGCCTGTGTGTGTGGCTGTTGTGCTATAGCTTTCCACTGAACTAATTGGGATTTTTTAAACATACAAAACAAAATTAGTACAAATTCCTTCTGTGCCCTATTTTATTTTTTCTTCATATCCAGAACCATCCCAGTCTCCTCTTGACACTCTCTAATTGGTTTTCTACTTCCCACTTTTACCCTACCACAAGGACTCTTATGAAAGTCACCAATAACCTCTATTTTGCCAAATCCAAAGGTCACTTATATGTCCTTATTTTAATGGAGGCAGTAACATTTAATACTGTTGACCATGACTTTTTTCTCTCAAACCTTTGCTCTCACTCACTATTTGTTGAATGAATGAATGAGTGAATTAAAATTCAGTCAGTATACGAGGGCTGTCCAAAAAGTATCCAGCCACGTAGTATGACAATGTCATATTGACAACGGCTGGATTTTTTCAGACAGCCCTCATATTTGAGCAATATTGGGGTATCATATATTTATCTTAATCAATTGCAAACATTGCAGTTGACTTCTGTAAGGTATAAAAAGGCCATCTTCTCTGTATTCTATCATTCTTTCAAAGTTCCAGCCTTCTTTAAGGGCCAAATTCCGCCACCTCAAGTCCCTCCCTCCCCACTTCAGATGGAATTAATCTCTCCTGCTCCCAAAAAGTGCATAACTCTCTTATCATATCTCCCCTTAGCTCTCGCCACACCCACCTTGCTCACGAGCCTTTCCTTCCCAGTGAAGTGCGAACACCTCGAGGGCAGAGGCTGGAATGTTTTCTATCCCTACAGCTTCTTCAGTAGTCACCGAGTTTTCCATGCAGTAAATGCTCTCAGTAAATCATTGTTGAATTGAATTAAATCTGAGTCACAGGGTCTTGTTCCTGCTTTATTCCCTCCTCAGGAATTAAATGTAATGGGTTTCTATTCCAGGCAACCAACTTGATCACCAAGAAGGAACTGCTGACCGTGGACCCAGACACGGAGGACCTGCAGCTTGTCTATGAGATAACGACAGGCCCCAAGCACGGCTATGTGGAGAACAAACTGCAGCCTGGCAGAGCTGCTGGGACATTCACGCAGGGTGGGGACTGGGGGACCCAGATGGGAGGAATCTACTCTAACACCACTCTCCCTGCCTCTCTCATCTTTCTCACATCCACTTCCAGCTTTTTACCCCTAAGTAGCCTATTTGCAAAGAAACGGGTCTTTTAGTGTCTAAGCATTCGACTTAGGAGTTTTACTTCTCCTGATGTGTTTTGCTGTTACTCTGAATTATGGCAAAGAAAAAGAAAATCATCTTTACCACGCTTCCACAGCTTCCAAATTGCTTTAGGTATTAGCCAGATTTTCTGGAAGGGATCGTGTCATCCTGCTTGTTGGTTTTTGGTTTTGTTTTTAAATAAAGAAAAACAAACAAACAAACAAAAAAAAAAACACCAGAATTTATGAGAGATCTGTGATCCTGTGTGGTTTACTTTTTGTTTTCTAATGGTTATGGATTTTATTTTTAAGTCTTCAGGAAAGAAATTAAAATCAACAAGGGTAAATGGCTTAACAGAAATATTTTTTTCCTGCTTTGAATCTTATCAAGCAGACTACTTTGTATTTTAGTTTCCTATAAGATTTTCAGTCTTCTAGACTTCTTTTGAGATTAGACCTGATTGGAAGTAGTCACTGCAAAACTGCCTCTGACAATTCATAGGCCATATTTCCTTTTTCTCCCTGTCTAGTTCTTCTGTGCTCTTCTATCTCATTTTTTCTGTGCCTTGTATATGGGGTGTTTTAATCCACCCCCAAGCTTTTCTTCTAAAGAACCTTATTTAGAAGGTAGTGTGGGCATGAACATATATACACAAAGGATGGGGTTGAAGACTTTTCCTCTGCCAGTTCTCAGATTTGCCTCTGACATTCCATGGACATTTATTAAAGTGCTTTTTTGCTAAGACCCTGGAATTCTCTTTTTACAATAGCATAAGGGTATTTCCTGCACATAAAGATAGGCCATTTGTCACACACAGTTACAGGATCTTATTTTTAAATCTGGCAGGGACAGTTTTTTAAAGACTGCTATTCCTTTTTGTTCTTGGGAAAACAAGTTCTGTCTGTGACCCATTAGAAGAATATCGGTATGTTGGTGTGGGAATCTCTGAGGCTATTTTTACAACCATGGACTAATTCACAGTATATTTTTTCTTACAGAGGATGTGAACTTGGGATTGATTCGTTACGTGTTGCATGAGGAGAAGATCCATGAGATGATGGATAGTTTTCAGTTTCTGGTGAAAGACAGTAAACCCAATGTGGTCAGTGACAATATCTTCCATATCCAGTGGTCCCTCATCAGCTTTAAACATACCAGGTACGAATGTTATTGTGTGTTCTTTCTTGAGACATGAATCAGACAAGCAGAGGAAATCAGGGGGAAGCACCCTGTGGGTCAGCTCTAGTCATCTGATGATGCTGGTGGTGATAACAACAATAAAAATAATAATCACACCAAATATTTTTTAATACTGTATGTACCAGTCACTGTATTGAGTACTTGACCTACTCACCTTATTTAATACTTGCAATCGTGACTTGAATACTATTGTTGCTCCTGCAACAACAAAGCAACAGAGACAGAAAGAGGCGAAGCACCTTGCTGAAAGTCATATAGCTAATCAGCAGTAAAAGCAGAATTTAAAACCACTGATTTTAACCATTGTGCTTGACTGCCTCTCCTGAAAGTATTTTTTGCATCTGTCTTTCAGCTTTAGAAGATAATCCAATAGAACTGATGTGGTGGGGGGAGGAGGGGAGGAGCACATTTGTGTTCTGCGAATGAACACTGGCCCACAATAACACCAACCTTGCCTTGCATCTATATTCTCTCTGTTCTCAAGTTCATAATCTTCCCCTAGGTCCTTTGGTGTTCATAGGATTGTAAATCTTTAGGGGCAAATACATAACTTAATGCAGACAGTTCTTTAAGATGCTTTCATAGTCTATTGGGGAGTACAAGAGGCAAATAGAGAGGCATCTACTAGTAAAGGTGGGCAAGCATAGTGCTGATTCTATAGGTTAAATTATAATTATTGTGGGGAAAAGAATTATTTAAATCTATATTTCAGAGACTCACTATTCTAAGAAATCAACTTCATGATAAGTCAGATGAAAATGGGAACTTTGGAGGAAAAAGAGAAAACATACTAATTGGATTTCATATGCCCCAGATTACTCACACACACTTGGAGAATTAATGGAGAATTAAAATCAACTTTTATATATGTAATGTTTTACTGTTATTTACCCCTTTGTGTATCTCCTTTAAAATTAAATTAATTGAATAAAACCAACCACATTTTCTAGAAACCCTCTAATGCAGGGCTGGGCAAGACATTAATTATGGTCCACTAGTGGCCTGCCAAGAAATTTTGGGATGACTATTTAAATAATAAAATAAATAGCTAGTGGACCATGACACTTGGAGAAGTAGCCCTTGCTCTGAAAAAGCCTGTGCAGGCCTGCTCTAATGTTTAGTGTACTAAGTAGTACAGAAGGCTCCAAAGCTAACAATGAGAACTAACCTCTCGGAGGCACTGTACCTGCAAGCCTCAGAGCAACAAGACACAACCCTGGTCCAATAGCCATCCTCAGAGATGAAAAACAAAGCCCAACTCAGGCCCTACTCACTTGTGGCTTTTCCAAACCTACATACTTATTATGAATTAATAGCCCATGGATTGTTTCCCACCTACTTTGCATAAGCAATACAAATTTCTAGCAGCAAGCTAAGTTCTTAGTCCATTCTGGTGCCTATAACAGAATTACATACACTGGATGGCTTATAAACAACAGGAATTTATTTCTCACAGTTCTAGAACCTGGAAAGTCCAAGATCAGGGTGCTGGCAGATTTCATGTCTGGTGAGAGCCTGCTTCCTGGTTAATAGACATTTGTCTTCTCACTGTTCCTCACGTGGAGGAAGGATGACAGACTAATCCAAGGACACTAATTCAATTTATGAGGGGCTCCACCCTTGTGATTTAATCACGTCTCAAAGGCCGAACCTCTAATATCATTACATCAGAGGTTAGGATTTAAGTACAGTGGACTCTCAGTTAACCAGCAGCCATGGGGATTGGTGATGCCAGATCAACGTGAGGAGACTCTGTGTTAACTGGAACTGTTAAATTTGCTGGTTGCTTCAGAATGCTGGTTAATGGAGAGTGCCAGTTAATGGAGAGTCGACTGTATATGAATTTTGGGGGGAGGTGGAGACATAGTCTACAGCATCCTGTCACTCCCCTTTTGTCATAAAGTTCCATTTGTCTAAACGCCTTTGTTTTGTTGGTAGGCCCGTTCTCATTTTCTTACCTTTGGCGCTGTCCTGACTTCTCTACACGTTTTACACACTTTCTATAGACCCAGTCCAGCCAGTTCCCACCCCAGCTAAGTCATTAACTGCTTTCCAAGCAACTTTCTCCCCTAAGAACACACCGACCTATTCTCATTACTCTCCCACACTAAGGGATTGTTTGCCATTTCTCCGTGTTCTGAAATAGAAAGTTCATGGCTCCTTTGTGCTACCCACCTTCTGAATGACTTCCCACTCTCTTTGAAAATGAGGCAGAGACCACTCTGGACCCACAGCTTCCTCGTTTACTCGGTGCTCTGATTGTCCCAGGTGAACAATCTCTTCATTTACAACCCGGCTTCTTAAAGGGGCCACACCTCCTGTTCTCTGAAATGGCTGGCACCACTAACCAACCAGAAGAGGCTGGCATTAGACAGGTGGATTCCTTACAACCCAAGCACAGAATTTCAGAGACTACCTTTTGTGTGCTTCTAGCTACAACGTCAGTGAGAAGGCTGGGTCTGTCAGTGTCACAGTGCAGAGAACTGGGAACCTGAACCAGTATGCCATTGTCCTGTGTCGAACCGAGCAAGGCAGTGCCAGCTCCAGCTCGAGGGTCAGCTCCCAGCCCGGGCAGCAGGACTACGTGGAGTATGCTGGCCAGGTAGGTGGGCGGGGGCGTCCGATGCCTGAACTGCCTACAGGGGCTGGGATGTGGCTGCAGGACACTGGGGCACCTTCCTGTTTGTTATGACCTGCCCTCCCTTGTCCTTCCTCAAGGAATCGTCCTATGTTTTGTTTCTGCAGCACTTTGTTCTTCACAGTCTGCCTCATCTCCATTGATGTTTTAGCTGCAAAAGCTTAAGTTTTCCAGCTTCTCAGTCTTTGCATTGTGCTTCAGGACCAAAAAATTAGAAGTCTCCAAGGCATCACGTTCTGCATGCGGCCTTTGGAATCCTAACCCTTCCTCTTCTCTTTACCTAACGGGTGGGGAAAGAGGGACTGTGGGGAGACTATTTGGGGAGCTCTTGGACAGGGTGGGTGAGAGATAATGGAAGCTTAAGCTTCAATCATAAAGTGAAGGTAGAGAGAAGTGGGTGGATTCAACAGATGAGTAAACCATCAATGGATTGAGATTTAGCAGTAGTTTAGATGGTGGGGCAGAAGGGGAGAATGGGTAATGATGCCCTTGCTAGGAAGGAACACCATAAAAGAAGCAGGTTTGCTGAGGGGGTGATCTTGACCTTGCTTTGACCATGTTGAATGTGAGTTGCCTTAGAGACAGTAAGTTGACAGCTGTACAGGTTGGTGAGGAGTGCAGAGAGGAGTTCTGGGGTAGAGAGAGAAAAAGTTGTAAGTTTCTGTGTAACAATGGTGGTCATTAGCACCAGAGTATATGAGTGAGAGAGAAAAAGAAGAGAGGACAGCAAAGGACACAGGAGGAGGACTTAAATAGTAAACTCTAACATGGCAGGATGCCCTGTATTTGCCATCTTTTATTGTGGCACAATGCCTGGAACTTATTAGATATTATTTCAAAGTAATTTCATTATTCTCATAGCAATATAAATCAACATAAATCATAATGAGAAGTGGACTCTCTCTTTGAGGCATTTCAGCTGAAGTAAGCTAAGGCCTCGTAAGTCAAATTTAAATGAGAAATTAGGAAAGAACGATAAGCTAAGGAGTCTTTTAACAAAAACTATAAGAAAGGGCATGGACTCATGTTCTTTAATGAAAGAAAAAAAAGCAGTGTGTTCTAGATCTCAAATAGAGATATGTCAAATGTTTCATTTAGTTGAGAGTGTTTTGAAAGGTGGAGCTCAGTAAAACTTAGATTAGCTAATTAGATATATAACAGTAATTTTCTGTTGATCAAAATTATGTACTTTTTAAAAGAGGTTTTTGACTATTTTTACATGTTTCAGTTGTCTCAGTTTACACAAAGTGCCATCCAGTTCTATTTTCTGCCATTTCAATTTTGAACAAATCCATAACCCTAGTTTCATTTGAAGAGTTTACCTTTATCTTTTATTTCTAGACAAAGTAAAACCAGAATAAACTGCTATAAGTTCACAATTATGCCTGTAAAATAATTTCATTGTTGTGTACCAGGCTCAGTTCATTCACATTCTAGATCTAGCCCAGGCCTGGACAAGACATCTATCGTGGTTCACCCGTGGACCACCAAACAATTTTGGGGGAACCACCTGAATAATAAAATAAATAGCTAGTGGACCATGACAGTTGGAGAGTAGCCCTTGCCCTAATAAAGTCTGCACAGGCTTGATCTATTACATCTTAGTGGTAAAGGATGTAGTCAAATATAAAGTTAAAATTCAGCCTAGCTTGTTAACACTGTAACTTTTTCTGACTCCAAACACCATCACTCAGTACACCAAGATTCTATGTCAATTTTGATTGTAAAAGAAATACAATGGTAATAGGAATATCTTGCATTTATTATAGTGCTTTAAAATGAATTTTGTTCTTTCATTATACATTGTTTCCTTTAGTCCTCCCACTAAATATGTGAAATAGGAATGTTATTATTGCTATTTAGCTGGTGAAGAATATGATGTTTGTAAAGTTTCAAAGCCTAACCCAGCTTGGAAGTAACAAAACCAGGACTTAAGACTAGAACTTTACACTCCAAGTTCAAAGATCTTTCCAAGTTAAACTTGCCACGAATAGAAGGGGAATTAAGTCATCAAATGACTCTTGCTATCCCAAGTGAGTTAATAAAACAAGATATGAATAGTTACCTGCATGGTTTTCTACAGTTACTAACTGGGAGGAGACGTCTTTTCCCTCCATGTCTCTGTACAATAAGTCAGTCCCCATGTGCAGATAAAGAATGGGAGGAGATAGCCAAGTGTTCCAGGGGATACAGCGGGAAGCTGGGGCTAGAAAAACCAGGTAATTCATTCAGTGCTCTGCCCACTGGACTTGGGCCCTCTTTTCCCATGATGCTCTGCAGGAGCAGAGCAGGGGAAGCTGAGGCACAGCTTAATTCCTTGTTATTTGCTTTGTGACAGGTACAGTTTGATGAGCGAGAGGACACCAAATCCTGCACCATTGTCATCAACGATGACAATGTGTTTGAGAACATTGAAAGTTTCACAGTGGAGCTCAGCATGCCAGCATATGCCCTACTAGGGGAGTTCACCCAGGCGAAGGTCATTATCGATGACACTGAGGATGAACCCACATTAGAGTTTGATAAGAAGATCTACCGGGTCAACGAGAGTGCTGGTTTTCTCTTTGCACCTATTGAAAGAAAAGGTCTGTTGGCACCAAAGGTGGCAGGGAGCTATACTAATAGCTAACATTTATTGAATCCCTTTTATGTGCCAGGTGCTGATGTACCATATTAACGCATGTGTGCAAGTACTTTACATGTATAAATTCATTTAAATCCCCAGCATAACCCTAATAATGATCCTACCTATAGTGAGTACTCTCAGAAGGCTTCTCTTCTCAGTCCAAGTTGTTAACATTCCCATTTATTCTTTAACGGGACTAGAAGATTGGTCGTATTTGGCCTTGCAAATTATTTGTGCAGTCAGGATTCTTAATCAATCACCCAACCCATAAAATATTTATTAGCCTTGGTCAAGGAGGGAAATTTCAGTTTGTAAGAACTGGTTTCTCATCTTAATTCTTGAAACAGAAAAGTGTGTTTAAAGATTTCCCTGCGTGAGTGTCACACATGGAGCTCAAATGAGAAATAAAGGGCAGTTCTTGAGGGGCTGAAAATCAAAACAAAGATCATATAGATTTAAGATTATGCAATACTGAGACTTTAAAAATGCGTGGAAATTACATCTTCATTTGAAGCCATACAATCACTGTTTTAAGTGATGATGTCAGGTTTTTGGTGAATCTGATGACTGAGAGTTAGTGTAATGAACACTATAGATAGTTCAAACCCTTCTGCCTCTTGGACAACAAGCAAGTCCCATTGATTGCCCTGGACTGGCGTGCTGGGCCCAGAACCGACTGTCACCCAAGGCAACACTAATAAGTAAAGTCATTTGTATAGACAGGCAGGTTTTATTTTGTCTTATCTTTCTTTTTTGTAAGCAATCTTGTTTTTCCCTAAGAAATAAAGTACGGAAGTATAGTCAGAAAGGCAATGAACTGTGCTCATAGCACTGCCTTCAGGATGCAATTACTTTGCTACTTAAAGTACCAAGTATGTCTCTTATCGTTCCACCCGCTGTGGTCTTAGACGGTGGGCAATGAGTCTTGTGAATTAACAGAACACAAAATTCACAGACAAGGCAATCCAATTGTAAGTTGTTCAGTGAAGTATCTGGGGCATATTAAATCCTCAAGTGGTTTATAGCGCAAATGCAGAAGAGACTGTAGTGCAGGAAGTTTCCACGTCAGAGTGTGGACAGAAGTAGTGATGGAATGTGTCGAAGGAAACCAAGCTCACTAATTTATCAGGGATTTTTAAAACTCGAGAGGCACTCATTCAAACTTTTTTGGTTTTGTTTGTTTGTTTGTTTGTTTTTGCCATTTTGTATTTCAGGGGATTCAAGCAGCATTGTATCTGCAATTTGCTACACAATCCCTAAGTCAGCTATGGGAAGTAGCCTCTATGCTCTAGAATCGGGCTCTGATTTTAAATCTAGAGGCATGTCTGCGGAGAGTCGCGTGATATTGGGGCCCGGTGTGACCACATCCTCCTGTGATGTCATGCTCATTGATGACAGTGAGTATGAAGAGGAAGAAGAGTTCGAGATTGCCCTGGCAGATGCTTCTGACAATGCCCGTATCGGAAGGGTGTCATCGGCCAAGGTGCTTATTAGTGGTCCCAATGATGCCTCTACTGTGTCCCTGGGCAACACGGCATTCACTGTCAGCGAGGATGCAGGTAATGAAGAGCACCTCCAGGCTTCCATCGCCCAGTTCCTGATCCTTTCTTGAATGATTTCCTTTCAGGTTTGAGAATGCCCTTAAAACATTGTTCATCTGAGGTGTTGTATGACACTAGGCATTACAACCAAGAGTGGAAGGTAGTGATCAACAGGGAGTTGCATTCACTTCTCTTGCTCTGGTTACTGACGGCAGGGAGGGGACCTGACTTAGAGCTCATTGGCTGAGCTCTGTGACCCTGAGGGAGGGCACAGTGCTGAGCATTTTGGCTTGCAGAGGAAGGGAACGTGATTCGTCAAGAAAGGAGGTAAGAGTTTAGTATCCTTCTAGCTGATAAAACAAATGAATTCTACGATTTCAGTGTCTCCCCAAATGGAACTTTCTCACTCATAGAACAGCCCAAAGCAGTCAGTGGGCAGATTTCTTCCGTCCAGGCTCCTGCCCACTTCTGGCTCCACAAGGATCTTGAAGTCCTCAGCACACTGAGGCAGAGGTACTGTCAGAAGGGGCAGCAGCTGTGATGAGTATCCACTGATCTGAGCCGCTCGATCAAGGCCTTCCACCTCCCGAAAGGTGATATTCTGAGGGACAGTGGGGACTAGTATTTTGGAGTACTTCCTGAATGTCAAGTACCATGCCATGGGCTGTCCATGCATTCTCACTTAATCTTCTGTGGAAAAAATAACATTGTGTAGGAAAGCATGTGGGAGCCCAGACAGGGGAAATAAATCATCAGAGATACAGCAGGGTTGGGATTAGAACCCAGACCTTTCTACTATGTCATGTTTCCTTTCCCATATACCAAATGACCATCCATGACTGCGTGTCACCCCACAACATACAAGTCCTAGCTAGAAAAATATGATTGTAGAAGGAGCTACATGTATATCATTGGGACTCTATGAAGTAGACCAGAAGAGGAGTTTCATTCCTAAGCTAAGCAATAAGCACGTATGGTTTAAGTGATGGTGTGTGCACCACTCAGATAAAATGGGGAAATCAAACCAGTTAGAAACATTTAATTAGGAACTTTCAGCTTCAGGCCCCATAGAGTCCCCTAGCTGGTTCTTCCTTAATTGACTATTTTCTAGCTCATCCCTGAGGTGCTAGTCTCTGAGTTTCTTCTCCCAAAATAGGTTTATGATGTTTTTCAATGGATCCTTCCTCCTTAAATTCATTATTCTTCCCTGTGAACTGTCTCCTTTGTGAAGCCACAAAGCCAGTATACCCTGAGGTCTATGAAGTGTGATCAAAAAATGATAAAAAAAAAATATGGTGACAATAAATGCTGCTACCAAGTGCCATCCAACTGAAAAGTGGGATCCTTGATACAGGAACTGACCCAGGGAAACTTAGTGACAGTGTGTGACAAGTTCAGCTTGTTCGGTGCGGTCAATTGGTTGTGAACTATGGTGTTTTAAGGTGTGCTGTAAATCATGGCTCATGAACAACACATTAACATAAATTTCTGCCCAATAAAAACATTATGGTGTGTCCTCATCTACCTTATTCACTGGATCTGGCACCGTGCGACTTCTGCTTCAGTTAAAATGACCATGGAAGCTTAAATGTTTGGAATCGATTCAGGACATCAAGGCAGCTATGATAGCTCAACTAAAGAGACTCATGAAAGAAGTCTTCCAGAACTGCTTCGAAAGTGGCAATAACGATGGGATAAGTGTACTCAGAGAGAGAGGGAGTATTTTAAGGGGGATTAATGGCCATGTATCTTTTACTGTGATACTTTTTTAATGTAAACATTCACCGTATTTTTTTTATCACACCTCGTAGCTCTCCAGCACAGCCTCTTTGAGACCCTTCTCCAAATCTGCTCTTTATCTTAGTGTCAGTAAAAGAGGAATGGTGACACCTCTCAGTCTTCCTTAGAAGAAGCACAGGGCATCCCTGAAGCTGGACTCAACAAGCCAGCAGGCTAAAACAGCTGCTGCCCTGGCGAATTTTGTTGTGACAGCTTCACTGATTCTCTGGCTCAAGGTTGACCATTGAAATCTGTGCATCTCACTGTAGGCACAGTGAAGATCCCAGTGACCCGCCACGGGACTGACCTCTCTACCTTGACATCTGTCTGGTGTGCCACGCGGCCCTCGGACCCAGCTTCCGCTACTCCCGGAGTAGACTACGTCCCCAGCTCTAGGAAGGTGGAGTTTGGGCCAGGTGTCACTGAGCAGGTGAGCATACAGCAGTGGGAGGCTGGATGGGTCTGTTAAGGTGGTCTCTAGTTTGTTCTCCCAATGCTCTGGAGGCCTCTGAACTCCCCTTGCAACATTGTTGTCTTGTTTCTTCCAAAAACACAGCCATACAAACAAGAAAACGAACTTAGAGGGATCTTCTACAAAGTCTCCAAGTGACCTTTTCAACATGTGGTATCCAGCATAGATTTAGATAGAAACCACACTTGTTTGATGTAAATACCTAGAAACAAGCCACCTAAAGGTGTGTAATAAAAAAAGTATAATTTTATGGATAAAAAAACTTAATTTAAGACCGCCAAAGAAAGACAAGTTGCCACCTTTGTCCTTATCTCCCCAAAGAAGATGAGTGTTATATACTGGACATTCTGTAAAGTTTGCTCTAATTTTTTTCTTTTAAAAATTAAAAAAAAAATTTTTTAATTGAGATACAGTTAGCATATATCATTATATTAGTTTCAAGTGTACAACATAATGGTTCAATATTTGTATATATTGCAAAATGATGACCACAGTAAGTCTAGTTAACATTCTGATCTTTCTTCTAGTTTTGCACCTTGACTATCTTGGATGACACTCAGTATCCAGTAATTGAAGGGCTGGAGACCTTTGTGGTTTTCCTCAGCTCAGCACAAGGAGCCGAACTCACCAAACCCTTCCAGGCTGTCATTGCAATTAATGACACATTCCAGGATGGTAAGAGATCTGGGTGGCCTGCTTGGTGGCCTAGACTGTAGTTCTTTTTTTTCCTTAACTTGCATGTGTACAACATTAGAACTCATTCACATTTTCATTCAAGACATGTGTTTGTGAGTGTGTCTGTAGATGTCCGTGTATGTGCATATGTATGTGTATGAGCACATGTGTGCACACACTTTTACATAGAAATATGGAAAAGAAATCATTTTTAATGTTTGTGGCACTCTGATAGAAGCTCCACATCTCATTGAAAGATAAGATCCTTAAACGAAAAAATTAGAATGTATTATGATAAATAATTTTATATGATAAATAGTGTTATAAAACCAGTACTATGGGAGCAAAGGGGTCTGAACAGTAATTTTGTGTGGAAGAATTGTAGAAAATTTCACAAAGGAGTTGATGTTTAAGGTGAGTCTTCAGGTGCGATAAGAGTTAGCCCAATGGATAAAAAAACAAAGCTTCGCAAATGGAGAGATGTGGTCCATAGGAGATATACAATTTTGAAAGGTGCATATTTGGGAAACAATGAGATGCTTTCTTTTGCTTGGCAGGAGGTGAATAAAAGGAAATGAAATATAATGACAGGTTTGAGTCAAGTTCTAAGAGGTCTAATGTTCTAGTCTAAGGAACAAGCAGAGGGGAGCAACAGATGCTTACAGGCAGAGGAATGCTGTGATTGTTGCTTTAGGAAATAATACTGGCAATTCTGCAAAGGAGGTGCAGGAATAACTAGACACACAGGTATATGAACAAACTGTCAGGCACCACTGAAGATTTAACCAAGTAAACGAGGATGAACAGGAAAGGGCAGTTGCTTCTTAGGAAGAATTGGTGAAATTTTAAACTGTCAGATTCTAGAGTTGCATGGAGAAGTTTGAGTCAAGCCTTCCGCCTTAAGCAAGAGCACCCTAATCAGTGTCCCCAGTGGTTGACAATAGAGCCCTTGATTAAACTCTTTCAGCGACTAAAAAAGTCACCAAAAAGGAACAGGCAATCCAGCAGGATAATCTTTAACGTTTTTATTTATTTTAAATTATTGGTTTATATAGTAAAAATTCAAATGACAAAAAGAAAAGATATCTGCCGAAAACTAAGTTTTTTACTCCTGTCTCCCAATCCTTGGTTCCCCGCCCTGGAGACCACCATTTTAGCCACTCTTTGTGTGTGGCCTTCACAAAACAAAAAATAACTATTATATAGGTCAAATTATTTTAGAACTAGGTTTATGGAGGTCTAATTTATATAATTTAAAATTCACCCTTTCTAGTGTACAGTTCTGTGAGTTTTGACAAATGCTTAGTGTTGTGCTCATCACCACAATCAAGAAATTGAACAATTTCAACACTCAACAAAGTTCTCTCCTGTCCTTTTGTAGTCAGCCTCTCCTCCGTCCCAAGTCCTGGAAACCACTGATTCGTTTTCGATCCCTAACATTTTGCCATTTCCAGAAAGTCATATACAGGAAAGCATGTAACACGTAGCATCTTGAGTCTGGCTTCACTTAGAATACTGCATTTGAGAGTCATCGTGTTGTTTCATATATGCGTCGTTCATTCTTTTCATTGCTAAGTAGTTTCCCATTGCATGGATATACCACCTTTTGTTTATCCATTCACCTGTTGAATGACATTTGGGTTGTTTCCAGATTTGGGCAATTATGAAATGAGTGGCTATAAACATTTGCATTCAGGTTTTTGTGTGGACATAGTTTTTCATTTCTCTGGGGTAATACTAAGAGTGGGGTTTCTGGGACATATGGTAACTGCTTAACATTATAAGGAACTGCCAGTCCATTTTCTGACGTAGTTGTAACTATTTTGTGATAACATCAGCCGTGTATGAGAACTCCAGATGCTCCACATCCGCAGTAACATTTGCTACTGTCAGGTTGTCGAGAGGTTTTGTTTTGTTATGTTTTGTTTTGTTTGTTTTTTGTTTTTAAGTTATTCCAGTAGGCGAATGAATGACTAATGATGTTAGTCCTTTCACATGCTTACTTGCCATCCATATATCTTCTTTGGCAAAATATTGTTTAAAAAACAATAATTGGTTTGTTTTTCCCCTCTGTTATTGCATTCTTATGGATTCTGTACAAATATTTGTTTTGCATATATCTCAATCTTTTGCTTCTTTTTTGCTCTTTTAACAGTGTCTTTCAAAGAGCAATAATTGTTGATTTTGAAGTAGTTCCATTGATTGATATTTCTATTACAGAACATAATTTTTTAGTGTTGTATCTAAAAACATTTTTGCATAACCCAAGGTTTCAAAGATTTTCTCCTATGTTTTCTTCTGTTAGCTTTATAGTATCAAGTTTTGCGATTCATAAAATGGTAATTTTTTAACCATGAACAAGATGATAACAATTACTCTATTTTTATTGCATATTACTTCATAGTTTACAACGTGGTCTATTAAATATTATCTCATTTCCTCATAACCCCACAATTTTACTTTTGTTTCTTTCTATTTTGTAGCTTAGGAGACTAAGAATCAGGGGAAGAAGCATGTCCCCAAGTCTAGTATATGGAGGAATCTACATTCCTCCATACATTCTAGGACTTTGGACTCCACTAAATCTTTGCACTGCACTAAATGGTCCTATTTGTGCAGTAGCAGAATCTGTAGGACTATTTTTTTTTTTTTTGGAAAGTTTAGAAAGAAGTGAGAAGGAAACTCATTTATTGTTTTTATTCTTGAAAAGAGTTCTTACTCTTTTGCATGAAAGGATAGCTAATTTCCCCCTGATGAAGAGGTAAGTGAATGCAAAGTCAGAAGTGCTAAAATTTAATTCCATCCCCACTACTCCCTTTCTCTTTCAGCCTCAAGGTTACTGAGCCTCATTGTGTCCATCTATAAACAATGGAAATACCCTGTATGCCTGAAACCTATGTAATCCTTGCTAACAGATGTCACCCCAATAAGTCTAACAGTAAAAATGAATTTAAAAAAAAAAACAAAAAACAATGGAAATACCCACCTTACAAGATTACTGTAAGGAATGAATTAGATAAAATATGTGAAAATACCTACCATAGTATCTGACCCATAGTAAATTTTATTGCATGTTAATCTCTTTTCTTCCTGACACATCTGTAATTTATCACACTTGACAATGGGACTCCAGTAACACATAAACTTCATTGAACTCTGATCAACACAGAAGATTCCATTTAGATTGTTTTCTTATTTTACTGATGGGCATTTGGTTTGCAAACTTAGAAAATAAATACATTACAGAAAATACCACTTTTCAGGAAGGCTACAAAAACATAGCATATTCAGTCCAGAATTTATCCCAGAGAAAAAAAGTCCCCAAACCTATTTCAGTAATCCATTGTAGTGTTCAGCAGTTACTTCTGTTAGTTATCCTTCTTTCTAGTGATTGCCAACTTTTTTAAGTCCCTTCAATATGCACATTCTAAGGTAGAAAGAGCTGACAAGCTCTCCAACTTGTGAAACTAAGGTTGAGCAATTTAAGATCATACAGAGAAGGTGATGAAGCCAGAATTAAAGTCCAGGTCTGTTCTATCCAAGTGCAGTCTTCTGGTTTTATACTCTACCATGCTGACTCTTCATAGTGCAGTTTTAGCTGGCCCTCTATAGAAGGATGCTTAATGTCACTCAAGATCCTTATAAAATCAACTTTCAGCCTTCTGAAGTGATCTTAGCTCCTTTCCTCTTTTTCCACCAGCCTGATTTCAGTACCTTAAATCATCTACGTAGCTCATCTTAGAACAGTTTCCTATTTTCGTCTTCCCCTTCTGCTTTGGTATCTGGAATTAGACTGTGGTGTGGGCTTCAAGAATGCTGAGCAAAGCAAGAAAGTTCTTGTGTCCCCTATAGCACCTATGTACATAACCGTGTCCTACTTACTCATTAACTCAAAAGAACCAGAGTCAGAATTTCTGCTAAATCTCTGACTGAATCATTGCCCATGAAGAGCTGTCACATTCCAGCCAATGGTGCTTGTGCTCCCTGTGTCACAAGGATTAGCAGGTACCAGCATTTGGTGAGCATTTTCTGTGCCTTAGACTGGTGCTCAGCACTGTGCGGGTGACTGAGGAATAGAGCGCAGAGTCCCACAATTTATTTGGGGGACACAAGACTTATGCAAACAAGGAGAGAACTACAAATTAGGCCATGCATGATGAATGTTCTCAGAGAGTTGATAACAATAAATGCATAATAACCCTAGAAGAGCATGTGAGCCTGGAATCAGGAGTGAATTCCAGTTCATATTCATGCACCACGTTGGGAGACCTGACCCCAAGACTAGCACGCCTACTTTCTGTGCTGATTATAGTGCCATGTAGGATTGTCAAGAGAATGAGGTGAAATGACGTGTATGGAAGCCCTTCACACCGTGCCTGGCCTGGGCTGGGCTGATTCTACGTATGCCTAACGCCCCCCACACACGTAACGGTGTTCTGGAACACTCACCTGTTGTCTTTCCATTTCCGCCCACTCAGTCTCCCACTGGATTGGTCAACCACTTCCCTTCCTTTCCTTTTCTTTTGTTTTTTGTTTTTTCTTTAATTTTTCAGATAAGTGTGAGGGTTAGTATCTTGTTACATAGGGAAAAAAGGAATCTTTTACATATAACTCAAGAGGAATTTGGGGTTGATTAATGCATTACAAAACCCAAACATTACCAGTCTAGCTTTTAACTCTCATCTGACTCGATGCCCATCAGGCCAGCAGGAAAAATCAATCCAAAGCGTTGGATAATGTGCCATGAACAGAAAAACTTACTTGCTTATGTTGCTTTTTACCTGGCAACAAGCTTCCTTTTCCTCTTGTGCTAGGTCGTGTCCTTGCCACCCACTGTTTAGCACCGCTACCGTTTTACTGGATGACAAAGCCCTAAATGATTAATGTTCAGGGCCAAATGCCAAAGGTGTGGATTTTCCTTTAGGTGTACTGTTCTCTTAAGAAGTACCTTCAGGGGACGAAGAAAAGGAGCCCAGAGGCAGGGGCATGAGACACCACAGCCAGACCTCACTTTGGGCCTCAGGAGGTGCAGACCAGGTCGGCAAGATGCAGCATCAGGACTTCACTCAGGTTCCAAGAGGCGGGGGAGCAAGAGAGCAGTGAGGAGCCGCCATGCGACTTTACTCCAGCTGGGAAGGAGGAAAGGGGGCATGTGGGTGAATTTCTCAGTCCACACCCAGCATGGTCCAAGAGACCAGCATATAGGATTGACCCCAAGGCAGAGTTTTCAGGGCAAACAGAACAGAAAGCTGAAAACCGCCTACTACTCACAGCACCCTGCAGCCCCGGGAAGAAAACAACGGCCTGAACATCTCTCTCCCACATACCTCTGCCTGCCTAGTATCAGCAGCGAGCACCAAAGAAATTACAGCAGCGAGGGTTGGGTTAAGGAGCAGAATATCTACAGACAGAGAGACTGCCAGAATGAGAAACCACAGAAAGGGACTCAAAATAAATCCAAACAACAGACAAAAAAAGTAAAAGTGATGAGCACAGATGACCCATCAGAAACAGAACTCAGAGCAATGACTGTAAAAATGCTCAGGGAACTTAATGATAATTTCATCAGGGAGACAGCAAACTTAAAGGAAGACATACAAACCATTATAAAGGACCAGAGACAAAGATTACATGAACTGAAATAAAGAATGGAATAAAAGTCACCAAACTAGATGAAATAAAAACACAAAGCAGTGATTTGCAAGGAAAGTTTGCACAAAACACCCAATCAAGACAACAAATCTAAAAAATAATCCAAAACAATGAGAATTATCTGAGGTTCCTTTGAAACAACATTAAATATAAATACATTGGCATTATAGGGCTATCAGAAGGTACACAGGAAAAGCAAGGGATACAGAAGTTTTTGAAAAAATAATGACTGAAAATTTTCCTAACCTGGTGAAGGAAATAAACATCCAAACCCAGGATGCACAGGGAGTCTCAAACAAGATGATCCCAAACAGGAACAATGAAGACACATCATGATTAAAATGGCAAAAGTTAAAGAAAGGAGAAAATTCTAAAAACATCAAGAGAAATGCAATGGTAACTTATAAGGGGACACCCATTTGACTCTCAGCTGATTTCTCATCAGAAACTTTACAGGCCAGAAGGGACTGACAGAAAATATTCAATGTGATAAAAATCAAGGATCTACAACCAAGATAAAAGTATCCAGCAAGGCTAGCATTCAAAATTGAAGGACAGATAATGAGCTGCTCAGACAAGAAAAAGCTAAAGGAGTTCATCACCACCAAACCAGTTCTACAAAGAATGTTAGAGGGACTTCTTTAAGATGGCAGGAGGGGTGGGAGAATGGGTGAAAAAAAGGAAAAGGGATGGAGAAATTTAGTTTGATTTTTACAAGTCAATAATCAAGGAAATATAGTGTATAACATGGACATATAGTCAATAAGGCTGCAGTAACATTGTGTGGTGTTAGATGGGTACTAGATTTGTTGGAGTGATGGGAGGAGAGCTGGGGGGGGTGGGTAAAAAGGGGAAGAAATCAAGAAGTACAAATTCATAGTCACAGAATACTCACAGGGATGTAAAGTGCAGCATAGGGCATACAGTCAACAACACTGTAATAATTATGTGTGGTGTTAGAGGGGAATCGGACATATCGGAATAAGGGTTAATAAGTTATGTAAATGACTCATCACTGTGCTGTACATCTGAAACCGTTATAATATTATAGATAAAATGTCATTTTTTAAAAAAGCAAAAGATTTGAGTAGACATTTCTTTGAAAAAGACATACTGGGCTATCCAGAAAAAAATCCAGCCATAAATGACTCTATTTTTCATATTACATGGCTGGATACTTTCTAGACAGCCCTCGTACAAATGGCCAATAAACAAAGGGAGAAAAATGAAGTAACTTCTGAGTTTTTCTTTAGTAATGATGGTAACTGTTAGCCTTAGCTCAGAAAATGTGTTTGTTTTATTTTGCTAATGCCAACAGTTCAGAGCAGTGGGCAGCTTAGAGACAAACAGCTTTCTCCCTATTCACTTGCAGAATGCTTGGGTGCTTACCCTTTCCATATCCAGGATGCAGCCAAAAAGTAGGTGACTACAGCTGTAGTCCCAAAGACTAATCTGACATATGATTGGAGGGACTACATCTTTGTATTATTGTTCATTAAGAAATTAATAACCAGCAGTCAACAAAATGTTGATCTCCAAATGGGAGACACCTTGGTGTAGAGTATTACCATACACTTCATAGGAAGTAAGCAAAAACAAACAGACAAACAAACAAACAAAACAAGCCTTCGTATTGAGAAGCATGGAGAGAGGGGCAATCTAAGCCATGTGATAATAATTCCTACCAAAATTTGAGGGCCTGCTGTGGGCCTGATACTGTATTGAGCACCACACATACATCATCTTGTTAAATTCAATCTTCCTGATCTGAGTTAGATATATTCTTTCACATTTGCCTTTAAAAAAAACAAAAAAATCTCAGAAAATCTAAGTAGATTGCCCTATATCACAGCAGGGCTGGGATAGAAATTCAGGTACGTTTACTCCAAAGCCCTTGTTTCTAACCACGGCTTGGCTGCAGTCCCTCCCTAGAGTCAAATGAGGCCACGTGAATTATAAGAAAAGAAGTAACTCTCCAGCAGTGGAGAGCCCACTGGACATTTCAACATACGGGTGTGTATTTTTGGACCAGATACTTTTAACCTGTCTGGAATTTTTTTTTTACTCTGTGCATTGGTTGCTATTTTAAAATTTAGGAGCTTTCACATAAAACTCCAGATCTCTGGCTTCGTTTAAAAATAGGAAGATCTTCCAACAAAAGCCTGGAACTGAGGAGCAACCCCTTTCAACAGGGTGTCTTCTTGCCTCTTCACTGGTGTCCCAACTCTTCCTACTCTCGCCCTGGCCCCAGGACCAGCGTGAATGGCCATTTATCAGCAGGCTTGCACTGCTGTTCCTTATTGTATGTAGCCTTAGAAGAAAGTGAACTTTTCTGTGTACTCACAACTCTATCTCAGGCTTTCTTATATCTGGCCCATTTCTTTACTTGTGTTACCTGCTTGCATTTGAGATGGTGACTGTACCCTGGAGCTGAGCAGAAACAGGTGCAAAATTGATTTGTTTTATTTTATTGGAACCAGTTTGCTTGTCCTGAGAGCAGCAACCATGCCTTGATATCTGCTTACCACCTGGGGTTTGCCAGCCTTTGGTGGCCTGAGCGGAGCTCTCCTGGCCACCTTCCTCTGTCTCCCTCTGACAATGCCTCCATCTTTTCTCCTGCTCCCCCAGTGCCCAGCATGCAGTTTGCCAAGGACTTGCTCCTAGTGAAGGAGAAGGAGGGTATCCTGCATGTGCCTATCGTTCGGAGTGGAGACCTGAGCTATGAGTCGTCAGTGCGGTGCTATACGCAGGGCCATTCAGCTCGGGTCATGGAGGACTTTGAGGAGAGGAGAAACGCGGACTCTTCACGGATTACATTTCTGAAAGGGGAGAAAGTAAGTGGACTCACGATTGCTGAAAGATGGAGTTCTCTTCTTCCTATGTAGATGCCTTTATTTGTCCATAGTAACATAATTTAGACAAATTCTGAACATCCTAGGAAGTTTCTTACTAACTGATAATATGTTAAGTAATATCATCTATTCTGTGTGGCTGTCTTCTTAAAAGCAAACACATATGCCATTGGTTGAGCTGGAAAATTTAGATGATGTATAATATTTTAAAAATTTAGTGGAATGAAATAAATGAGACTCCTCTTAAATTGAAACGATGTTAGAGGTGAATATACTCCACAAAGTCACCTAGAGGAGGAAAGGACGATTCCCTAATTCCTGGGCCGCTGTCCAGGGCAACATACCTT
The DNA here is from genome assembly GCA_004026885.1 of Lyroderma lyra. Classification (NCBI taxonomy): domain Eukaryota; kingdom Metazoa; phylum Chordata; class Mammalia; order Chiroptera; family Megadermatidae; genus Lyroderma; species Lyroderma lyra. The sequence goes on along the minus strand of PVJL010000205.1, from coordinate 60,267 downwards.
CTAGTATAGGACCAGTAGTATAGGATCGAATAGGCGGACACTGAGGAAATTCGAGTCAGTAGAGTATTCTCTTGGCTATGTCCACAAAAAGAGATGTACAGGAAGTCCTGAGAAACCCCAATCACTAAATGTCAGACTCAAAGCCTGCAACTCCGTGTATGTCAAAAGTGTATTTTGAATGAGAATCACATTTTTTTTATTTTTGGATCTCAGTTACAGATGGCTGAGTCATTTGTACCCCTTGGTTCAAGGCACATAGCCTTATTGGTCAGTTCAAAGCCCTTCTTTCATTTTGTTTATTCACTCTATTTTACATCAATTCTCCAGTCACATTCTCTTCCCCACCTCGGAGCTCATCAATCTGTTGTGTTTAATGAGTATCTTTTAATCTGTATTTGTTCCTGAAAAATACTGGTTGTTTTGTGTGCATAGTTTTTAATTTATAAAGTTGCTGTTGTGTTCTATCTTTTTCCAACTTTTACTGTGTTTACTCAGCAATGTTTTATTCGTCCATGTCATTTATGTCTACATTTAATCTGCTGCTTGCAACTGTTGCATAGTATGTCATGATGCTTATCTACTACATTTTATCCATCCACTCTCAGCAGTAGACAGTCACCTCCTAACAGCCTGCCACCACTAATAATGGTGCAGTATAAATCCTCATGCATGTTCACTTACAAACGTAAGTGGGAAAGTTTTTGGATATACACTCAGCAGCAAAACTGCTGGACCTGGGCATGCATGTACTTAATATGAAAAGGTAGTGTCAGAGTACCCACCAGAACATCACTAGCAGCACATGAGGGTTGCTATAACCTCTCATCCTCTTCAACATTTAGTCTTATTCATCTTTTGAATTTTTGTTATCCTACTATGCATAAAGTTATATCTCATTTTTTTATGCTTGTTAACTTATTGACTTTCCTCTCATGGAAATTTATTATTTTTATATTTTATTCCTTGTTTACTTATATTGCTGTCTTTTTCTTATTGATTTGCAGTACTGTTGTGTATATTATAAATATAATGTCCTTGCCAATTTTAGATATAAACATTTTTGTCCTATCTATCACTTATCTATTACCTTTGACCATGGTGTTCTTAGTTGAACAGAAGTCTTTGATTTTGGTATAAGCCAGTGTATCAAATTTTTGCCTTATTAGATTAGTCCTTTTCAAATTTAGCATAAGAAGACCTTACCCATCCCAGTTTACCACAGATTCTTTCTCTGTTGGTCTTTACTAACAAAAAAGAGAAAAGTTATAGCTTCCTTCTTTGGGACTCTCAATCTTTTACATAAAAGTCCTGTCTTAGTTATGTATTTTATGAGAATGTTGCTGGTGGCAGGTTGAAACATGTGTTTAAAAATATATACAAATACTATAGATGTTATCTTTAGCTTTGAGTCTGCATGTCTGTATTTGCTTGAAGTTCAAAAGAGGATTATCTGCCTATCCAAGAGACGGTTTGTTATTTAATAAAATTATAAAGAAATACAGTCTAATAGTCTATGTGTTACCTACATGACAATCTATCATTATCCATAAGCACACTTTGGAATCTTCATTTTCTTGGCTTGCTCAGTAATATGTCTTTGGAACTTGTCATTCACTAGAATGTCTTCTTTTAAAGATATCCTGAAGAGTCATACTTTCTTTGGAGAAATTTTGATTGTACGAAAGATGTGGTAGAGGGGATTCCCTGGTGGTATAGTGGCTAGGCTTCAGCGCTCTCAATGCTGCGACCTGGGTTTGATTCCCAGCCAGGGAACTACCCCTCGCCACAGGTGTGGTAGTGGAAAAGGAACATTCTTCAGGAATTTAAAACCAGGTTAGCAAGCCACATAGAAACTTCACAGGGATATTCTCCTCCAATTTAGTGTAATTAGGAACAAGGAGAATGAAACTTCTCTATACTCATGTATCCTATGCAATAGGGTAGAAGAGTGGATTTTAAATGGTTCAACTAAAAATACTCCCACTGATCACATGACTCTACTATCAAGGCTGCTCCAAGATCAAAATATTGTGACCTTATTTTTCATTTTCTCAAGGGTATAACACTCAGTAGAGAATACTCAGTTTGTGAAATACTTGATCAAACAGGGATTTAGATTATATTTAGAGATTTTCATTACTCAGTAATTTTTAGATGAGACACCATTTGGCAGCACATTTGAGAGTTCTACAGCATTTAAAGGTGTCTTTAGCCTAACAGGAGGTCTTTCTAAGTTCTTTATAAGACTTTCCCATTTTTTATAATGGAAAAGGAACCTTATTCAGCTCTCAGGAAATCTAATCCATACGTTAAACCCCCATATCAGAAATCTACCCATCGTAGCGTGTGCAAATATATTGGTCAGCCCAGGCCAAATATGAAAAAGCTCATGGATGTTTCTACACATGCTCTTTAGTGGGCTCTTTTATTGATCTTGTTTACTTATAACTCATGACCAATAATTTAAAATGGTTTGGAACGTTCTCATACAAGCCTCCACATGTATGTAGGTCCCACTCAGGCATGCACTGTTAGCTATAAACATTTTCTTTTATAAATGAAGCAATTTGGATCCTTTACATTGGTGTCAACTCTTTGATGCTGCAAAGAAGAAAAATAAAGCCAAGCAAGTTACTGAGATCTTGCTGCAAATTTTAATCTGTTTTGTGTCATTTGTTCTAGATGAAGAACTGTACTATTTCCATCCATGATGACCCCATATTTGAGCCTGAAGAACAGTTCAGGGTCTACCTTGGCCATCCTCTTGGAAACCACTGGAGTGGAGCCAGAGTTGGAAAGACTAACATGGCCACCATCACTATATCCAATGATGAAGACGGTAACGGTTCCTCTAATGCAGATTGAATGCACGTTATGTTTACTAAAAATGCAATCATAAGTGTTTTGAAGATGAAAGTGCTACAAAAGTGCCTACTGATAACCATCCCGAAATATTTATATAAAATGTTGGCAGCAAATGAACACCCTCTACCCAGCTCCAGTAGGTTTATAGGTATTTTTAATCTCATTATTCCCTACCACGCTGCCAAGAGATAAGGAATGAGTATGATTAAAAGCTAGGACAGAGATGCTAAGACAGAACAAAAAATCAAGTCACTACAGTTCAGGAGCAGAATTGGAAATACAATTCGAATCAGTTGAATCCAATGAACTGATTTAAGCACTGCCACCTTCCAGGAAAAGTCTAATTCCTCAGTTTTCTCCTATTGACTTGGCCTACTAATCTAAGAAAAGAAAAGGAAAAAAAACTTAGATTCTTTAGTCAGGTACCATTCTTTCATAAACAGTGACCTAGATACCAGGAAAAACAAAATCTCTTCCAAATTGGGATATAATTGTGCTATTAAAATAGATATTCTAATGACTGAATGCATAATAACATTACAAATAATAATAGCTATTTTTATTGAGTATTTATTGTATGTAAGAACTATGGTAAGCATATCATCTTAATCATTTAATCTTAATAGTAATTCCTTGAGGTAGTTGTTATTACTCCTATACACGTTTTATAGCTGAAGGAATCAGCAAATTTATATAATTTATGCTCTTAGTTACAGAAATATAAGCAGCAAACCTGAATGTGAACTTTATTTTGTCAGATTCTAGAATCTACCTGAGAGTCAGTGAGACTCTTAAAGTTTCCAATGTAAAATAAGGGACTAATTTGAACATTGGCTAAAATAAGAAAGCCAGCCTTAAAGTTGAATTATTCCTTTACTCAAGGAAACTCAGGTTCAAATCCTGCAGTGAAACTCTGCCACTCACACCAAACACCCAATGATTGAAGCCCGGAAGGGTAACAGATCCACGCTGGGTTACAGTGACACTCCTAAGTTTCAGCGAACATTCTTTTTAAAAACTATGAAGTCTCATATGAGGCTTATCTTTTACAATTAGAAAGAATTGACTTTTTGACAAGGAAAGAGAGGAATGAACTTAGAGACTCTACAAAATGCTGCAAAATTTTATAATATATTAAAAATTGGTATAAAATGTATAACTGCTCTCAATTTTTTATTTTATTCTCTCTACCACTACTGCCGTGCCCTACCTCATGGAAATATAACAGAAAAGAAAGCATAATTTGAATTTTTTCATAAACATTATTATATTATTAACCATATCCTAGCAATGACAATAGTACCTTAAAGTAGATTGTGTTAGGAAGCCTTGTGTTCTTGAATTATCATTTAGCTATTCACTAAAACTACCTCTTCTTAACTGTGAGAAATTAGGGAAATTAAGGCAGGGGGGAAAGTGAGAGCTCTAAGAGAGAGGATCCAAAGGACCAGAGATGAGAGATGAATTTGGTAAATTTAAGTCATATATTAATGAAATAAAGCATAACTTTAGAAATTCACATATCATAAATGAAAAGGAATTGATTCATGAAGTCAATTGACAGATATTTATCAGTTGCATACTATATTTAAGTCCCTTAATTAATTGTGCGAATTTTAAAACATTCTGTGAGTTGCAATACCTAGATGGAAACTTGGACATCATGAATTCCAAAGTCCTTAAAAATATTTTCCCCATTCTATATTGTTTTTAATAAGAAACATATGAGAAAAAAACTACAAAATCACATAAAAATTCCTTTTTCCCAAGCATTGCTTAAGGGTAAATACTGATTGATTTTTATGACTGCAAATCATTTTGCCTTTGTACTGTTAACTGTGAAAAACTCCTTGTTGTCATTAGAAGGTGTTTTTGTGGAATTCAGAATCCTTCCTGCTTTTCTGATTTGTTGTCTCCCTAACCATGACTCCTCAGCCCCCACCATTGAGTTTGAAGAAGCAGCATACCAAGTCCGGGAACCTTCGGGGCCAGATGCCACGGCCATTCTGAACATCAAGGTGATTCGCAAAGGAGATCAGAACAGGACGTCCAAGATCCGCTGTAGCACTCGGGACGGGTCTGCCCAGTCTGGTGTGGATTATTACCCAAAGAGCCGCATCTTAAAGTTCAGTCCTGGTCAGTGAATGCCAGTTCCCACCTGTAAATGTTATTTGATAGAGAGCCCAATCTCTTATATTTGAAGAAAGGAACTAGTAAAACAAAAATGAAAGAGCAAGGCGGTAGATTCAATATCATGAAGTATTTATTAAGCACACATTTGAGATTGCAGGAGTCTTCAAAATATTTAATTAATAAAAATGGCGTGGAAAAAGAAAAAAATAGTTCCCTTAGTTCAGAACATTTTTGGTTTATTTAAAAGAATTTGTTGATGTTGGTAGCCTATGATTTGGTTGCGTGATAGGAACACTTGATTTAAAAAATATATGCACGATGGCCATCAGTCGGCAAACATTGTACAAACAGCTGTGCTGGCCCCTGTAGGCTGCAATTACTAAAATCCAGAAGGCACAGTCTCTGTGCTCAAGTGGTTTGATATCTACTAGGAAACAGTATACCCTATTATGAAGTTTCCAGCAAAGGTTTATCTAGACAGTGTGTTGGAGACAAGTAAGGGAAGAGCGAAAGATGGGATTGAGGTCACAACTAGCTGTTTACGTGATGTATTATTTTGATGGGAGGAGTGAGACAGAGAAGGGGTTCAATTGTGTGCTAGGTTTTTTTCACAGAACTTTCTGGAGCAGTGTAAGATGTAAAAGCTAATGTAGACAATGGCATCATTTGTGATGCAGCCAGAAGTGTGCAATGCAACAGTGTTAAAAGGCCCATTCAAAGATGTCTTGGCAGGTGGTGCGAGAAAACGACTCCTCAGAAGTGACTTTGCAAGGTCTTTATATGTCTCTCTCACCCCCGCCCCCCTAGAGCTTTAAAGGGCTTTCAGCTCCATCCTGTGTGTGTCTGCTTGGTGCTTGCTGGCAAGGTGGGTGACCTTCCTCTACGTGTGCCCAAGGACCTCTCTTCTGAGTGTCTTACTTCCTCCTTTCCTCCATAAGAATCTGGAGAAAAGATAAGACTTAGAAGTAACCCAGCCCAGAAGTCTGGAGGAGAGGAGCAAGGGAACTTTAGCTACCAGCAAGGATATCTGCACCTTCAGAGAATCATTTTGCAGAAAAGAAAGGGGGTTTTAAGGCTCTAACCCACCCCCTCTAAGGCCAGCAAACTTTCACATTATTATCTTTGTGGTGACTGGCCTGCCTGGTCGGTTGCTTTGAGCTATTTCTTCTTCAGAGGCAGCTTTGAAGGGCGTCTGTGCGTGCTGGTACACACAGCTACATAGAAGCTTTTGCCTAAGTGTAAGGGGAAAGAAAATTTAAGCAAAAAAAAAACCCTCATAAACAGGGAGGAGTGTATTTTGGATCATAGATTTTTATTACTACCAGCTACTGTCAGGCAGGGGCCATTAATCCTCACAAGGTGTTGAATAGTAAATCTGCAATTCTAAGCCTCTACCACAGGTGGAATTTGGTCTGCAAAACAGATTCCCTGCTTGAGATGGGGCTAATGTGATTGGCAGTCTCTGCATTTTTAGAAAACTTCCAAGGAAAGGATACATTTAACAAAACGTCCAGGCAGTGCCAACTTCCACTGTCTGAGGAAGGTCACCTAACAAAGACATTTGTTTTCTTTTTGTTTTGTCCTTGGTGAAGGTGTGGATCATATCTTTTTTAAAGTCGAAATCCTGTCCAATGAAGACCGGGAATGGCATGAATCTTTCTCCCTGGTCCTTGGCCCCGATGACCCAGTGGAAGCAGTTCTTGGGGATGTGGCCACTGCCACAGTGACGATCCTAGACCAGGAGGCAGCAGGGAGTCTCATATTGCCGGCACCACCCATTGTGAGTTTCTCGACCCAAAGGGTTGCTGCTTTTGTGTCTTAGTGACTGGTAGGTGAGAGGTGGAGAGAAGTAGGACTTCTGGTGCTATTCCTCTTCATTCTTCTAACTCAGTGGTTCTCAACTGGGTACAGTCTTGTTCTCTCCCCCCACCAACTTTCCCAGCTTCAACCACGACCTTGGTGGGACGTTTGGCAATCTCTGGTGACATTTGTCATTGTTATGCCTATAACACTAAGAACTATTAACATCTAATAGGTAGAAGCCAGAAGTGCTGCTAAACATTGCACAATGCATAGGACAGCCCCATGACGAAGAATTATTTGGCACAACTGTCAATAGTGCCAAGGAGGAGAAACCCTGTTCTGACATAAGAATAAGACCTAACTATGTCAATACCTTAGTCTGATAAAGACAGAAAGTACAATACAATTGATCTCATTTCTTTTATGGGACCTAGAAGAGTAAAACAAAGTAATGCTACCCATATATATTATCCTAAAAACTGGCCACACACATAGAATTAAGAATCTGTAGAAATATAGTACCATAGTTACCAATTTGGTATAGAATGAAAGCACTGACTTTCTCCAATTAGGAGGAAAATGCCTAGACGTTGCCGAGGGGATTTTAACCCAAAATAATGAAGCAGTCAGAATAAGTCTTCTAACCTCCCCTGATTAACCTCATATAAAAGAAAGATTATTTCAAAATGTGTCTCTTATTTGACCATGGAAGAAATACACTGTCTTTATTTACTCTTATTTTGCCAAATGTGCTATGTATACCATTAACAATTTAAGCGAGTGGCCACCATTCACAATATATCTTTGATTTCAGTGTGCAGGAAAATAAAAGTATTTTTACATGAGTGATAGAGCTCTGATTTAGGAATGAGATTAATAAGATAATAAAACGTTTAATTCAGGCAGTAGGAGGATCTTCACTACTACTAAAGGTCTGCAGTATCTTTGAGGAATGCCCTGCAAAGAAAGCATCGCAATCTTCTTTTGTATTTTCAAGAATCCATGTGGAGCCGAGCCCTGGCTGAAGCTTTGTTGTTCCTTTGCAGGTTGTCACACTTGCTGACTATGACCATGTGGAAGAGGTGAACAAGGAAGGAGTCAAGAAATCCCCCTCCCCAGGCTACCCGCTGGTCTGTGTCACCCCCTGTGACCCTCATTTCCCCAAGTATGCTGTCATGCAGGAGCGCTGCAGTGAGGCTGGCATCAACCAGACGTCTGTGCAGTTCAGCTGGGAAGTGGCAGCCCCCACTGATGGCAATGGGGCCCGGTCTCCCTTTGAGACCATCACTGACAATACTCCATTCACCAGTGTCAACCACATGGTAGGTCCAGGGGTCGGGGCCTGGTTGTCTCTTTGTTCCTCTAATGTCATTAAATCCTTTAAGGTCTCTACATTTGGAATAAAATAAATAACTGAGAAGTTCCACACAGTCCACACAGTCTTTTTATCCTTATACAGTAAACTCTGTGTTAACTGGCACTCTGAAGCAACTGGCAACATTTTTTTGCCAATTGATTGAGTTCCAGTTAACGAAAAGTCTACGTATATTTTTGCAGCATCTACCAGTCCCCGTGGGTGCTGGTTAACTGCAAGTCTCCTGGGTGTAAGAAAAGTAATACCTTGTATTAGAACGAGAACTTAAACAATCTGTCTACAAGTCTGGATTCTGCCTGTTTTTAACTATGTGATGTTAGGAGGTTACTTAACCTCTCTGAGTCTGTTTCCTGATCTGCAAAATCATACCTCTTCCACTTAGCCACTTGACAAGGTCATTGACAAATCAGATACAGAAGTGACCTATAAATGGTAAAGTAAGTCAGAGATTCCAGGTAGGAACAATTAATGATTAGTATTTTTTTTCACATCTCTTCAATCATTTCCATCAGTAGTAGGACATAAACTCCTTAAGGACATGAAGCAAGGGTTCTACCACATTTGTATGTCTCAAAGCAGCCAGCACATTGATGGCACATAGTAGGGCCCAGTTATTAAGTGAAAGGATAAAATTCTTAGGAAATACTGGGAATTTTAGGAAGCCCAGTGGGAGAACACGACAGTTCACAGCGCAATTACCGTACTCAGTGAGGAAAACAGACTAACACCTCTGCCCCCACCAGGGGGCCGTGCACTGCAGAGACTGCTCATCACACCCATGAAGTTCACTCTCTTCAGAAAGCTAGCTGAAAGCAGTGGAGATTCAGGCTCAGCCCAGTATCTGGCGTGTTGTAAGAACTCCATGATTTTTGACTGAAATTAGTGTGCTTAATAATTTTGGAACTCAGAGATTTCTTTCAGACTGAGTTCACGTGATTTTCCCTATTCGACTCACTTATCAAAGTGAGTTTGTCCTCACTTTGATAAGTACCTCGCTTGAATGGGATAATGCTGGAGGAAAGCTGTTAGACATAGACAGGAGGCTTTGGATAAAGTGGGGTTGCCCATGGCCCTTGCCTTTGACACAGCTTTTTCAGAAAGGCTACAAGATCGATTCTTTTGTAACATTACCTACCTCATTTAAATTATCTCCTCTAATATTAAAAAATGTAAATAGCAAGACCTAACAGCTTACTGTTTCACAAGTATCTAATTCTCTGTTCAACAAAACCATGAAGGGAGTTTGCTCTGATTTGAGCCAAAATTACATTTTTTAGGAGGTACCAACTATATGATTTTACTTTATATTTCAGTTTTCCTTCTTGTGATGAATTGGTGACTTTTACCCCAGTTTCCTTTGTTCTATCTTTATTTCTTCAGTTATTAGTTTAGTATCATTGCATTTTATGCATTTTGGTAAGATGCCTCTAATTCCTTTTGAACTAAATCCATGTATAAATAAATAAATAAAGCGTTGGCAGCTAATTAAAAATTTTTAATGGAAAAATCTTCTTTAATTTTTAATAGACTTCAAAGAAAATTGTTTTCATGGGTAGAATTTATAAGTTTGTATGTTTGCTTTGTGGGAGGTCTACAGCACACAGAAATACTAATTAACTATTCCTGTTATGTACTCCCCTATACATATGCAGACGTAAACTAAAGAGTTCTGATAACTTACATTGCCTCTGCATAGATTGAGTTAAGCACCCTTATAGCTTCTGTATGTCTGGGAGTATGGAAGAATCTGTAGAAAGGCCTTCAAAGGCCAATAGGTATCAGAAAAAGCTAAGTTCTCAACTTCAAGTTGCATGTTATTTTAAACCTTGCAATGCGTGTGGTCATTAGGTGAGGGCTGGAGGACAGACAGCAGTAGAAAGGAAAGAAAAATAAGGACTCCTCGGAAAGGAGAACCTCTCCTCTGTATTCTGACATCATGTTCTCAACAAGTGACTTGGAGGCTAGTGACTCTTGCTGAAAGGAATGAGAACCAGTTGAGTGATCCTTAGGCTGAACCTAACACCTAAAAAGAACTGTACTGTCACTGGTAATCAGTCATCTCTGGGCTCCTGCTTCATATCTGTCTACTTGCTCATTGTCTGAGTCACTCACTACCTTAGGCTAAATGTACTCACTGCTCTGTCCGTAGCGCCTGGCTCCTGGTAGACAGTCACGACTTACGTGGTGAATGAATAAGTAGATGGATAGAACAGATGGATGGATGGATTCAGCATTACCTTGTACCAAGAGGATGCAATGTAAAGAGCTGTTCAGCTAGTGTACACATGTCTGAAGTGCTTTATTCTTCCCGGTAGGTCCTGGATAGCATTTACTTCAGCCGGAGGTTCCATGTACGTTGTGTGGCAAAGGCCGTGGACAAGGTGGGCCATGTGGGAACCCCCTTAAGGAGCAACATCGTTACCATTGGAACAGACAGTGCTATCTGCCACACCCCAGTGGTGGCTGGGACAGCGAGAGGCTTCCAGGCTCAGTCCTTCATCGCGACCTTGAAATACCTGGATGTCAAACACAAGGAGCATCCAAACAGGTCAGACAAGTGGTACATGCCACAACAAGAAGGCAGAGGGCTATTCTTTTTGTGTTTTTTAGGTGGACAGATAGATGACTGATACTTTGGCAAAATAACAACAGTGATGATGAATGCTTCAGAAAAGGTTTAATTTCTTTAAAGCCCCCCTAAGATCTGGCCTCTTGACTATCCTAACCTCATTTCCCTCAACTTGTCCTGGTCACCTGCCAGTCCACCCACAGAGATTCACGCGTGACTTCCCCACGGCTTCAAACTCCTATAGGTGGCATGCTGCTGCCATACTCTACCCCTGAGTCCAGTTCTCCGCCACCCTCTTCCACTCAGTGTAGTGATAGCTGAGCCTCCTAGTATACCCAGCTCATGGCTCTTCTGGGAACTTTTCCATTGTCTCCTCCAATGTAATCTGGAAGCTTCTACTTCCAGCTCTTGTGGCACCCATGTGCCTCTTTTAGAGCATTATCATCATTTCTCTCTCTGTCTCCACAGTAGATGGTGAGGACAAGGACCATGGTTATTTATTTTGCATCCCCTCTGCCTAGGACGGTGCTTCTTGGCACTTATGTGTAACTTGCCAACTATCTAGTGAGCAAATGAGTAATAACTCTGAGTAAACTATAAGTCACTGGGCAGATGTGCTTTTATGTGTTTTCCTGTGCCACCGTGATTTTGGTAAAAGATGGGTAATTTTATTTTTGTGTAACATAAAAAAAATGTATGTTATACGTATTGATTAAACCTCATAGTACTTACCTGTTAGCCTTTATGAGCAACTGAGGCAGTTTGTTTGCATGGGAAAAAAACAGATTTGAATATGGAGCCAAGCAAATGCCAATCCTTCTTTTGTCCTAACAGAATAAAATTTGTTTTTGTTATAAAGCAATAATGGAAGTGCCCAGGGTACCACTGACCCCTTCCTTGCAAAAGAGCCATCCTGTTCACATTCCAAAATTCTAATTCCTCTTATAAATGTGGGTCTTAGCTCTGAGAGATAAGCTGTAGAAACTCAAAACACACCTCAATAAACATCCTGAAATTTTAAACCTGCGCAATGAATAAAATGAATCCCGTAAGTACAGTTCCATCATGGTGCAGCCTTAACCAATATTTATTAAGTTTATATTTTATTTAGAATTGTAGACCAAATGCTCTGGAGAAACAAAAGAAGTGAAGAAAATGGTCCTTGTCCTCAGACTGGGGAGGCAAGATAAACTGAGTCTGAAAACATACAAGAAATAGCAGCTGATGTAAATAAGCTACAGAATTGCTGGCACAAAGTCCCCCAAATGCTGAGGAATGTAGAACAAGGGAGAGCATATTGCAGGTTGAGGTCAGAGAGGGCCAATGTGTGGCGTTGCTAGCAGGTGAATGGAGAGAGGGGAGAAGGAGGTCTTTCTGTTGACGGGGGGATAGTACTATTTCTAAGACGTTTTCCTAGAAGGGATATTAGCCTTAGAATTTAAGAGCTCAATCATGTCTTTTGGCGTAAGTACTTTTAAAACTATCAGTGTTGATGCTCCCCAACCTCCATAGACACTCACTGTGACAGAGAAGGGGAGCAGTCCCTCAGCTTTAGCTCATAAGGAAAAGAAGCTTCCATTTAAAGCAAAAGAAAGCTTTAAAGTAATTTGTGGTTGTAATGTTATTTTTCCTTGTATAGGAAGAAAAAGATCTATGATCCTTGATTGCTCTAAGTCCTGAGTCTGGAGGATGTTTTACCTGTATTCATATATGATACCCTCATGTTGGGAGAGAAATCTTACAGGGAAATCATTAGCAGGGGAATGGTAAATGTATTGGTGAAGACAAGTTGGGTTTTGAGAAAAATGTACCATAATAACTGTTGATAGCATGCGCCTAAACACTCATTTCTGCCCTTGTTTCCCTTAGAATCCACATTTCAGTGCAGATCCCACACCAGGATGGAATGCTGCCCCTTATCTCCACCATGCCCTTGCACAACTTACACTTTCTATTATCCGAGTCCATCTACAGACACCAGCACGTCTGCTCCAATCTTGTCACCACCCGTGATCTGAAAGGCATCTCAGGTGAGGGAGGAGTTCTGTGCTGGCTTTCCCTTTCCAGCCCAGCCCAGTGACCCTTATGGATCTGGCTAAGTGAACGCTGTGTTTCATGTTTTCCAGTGCTCACCATCTGCATGATTAGTTTCCTTCTTAGCAGGTGGCCAGACCTAGGCAGCTCAGACAATGACATGAATGGGAAAAAACAAGGACTTTGGAATCAAAATGACTTAGGTTTAGACCATTAGAGAGCTCGCTATACAACTGAACAAAAATAGCTGGACCTCTCTGAGCCACTCTTTTCTGATCTATAATGTGAGGAAACAGTTGGTACCAATGAAGGTGAGGATGAAATTCGTTGACATTTTTAAAGCACAGACATGGTAAATTTTAGTTCTTTTCCTCCCCTCCAGTGAGCACGTTTGGATCTGTGCCCTAACATCCCATTATCGCTGCATCTTTAGAAAGCTCAAGTGCAGATGTTACATGTTATAGGATGGGTTCTCCAGGAGTGGGAGCAGAGATGGAGTTGGGGGTACAAGATGTTTATTAGGGATAAACATCTGTGAAAAGCCGGATTGGGCAGGGAGAAGTCGAACTGCGATGCAGTCTGACAAAGCCACCCCCAGTTTTCAAGGAGCTCTGGAGAAAACCCATCAGTCAGATTCATCCAGTTCCAGTCCCAAGTGACAGACCTTTCTAGCCCATGGGGCTCGGTTATGGATGCAGCTGCTGGAGCAAAGCTGTGACCTTGGGCTGTGCAGCCCATTCAGACCTCAGGGAGCTGACACCTGAGGTGGCGCCTCCCCGTGTTCACCACAGCAGACATTTGACTTTACAAAGGATGCTCTCCAGCTCCATGTCCCTTAGCAAGTGCACGTCCATATGTTCTTTCAGATTTATTAAGCATCACTGTTGGTATAGTAGGAATTCGTTGAGGATAAATTATTTGTAAATCACTGAGCTACACATGAAAGTTTAATTGGTCCACATATAGGGCTAGTGAAGGAAACACACTATGTTTGTAGGCTGTACCTTTGCACCTCTTCCTACGTAAACACAAATTCAACTCATGGTAATTGAGATTCTATTTCTTGTGGGGCAGGGAGTTGGGTGCTGCTGTCAGACATTCTAAGAAATGCATCAGCTCTTTTAGAACACATAGTTGCTTATAATACTGAAAAATCTTAACCCTAATATTTTAAAATTGTTTCTGTATTTAGCTGTCTGCTGCATAAAGGTCTTCCTTAATTTAAAACAGTTCAGTTGCTTGGCAGCATTTGATCCAGTAATTTTTGCCTATAGCAAACATGGTTTAGTCAAGCATCATTAGTGAGCTATTTACTCATTAGCACCAAATTAAGACATTTTTCCCAAGTGTTCAGAAATGGGGGGAGGGCAGGGGGTGATAGTCAGATGTTCAGTTGTTGGATTTCCATAAAAGCTATTTTTTTAAAAAAATAGATCTTTAAAAAAATAATAACTCATCAACAAATTATCCATATAGTAAATCCATTTCTTCAAGGACTAATTGTGAAGCATAGAACCAGACTTGCCAAGTGTGACAAGTGTGTTTTCTTTTCTGAGATGCTCAGGGCCACCAAACCCTGACTTCTTCCTTTATGGCAGTGGTTCTCAACCTTCCTGATGCCGCAACCCTTTAATACAGTCCTCACGTTGTGGTGACCCCCATAAAGTTATTTTCGTTGCTACTTCATCACTGTCATTTTGCTACTGTTATGAATCGTCATGTAAGTATCTGATATGTGTTTTCCGATGGTCTTAGGCGACCCCTGTGAAAGGGTCGTTCGACCCCCAAAGGGGTTGCGACCCACCGGTTGAGAACCGCTGCTTTATGGTATCCTTTGTTCACCTGTTCACCCCGGGTTCCCACGGCCCCTTAGAGGAGTCTGTGAGCCCAGTCACTAAGAATTCAGGGCAACAGGCAGTTAACGAGGCCCTTTCTCCCAGTGCTGCCTGCATGTGCTTGGAGCCCTGGCTTGCTCTATTAATAGTCTCAAAAGGAGGGAAAGCTCTCTCCATATTAAAAGGATGTGTCTCTTCTCCCCACCCAGCTTCTGGGCAGCAAGCAAGTGGCAAGTCTGCAGACTGAGTTACTATTCCTTGTCCCTCCCTCCCCTTCAGAGGCAGGGTTCCTGGATGACTCAGTCTACGGCAGCACAGCCCTGGGGCCTGGCTATGATCGCCCCTTCCAGTTCGACCCCAGCGTGCGGGAGCCCAAGACCATCCAGCTCTACAAACACCTGAACCTGAAAAGCTGTGTCTGGACCTTTGATGCTTATTATGACATGACCGAGTTAATTGACGTCTGTGGGGGGTCAGTCACTGCCGACTTCCAGGTGGGTGCTCCAGGGGCTTAAGGCCACGTGCACCTGTGTGCCATATGAAATGAAACCTGTTTGTGAAGCAGTTCAGTTAGCATTTTGCATTCAGTGGCCTCCAGAACTAGGCCATCTAAGGGAGTTTTCCTTATAAGTCCCTCAGGTGACATCTTAGTAGCATCCTGGCTAGAGAGAGCCTCCCAATGTCCTCCTAATCAATTAATTGTAAAATTAATGTGGAAAATGTTCAAATTAATGTGGAAAAATTACTCTCTGGCACAGACATTTACATGAAATCTAATATTTACTTCTCTGAGTATATATGTTCTTTCCTCTGGATACATTTTGGAAAGCCTAAAAGATTTACATTTGATGGGAGATATATTACTGAGTATGTGTGTCCTCTTCCCCACAAGGGGGAAATGAGTCAAAATGACAGGTGGTGCACCCTGCCTTTCAGAAGATAAATAGAATATTTTATCCTAAGAATTACAGAGAAAGAATTGTTTACAACACCTTGATTTGATATCTATTCCAAGCCAACAACCTTTGTAAAAATAGACACTTTTTAAATAATCATTAAACATTAGTGACAAAAGAAAATGTTATAGCAAGAAGCCATAGTCATAGGAGGGCATTTATATCAAAGGGACTAGGCTAACGCACACTCATGGAAAAAATAATTTTAAAGCAGGTTCTACCCAATTATGAGCCATTATCTCAATGAAAAAATTACGTTTGGTCTTCATTTCAAATCGGTTCAACCACATTGAAAGGGGGAACTTGTGGAGGGACTTAGGATAATCACTCTGGCAAAGTGTCTCTAATTAAAATTTGTTTTGGTTCTTTGTAATGCCTCTTATTTTTGGTTAACTCTCATTTTGTATACACTACTGCCCTCTACTGAATAGAATTTTCAGGTATTCTTAAGTTTTGGTCTCTGCAGTTGTACCAGTGTACTTTTGAAAATGCAAAACTAATTCATTGGTTATTCCTCTGACTCCTCAAAAGTTAGTATTCTCTGTTTTTTGTGATTTTACTTCAATTACATTTTTGGATATTTTTGCTCAGAATATGCTTAAAACTTTGAAAGACAAGGCTCTTATTATATATGTCTCACTTTTAAACCAACACACACACAAATATATATATACACACACACACACACACACACACACACACATATATATATATATATATATATATATATATATATATATATATACACACACACACACACACACACTTAGAACCAAGCTCTAATACATATTTTTCTCTATCAAGTGTCTGCAGACTTGGATGAGATGTAGCCTCTCTGAACCTCATCTGAAATTGTCACTCATCTCAAAATAGGAAGGCATTTAGCACAGTGTCTCGCACCAAATAGGTATACAGTAAATATTTGTCAGGGTTGTTTTCCTTTTTTAAAGATTAGCAGGTAATATGAAGATTAAAGGAGAATAAATAGTACTAAAGGAGGGAAAGTAAATTTTGCCAGTCAATTAGAGAAGTTACAGAGCTTCTAATGTCAACAATCATGAGACTAGGACAAGTGTATATAACAAAGCATATGGAGATAGATCATGGTACGAAAAACCCAGATAAAATCTGAAAATTTTCTAAAGAAAACAGAATAAGGCATTACAGAAGAGATTTTGAAATGAATATGGAATTAGTAGAGTCTTTTGAAAAACTTAGAATCAAAATTTAAATCCCTGACAATATTGAATATGAAAAATTCTTTAGAAAAATAACATTTTGATGTCCTACATATTGATAAAGCATTTGGTTCTTTCCTTTAATTATCCATGGAAACACTTTGCATTGTATTTTCAAACAAAAGAAAAATATAAAATATAAGTTCCATAGTATATTGTGATATTTGGCCAATGAAAAAATAAAATTGTTTTACACAAAGCTTTTTGTTACAAAAGAATATATATTTATGAAGGAAAATATAAAACACTTTTAAAAGTGAATAAATCAGTTCCCCCACTCATACATACATACACAGTTATTAATAGCTTCCCTATGAAACCTTCTGCTCAGGGTATAGCTTTCCAACCAATTTCTGTTCATTGCATAGTAAAATAAAAATTATTGATCCAAATTAATAGCACTGACAGGAACCCCCTTCGAAGAAGTGTTCTGTTGGAAGTATGACATTCTGCCTTTTCAAAATTATTTCAACACAGCGTAATATGAGATGGGAAGTTATATGCAGCTCTGGGATATCTATTGGTAACTTTCCTAAGAGTGAAATCCAAATCCCATTGACCTGTGTTCCTGGAGCTGTGACTACTCACTGAATCGTCCAAGTCACCCAAACATCCAAATTTTAGCTTCTTCCCAACATGATTGACTTAGGCTCTCCTGCAGGTCACTGGAAATCACAGTCAGCAAGGGACTGTGTACTGACAGTAGATCCCAGGTCTGTCCAGTCAGTCCTTGAGTAATAACTGAAATCTCAGCCAAGGCTTCTAGCAATTCTTACTTGTCAAAGGTGTTTTTGTTCAAGTACCACCTCCTCAGAAAAGCCTTCCTAGATTACCCTACCTACTAAGCATCCTGGCCACTTCCCATCCCTTTATTTACTTTATTTTATAAATTTATGTATCTTCTTTACTAGACTATAGGTCCCATAAAGACAATGATTTGGGCTTTTTCCACTGCTGAAGACCCAGCTCCTAGCCTGATGCCTGCCATAGTTGTGGGCACTTGATTCATAATTATTAATAAATGAGTGACTAAATGAGTGAGTAAAGATTGAACCAAGATGTGATGATGGTACGCCTTTTTAACCCAAGGAAGACATAACCCTCCCTATGTGCATACCTTTTGCCTGGCAGGTGAGAGACTCTGCTCAGTCGTTCCTGACAGTGCACGTGCCTCTCTATGTGTCCTACATCTATGTGACAGCTCCCAGGGGCTGGGCCTCCTTGGAGCACCACACCGAGATGGAGTTTTCCTTCTTCTACGACACTGTTCTCTGGAGAACAGGTATACCCATTGACATTTTAACTATTCCTACCTTATGCTCCAGTAAGACTACAAGGAAAATATAAGTAGTGATTTTCAACAGTAGCTGCGTTCCTCATCCTATTGTCCTTCATGCAGTCAAAGGACAGCTATGTGAAATCTGGAAAGTGGACAGATCTGTGACTCCTGAGTAAGAATGGTGTCCATATATGTTGATGCTAGAAGGCCTCTAGGGCTGAAGAATTCAGCCCAGCTAGCTAGGAGCTCGGAGTAGAGAGGACAAGTGACAACGGGCCCTAGAGTGCCCATCAGGACTTCAGAGGAGTGTGTGTTCTTTTGGAACATGATTATGTTCATTCTTCTTTTAGCTAAAAATGACATGATTTGTGTTGTTTAAAGAGCAAAAAGGGTCTTCAAATCAGATGCTTGGAGATGGAAAAATACTTGGCCCACTTTAATCATTACGCCTGGAGTTTGCTCTTTTGCTGCATTCTTAGAAGCAGGGACTTTAACCCTACTATCACTTTAATAATTTTGATGCTGAAATTTTTAAATGACCTTCACCTCAGGCTCGTCTCTGGATTGGTGACAGGCCCTCAGGTGGGAGCTCACACCTCACTCACGTCTCCCCCGCCACCTTTTCTCACTACTACCGCATGAACACACCTTAAAACTCCATGATTCTCTCCTCCATTTACTTCAATGGATCTTTTGATTTTTTTCTCCTATTTTTAGTGTCCAGTACTTCAAAAATTACCCCCAACTCAATTCCCCTACTCCTACTTCTCTCATCCTTCTTCTTCTCCCTCCTGAGAGGTGATTTAACTTGATCTGAGGCAGAGATACTGAAAAGCTGCAGGAATTTTCTTTAGATAGGACCTCATCTTCAATCATGAAAGGTACAGTCCTCCTGTTAAATGATTTAAGCTCAAATCATGTATTTGCTTTATATTTCTCACAGGAAAATAACTTCAGGAAGGTCTCATACCTTGGGTTAGATAATTCCTTGAGCTTTTGTTTTATTTTATTTGTTTTTTTAACTTTCCCCTACCCTTTTGTTTACCCTAATTACTTCGGTAGCCATCTCCTGAGGACAAGGACATTCTTTTGCACATTGCAATGGCATCACCACATCCAAGATATTTGGCTTGATCTAATAATATGAAGCCCCTATTCAGATTTCCTCCCGTGTCCCCCAAATGGCTTTTTCCCCCTACTTGTTTTATTAGTTTATATTTACTTATATTTACTGAACTCATTGGGTATCATGATTGCAATTGACCTTCCTAAAGCTACACAGTTCACTCATGTCATGCCATTATAAGTGGCCCTCTAAGCTAACCTTTAATCCTTCTTTGGTTTGAATACTAAATGCAGTCACCAGGACTTTGTTTGTGGTTCTATTAAGTCTTAAAAGGTGTCTTGGTGAGGGAAAGAAAATACACTGTGAAGCAGATGTGCTGTAACCACATGCTAGCATAGAGTTGATAGTAAGAAGTTTTAAGAACCATTTTTTCCCAATCAGTGGGCTGTGTGGGGCCCTGCAGCTGCGTAAGTGGCACTTACAGGTAGAAAGAAACTATGTCAAGGAGAATGGAACTGTAAAAAAGAACAAAGTTGAATGAAGTATCCTACAATTTTAATTGATAAACGTCTCTAAATAGACTGTATATTCATGTAAATATGCAAATTTTTTCTTAAGTTACATTCAGATAAATGTGTATGTCTACTTAGAGGTGTCACTGGGATAACTCACACATAGGTACCTGTCTAGGAGGTCTTCTCTGTGCCCTAACTTGATTGTTGTGTGTATGGTTGCCCGCCCAGGGATCCAGACAGACAGCGTGCTCTCTGCAAGGCTTCAGATACTGAGAATCTACATTCGAGAGGATGGCCGTCTCGTTATTGAATTCAAGACCCATGCCAAATTCAGAGGTAATGACAGTGCTGGGGTTTTTTTCCACTTTTTATTAAGAAATATTTCAAACATAAAACAAAGTTGAGAGATACAACAATTAGAAGCAAAGTCAACAATATATGTATAAACATACACACATACATACCCTTTTTTTTTGGTCACATCATTTGGATACAAGTTGCAGGCTTCATGTCCATTTTCCTGATTACTTCAGTAGCTACCTCCTGAGAGCAAGGACACATCACAATCACATCACCACATCTAAGATATTTGACTTGATCCAATAATATCAAGCCCCCAAATGTCTTTTCTACTTGTTTTGTATTAGTTTATATTTACTTCATATCTATATGTATAAAAGGAAGAATCTAATCAGATTCCTGTGTTACATTTTGGTTGTTATATCTCTTTAATCTCTTTTAATTCTAGAATAGTCTCCCTACTTTTATTTATTCATGACACTATATGACTACCTTTTTAAAGAATAGAGGTGTCTTGTTGAGTAACCTTTACCTTTTTAATCATGTTTATAATTGTTTCCCTTCACCAAGGACTTGAGCGGCACTAAGAGAGATTCTTTTAATCCAAAATTGGTATGTCTATAAAATACTGAAAGCTTTCTACATCTAAGAAACATGTTGTTTGGCATTCAAAACTAAATTTATTCAAAGTTCATTGTTACATAGGGACCCCTATTATTAAATATGTTCATTAGCACCATTTCCACCAGGCACATTTATATTGTTTATAAATTTGTATGATCATAATGACCATCATCAGTAGGACAATGGGCTGAGAGGTAAGATGCTATGCTGTCCCAACACTGTGCAATGCATTCTAAGGAAGAGAGGGCGGGTCTAACCTTAGTGATTTGATTAAAGTGTATTAATTCAGGTCTGGGACTTGTAGGGCATTGCCTCAAAATACAATAAAACTCATAAATAAGTGTGTATGTTTCCTTCTGAAATAGGACAGTTTGTGATGGAGCACCACACCCTCCCTGATGTGAAGTCTTTCATATTGACTCCAGACCACCTAGGAGGAATTGAATTTGGCCTGCAGCTGCTGTGGAGTGCTCAGACTTTTGATTCTCCATATCAACTCTGGAGAGCCACAAGCTCTTATAACAGGTGAATACACAGTGGAGGCATTCGGGGGTAGGTCTGAAATATTTGCAATTTCTCTCAGGAGTTTGGGAAATAGGGATTTTCTTCAAAGGCTGGATTTCTATTTTACAAGGAGGAGAGATAGAAACAAACTCTGGCAAATAAAGAAACAAAAGTAGCTCAGATCAGCTTCTGATGGATAAACCAGGAACCTAATTTCAAGGATCAGACCAGGCAGGGCACATGTCTCTTCTACTCACATCCCATTTGCTAGAACTTAATCATAGGGCACTTCTACCTTCAAAGGAAGCTGGGAAATGTGTCCAACTAAAACTTGAGTGTAATAAAGAAATTGTATTCCAATTACCACAACCATGGCAGAATCCAGGATCTCTGGTTATTAGGTCCAGATGTCACTCCTAATGGCCCAATGTCCTATAAAATAAAAAACACCCAATACAGAGATAGAAGAGGAATGGGATAAATAAAATATCCTGTTAAAATGGAAGGTTAGGAAAAACAAAATTAAAACTCTTGCCATGAAAAGAGTAATGGGGAACCAGGAGTCTGTCATAAATATTACTATCCTCATTTTATTTTATTTTATTTTATTTTTGGGGGGCCGTTTCCTGGCTGGGAATTGGACCCAGGCCGCAACATTGAGAGCGCCGAAGCCTAGCCACTGCATCACCAGGGAACTCCCACTATCCTCATTTTATAGATCATGAAATTAAGATCTATGTTTAGCATGAAAATCTTACTCTAGCTTTATATTTAAGAATTGGAAGCTTGCTTAAAAATCATACTCAAAAATATTTCTTTAATTATAAATTTTTAATCTTCGATACTTTTTCATATAATGATTCCTTTGAAATCGATATATAATAATCTTCAAGGGTTGTGCCTCCTAAAAGCTCATGAGGTTATGCATGTACTTTGTCCCAATTTACAGGCGGAGAAACTGTTCTCATAAATCCTCTGTAACTCCCCACCACTTAACCAGACAGAATTCAACTCTTTAGGCAAGTCTCTTCCCTCCCCTCTGGCCTTATCTCACACCAGCCTTCTACCCACATTAAATACCTCACCGAGCCCTGAACCCACCAGCCCATTGGTACCTCCATGCCTTTGCAATCCCTCTGGCTTTCCCCTTCTTTCCTCTTTCAAAACTCAAACTCTAAGGGGGAGTCAAGCATAAGGTGATGGAAAAAGAACTGACACTTGATGGCGAACACATAATGTGACCCATGGACGATGCACTGTAGAATTGCACCCTGAAACGTATATAGTTCTTATAAGTCTAACAATTAAAAACAACAAAAACTTCTGAGCCACAGCCCAAATATTGACCCTCTGTGACACCTTCCTTGACCCCTAGAAGCTCCTCAGTTCTAGATGCTCCTTTGTTCTGCTCCTACTTTGTCCCAGCTTCTACTATAACACAGCTCATTGCGTTATAATACTCTTAACCAAGTCTAATTTTCCACTAGCTTGTGAGCCTCCCGAAGGTGAAAGTCATGCCTGATTTCTCTTGAATCCCCAGAGAACCGTGGGGTTTAGCATACTCATATGGTAGATCCTTACATTTGAGATAAGGAGCTAAAATACGGAGACACATGGCAGTGAAGAACAGCACTACAAGTCCTGTGCTCTGTGCACTGTGAGAGGTACCAAAACCCAAGACCACAGCTGTGCAGGGAGGAGAGAGCCTGGTATAGGCTAGGGAGTAGTGCAAGGCTTCCTGGGGCAGACAGGGCAACATATGGGAAATGTCTGGTTTTCAGAAAGGAGGGGAGAACTCAGAATGAAAGACCTGTATCTAGGACTGTTTGGCATATTTGCAAGGATAGTGAGGAAATTGACCTAAATAGGGAAAAACAGGTCTGTAAGCTTGGGAGAGCATACAATTTGTCCTGCATTCATTTGTTCAATAAATATTCACTAAGCATTTACTGTGTGTCAGGGAAGGTTCTGAGCATACAAAACACATCAGTGAACAAAATAAAGATCCTTGCACACAGCACTTAGAGTTAAGGAGACCCAAGAGTAGACATCATAAATAAGAATAATATAACATGTTTAAACGAAGATAAGGGGACGCATGCTATGGGAAAATAAACCATATAGAGCAGGGTAAGGGGCATCAGGAGGGGGAAACATTGTCATTTTATTTAGGATGTCCAGAGTAGGCCTTTCCAAGAAGGTACCTTTGAGCAAAGACTTGAAGGAGGTAAGGGGGTTTGTTATGCATATCATCTGGGGAAGAGGTTCCTGGCTAAGTTCTTGACGTGGCAGCATTTCTGAGTGCTCGGAGGCCGGAGTGTCTGGAGTGCAGTGAGCAAGGAGGAAGGTCCTACACAGTAAGGTCTAAGAAGTAAGGAGACGTTGGGTGGGACCATTCTGTAGGCCTTGTTGTCCAGTGTGTGCACGTGGCTCTTATTCTAGTGCAGGATTTGAGCACATGAGCGACATGATCTGGCCTGACTTTTTGAAAGCAAAGGTCAGGCATGGACAGTTCTGTCTAATTAAGTATTTCTATTAGTTGAGGGTTACTCTTCACATTACACATGCCAATTTTCATGTAATTCAAATATGATGTACAAAGTCTCATTTTCTGCTGGTCCAAGCTTTGCAGGAAGATCAGAAAACTGCAGACATACAAACTTTCAGGAAGCACAGGGGTTTAGACACTAAGCCCTGAAAGTTTGCATGGTTTGTCTAAAATCACACAACCATGGAAGAGGCAAAGCCGAGCCAAAGTTGGACTCTCTCCCAGTTTCCATCCTGTGCCATTTCACTAAACTGACCCCAGGATGTGCCATGCAAGTTTTATTTAATTATTTTTTTTGTAATCAAATTTTAGCTCTCACCTGAGTAATACATAGACATAAATAATACAAAAGAAGTGATCAAAGAGTGAAGCCGGTGGTGTGAGAACTGTTTACAGATCGCTCACAACAGTAATAATTAAGATTCACAACCCCGTGCTCTTCATTCAATGGATGGCAGCCTCCCAAGGCCCTCGAAGAATCTTCCTGAAGCTTCTGGATGTCTGGCTGCCTTCCAGGCATCCTGCCAGAGCTAGGCTGCTATTCAATGACAAGTGTGGGAAATGAAGGAGGTGAGGGTACAGATGCCCCATGCTTTTGGTGTCATGACCAACAGAGTCCTGAGCAGTCCCCCAAACAGGGAGGTTCCCAGTGCATGCGCGCCTATGAGAAGTGATATTGTTCTTCAACTTCATAAAGGGATGAGACTATAGAGTTTGGGAGACAAGCCCCACCACTGAATGCTAATGAAAGGGGGGTCTGGGCTTTCTCTGGAGGGGTGTCATTTAACCCTGAGACATTGGCTACTTCTCCAAAGAAAGCAGCAGCGGTACAGTCACATGCTAATATATGAAAGCCCTTGCAATTGAGAATGCATTGAGCAGGGTGGCAGTCAAGAAGAAACTGTAAACAGAAACTGTCAAACAAGTTTCATGGAAATCTGCAGGAAGAGCCTGGTTCTGGTTTGTTTTCGCCTGAGCCTTTTAGGGTTTTATAAACAGTGTGCCTTTCTCAGCTTTCCTCCTGAAAAGGACTTAATAAATGAAAGTAGCTCTTTTTAACACCTCTGGATAATACTCTGACAGAATAATCAGTGAGGAATTCCTGAAAATTGTGTTTGCAGACTCACAAAGTCTTAGAAGTGGGGCACAGATCTTATACCTGATGAAAACTGTTTAGCGAAGTCAGTATGTTTCTGTGTAAGTGAGGGATCTGTCATTGTCCCTCTAACCATATCTGCTCTGCATGTTTCCAGGAAGGACTACTCCGGGGAGTACACCATCTACTTGATCCCTTGCACTGTGCAGCCCACACAGCCGTGGGTTGACCCAGGAGAGAAGCCCTTGGCCTGCACTGCGCATGCCCCAGAAAGGTAGCCGAGTAGAGTCGATCCTCACTGTTTATGAATCTGCCTACTTGCTAACATGTGTTTGTAACCCCAAAGCCAGTTTTTGTGGTACTTTCATGTCATTTCTAGACATGCAGAGTAGCAAAATGTTGAGTCACCTGACGCACACATTCGCAGCTCAGGCTAAGCAAGGCAGCGCTCTGCCATCTTGTTTAGCTCTCCAACCATGAACACATGTCCTTTTCCCCGTCTATCCAGTGCCATGTTTTTCTGGTTTTTATTTTTTAATTTTTGTGCTTTTCTTGGTTACTTCCCTGTTTAAAATGGCTCCCAAGCATAGTGCTAAAGCGCCATCTAAAGTTCCTAAGCACACAAAGGCTGTAATGTGACTTAGGGAGTGTTAGATAAGGTTTATTCTGGCATGAGTTTTCATGCTGTTGGCGTGAGTTCTGTGTTAATATGATGTCAACAATATAGATTAAATAAGGTGTCTTTAAACAGAAACATGCATCAAGGTTATGTGTTGATCAGTTGATGAAAATGTTGGGACCAGAGGCTGCCGGAACTCTGCCCTGCATTTCCCCTAAAAGCAATGGTTCATTCAGTCTTTACTAATCCCGTGTTTGTTGTTGCAGCTTTATAGAATATAACTACCATGACTAATGAGAATGGACTGTGCAACAGCTACTACCTACCTCAGACCTGAGACTCTGTGTTGTGCCCATGTTCTTACATTCAACCAGTATTCAGTCAGCTCTGATTATGTGCTTTTTCCTGGCCTAAGCATGGAGATTGTAGCAGAGGAGTAAACTGACCTCTGCTCTGTGTGTGGTCTAATACCACCTTTCTAGGATCTGAGCAAAGTGAATAGGAAACATTTCTGAGAGAAGATCCTGAGGACAGAATTACTAGTAAGAGAAGACAATTTGAAATGTGACTTTCAAAGGAAGAGATTGAATTGGCTAATGGATTTGGTGATAGAGAAGCCATTGCTGATTTTGACAAAGGGCAGGTTCAGTGGACTCAGGAGGATAAAGCCTGATTGGTGTGGGTTCAACAGAGAGGTGAGAAAGCTGAGGTTACAAAGTAAAAACAGTGCTTAAGGAGTTTTGTTATAAAGAACATCAGAGGAGAGGCCATTAGCTAGAAACAGATGAGGGGTCAAAGGAGGTTTTATTTGTTTGTGGTTTAGGATAAAAAATATTTCAAGATGTTTGCATGCTGGTGGGAATAACCTTTTAATTAAAAGTAAGGCATGGTCAAATGAACCCTATTAGAAGAGTAAAGCATTGAAATTATCACCCATGCATTATTCTTGAACAAATATGTGTGTCCAGAGCTTGGCTAGAATTGAAGATACCATGATGAGCAAATAGATATGGGACCGTTTGGCCACAAAGTCCAAAATATTTACTATTTGACCATTCACAGAAAAACTTTGCCAACCCCTGTTTTAGGTGCTTATAACCATAGTCTTAAAAGCATCCTTGGCTCCTCTCTTACTCTGGGACTCTTATAATTACATCTAATTTATCACCCAAGCCTATGGACATCCCCCATAAAATATATTAACATAATCATTCTCATGGCCACATGGCAACTGTCCTGGTCACTTACTACTGTTATCACTTACCCAGAATACTGCAGTTGCCTCCTAATAGGTCACTCTGCTTGCACGGTCCAGTCTGTTCTAAACAGAGCAGACTCCTATCACTTTCTCAGAACCTTCCAACAGTTTAAGTAAAATCCAAAGTCCTTACCTTAGGGTAAGGTTCATGTGGCCTCCAATTACCTCTCTGTTCTCATCTCCATCACTTGCTTCATTTCAGCCATTCTAGCTGATTGGCTATTCCTCTAACCTATTGGGCACACTTCTTACCCCAAACCTTTGCTCTTGCTGTTTCCTCTGCCGGGAAAGCTTTCTCCCCAGATAGCCATATGACTTATCTCCTTCAAGCCTTTGCATAAATGTTTTTTTCTCACTGAGGCCTTCTGTGACCACTAAATTTAAAATTTCCAACTTGAATCTCTACCTAGCATTCCCTTTCTCTGCCTGATTTTTCTTGTAATTACTTATATTATTTTTGAACTTGTTTTGTTAACTATCTCACTGGTAGAATATAACCTCCCTGAGGGCTTTGTTCACAAATGAATTCCTATAAGAACAATGTCTATCAGAAAACAAAAGCTCAGTTGAATAAAGGAGTCCCAAGGCAGTGGAGAATATGGAGTAGAGAACAAACAGGTCAAGGGACCTAGAGAAGGCCAGCCAGTCTGGCTGGAGGAGCCCTTACCTGCCAGAGGCAGAGAAGAAAAAAGCAGATTCGAAAGAGCGAGAAAGAAGACCAGAGAGTTTGGAGTAAGGGGGAGGCCAGAGAATATTGTCTAGCAATGTCTTGAAGAGTGGGACATAGAATAAAGTGTTCTGATCAGATTGAAAGAGTCAGTCTCAGCATGTGCATATGAAAAGGGGAAGTCGAGGCAGGCCACCATGGCAGCGAGCCCTTTAGCAATCAAAGAGCAACACTGGGGGATCTTCAGAATGAAAGGACCAGGAAAGATAAAGAGTACTGAAGGAGGTATAAGACAAACTGGATTAACCTCATAATGACCTGAACTAAAAAAGTTCCTCTCCTCCAGACATCTCTTTATTCTGTAAATATTTAGCACCGGTCACAATCCTGAGAAGGTGGGAAGGAGGGGGCAGCTCCAATGATGCATGCAAAGCTGACCTGCTCTTAAGCAGCTCTTGTTTCTCCCACATTTAGATTCCTGATACCCATAGCATTCCAGCAGACCAACCGCCCCGTCCCGGTTGTATATTCGCTCAATACTGAATTTCAGCTCTGCAACAATGAGAAGGTGTTTCTAATGGATCCCAATACATCTGATATGTCACTGGCAGAAATGGATTACAAAGGAGCCTTCTCAAAAGGTGAGTTGTTTCCTTCCCCTGCAGAAAGAGACTCTGGCTGGATTTGAGAAGCTTCTGGATAAACCCCTCGAGTAGCATCTCTACAGTGAAGGTTCCCTCGGGGTTGGTTTCAGGGCAGCCGGGGTTTAGTCAAAGAACAGACCCATATTCTTCCTTCACGCTGTGTCACAATTAAGACCACATACTTGACATGACAGTGATTGGCAGTGTGGCACTGTACAAAAGTCCTGGTCTGAGCCGTAAGAAGACTGGAGTTTCCAAGCAGGTTCTAACACAGTAACTTTGGGTAAGTTGCTTTATATCTCAGTTCCTCAGAGACTGTGATGTGACCCGCACTGCCTGGATGCCTCAGAGGTATGTCAACCACAAACGAGGGCTGTCCAGAAAAATCCAGCCATGAATGCCTCCATTTTTCATATTACATGGCTGGATACTTTCCGTACAGCCCTCCCACGTGTATGTAACTCTCCGTCATGCTTTTTCTACTTGAAATGGTTTCTGTGCCCCTCCAAGCCCCAAACATGGTTTTTCAGTATTAAAAGGCTTTCCCTGACTACCCCAGATGATCTAACATAGGCCTTCATATTTTTCACTTTCAGAGAACACTGTTCATTTTTTATAGTACTTATCACATTTTTAACAAAAATATACAATGTATATTATATATTTCTTTTACTTATTTATGGCCTCTCTCTACCATTAGGCTGTAAGAGTAGAGGTTGGGATCAAATATCAAATTTGCACAGCATACCACCTGTGCCTAGGTGCTCAATAAATATTTGTTGAATGAATAAATTAATTATCTGCCTCATAATGACCTCTTCTGCCTTTTTCTTACCTTAAATCTTCTCCTTATATCTGAGGTTTTTTTCTCATCCTAAAAACACGTTCAAGTCCTGCCCATAAAAGAAAAAAAAGTCCTTCAACTCCTCCTCCCCTTCAAACTTCAGCCCACTTTCTCCTTTTCTTTTCTTTGAGAAACTTCCTGAAGGAGGGTGAACACTCACTGTCCCTATGGCCTTTCTTCACAATTACTCCCCTATCCAGCTGTCACCAGCTGGGTTTATCTCACCGTGGTTCAGAACGCTCTCGTCGATGACACCAAAGCCGTGAATTTAGACACTTTTTTCCTATTTGCTTTCCTTTGCACCAGCCTCACCCCACGCCTCTCTGACTACTTCTCGCGCTCCTACTCTGAATCTCCTATACTCCTGCTACTCCACAGCCATTCTATAAAAGTTGACCTTATCCCTGATCTCACCTGACCTTCATTTCCTTATTTCCACATGCAATCTGGAACTGCTGAGCCTCTCCCAGTGGAAGACTTTTAGACCCCTAAAGATGTCTCGAACTGGACTTATCTCCCTCCAAACATGCTTCTCCCACATCTGCTGCCTCATTGACTGCATCACCATATCCCAGGTGCCCCAGACAAACACCTCAAGACTACCCTCTACTTCTTCACAGCCCACCTCCCATCTGCCATTAAAATGAGTGGAATCTGACTCCTAGACATTCCTTGAATCCACTCCCTTGTCTCACAGCTATATTTAAGACACCTATCCCTCCCAAGGGCGTTTAAATAGCCCCTATCTGATCTCTGTGACTCTAATCTCTTTGTCTTTCCCCCATTCTCTGTTTTCTGAAACCCTGGTGTGTTGATATTATACCCCTGTTTAAAGCCTTTCGATGTTCCCTGCTACTTACATATTTAAGTCCACAATCCTCAGAACCATTAGTCTATCTTCCCAAGAGTCTGTCACATCCTGCAATCCAGTCACATTGATCTACCACATAGTAAATGCTCTAGATGAACATTAGGAGCTAGATGGATTTGTGCTCAACTCCTATTCCTCACATCGCGGACAGGAAAATGTGGACGAGTTATTTTAAATGGGGTAATAATTGAACCTATCTCTTGGGCTCTTGGGAGGATTGAATAAGACAATGTAGGTGAAGAAGTTGTTGCCATGGCGGGCACTAAGTGAACAATAACTACATCAGGACTCGCACCCTCTGCCCTTCACTCTTTTGTATATGGACTTGCTTTTGCTCAGGATGCGTTTGCAGCCTCTTCCTCCCACCTCTATCTGACAAATGCCTACTCATGCTTCAGGATACTGCTCAAGTATCATCTCCTCATGAAACCCTTCCATACCTCTCCCCAGGCAGATTTCTGTGCTCAGCTATATGTTCATTTAACACAGCGTGCCTTCGTCTACTGTGGTTCATAATAGTCTAGTGTGTGGTAGTTAATAGTTTGGATTTAGAGTAGCAGTATTTTGACTTTGAATTCCATACTCACCATGTACCGGTTTTTTTGACCTTTCACAGTCACTTAACCACCCAGTGCCTCAATTTCCTTGTCTGTAAAATTGTCAGCATTGCATGAGTTCTTACCTGGGAAGGACTTAGTACAGCACCCAGCATATAGTATGAGTTTGGTAAAGGTTAGCTATATTTAGCAATTGCTTAGCTTTCATTTCTGTCTTTTCAACTACATCTCACTCATCTTTGTGTCACCTACACGTAACAGCATGCTTGGCACAGCTTAAATGCTTAATTAATACTTATTGAATAAATGAAGCAATAAATGAATGAATGAGTATTCTAGGGGCACATGGGTTCATAGAGCTCTTCACAGAGAGGTACTTGTGACTCTAAGGGAGTATGTTAAATCCTTCCTACCCTTGACATTGCTTTCTTTTTCATCTTAAAGTCTGACCTAATCAATGCCTCTCAATCTTTCCAGGTCAAATCCTTTATGGCCGAGTACTTTGGAATCCAGAACAAAACCTTAATTCTGCTTACAAACTTCAGCTGGAGAAAGTCTACCTTTGTACCGGGAAGGATGGTTATGTGCCTTTCTTTGATCCCACGGGGACAATCTACAATGAAGGGCCACAGTATGGATGCATTCAGCCAAACAAACATCTAAAACACAGATTCCTACTTCTGGTATGCTAACTGTTATATTAAAGAACGGATGCTCAAGTAGATTATCTCAGCTATGAGTTCTGCCTAAAGCAAGTAGAACTCCTCTCTTGATGGTTTTCTTTTTCGATATGTGGTTGTCATTTCTCTCTGATCAGCTAAATTCTAGTACATTTTACCAAATGTGATGGCTATGGTGGGTATCAAGGATAAGCTATTATTAATGTCCCAGGAAATGGAAAGTCTAGGCCACTGTTTCTCCAAGTGTGGTCCAGAGACCCCTAACTATCCCCAGTACTCTTTCAGGGAGTCCGCAAGGTCAAAACCATTTTCATCACAATGTGACTGTGCTTGTCTTCTTCATACTCATTCCCTCATGAGTGTAGAGTATATGAAAGGTTTCTAGATATGGTAACTAATCTTTTGAAAATACCACTTACCAAGTTTTAATTTAGTTTCACAATTATCTGAAAAACCTATGAAAGCATTCCTTCATTTTCCAGCTATATAGCTATGTGAGGCCAGATTCTCTTCATATACTTATCCAAAACAACACATCACAACTGATTGAATATAGAAGCAGCTACGCAAATCTAGTTCTTATCCAGAGATTTGCAAAAATGTAAAACAATGCTAGCTCTCTTTCGGGGAGGTGGGAGTGAATATAGGCATTTTTTCTAAAAAAAAAATGTTACTTACGTTAATATGTAATGGGTTTTTGTTGTCATTTCAAAATGAATTTGTTAATAAGTATGTTTTTAATTTTTTAGTGTTAATTTTAATGCAGTAAATACTGATAGATAAAAACTACATAAACAAAAGAATTTGATGTCCTTAATTTTTAAGTGTGTAATGGGTCCTGAGACCAAATAGCTTGAGGTTTGTTTGTCTAGCCTATCCCACTCTTTGTGCTTTGAGATCACAGAGGCCACCAAGGGTCCTCCCTTGAAGAGGACAGCGGGTGCCCAGAGGCAGTGGCTGACCTAAGAAGAGGGCTTCTGCAGCACATCCCCTCCTGACCCAGCACAAGGCAGGAGTGGAGAGGACCTTTCACCTCCCCATGACCACTACCAGCCCATCCAGTGGTTCCAGCTTTCTAAATCTTGCATTTTTTTTTCTGAAATTCTAGGACCGCAGTCAACC
Organism: Lyroderma lyra; assembly: GCA_004026885.1. Lineage (NCBI taxonomy): Eukaryota > Metazoa > Chordata > Mammalia > Chiroptera > Megadermatidae > Lyroderma > Lyroderma lyra. The sequence goes on along the minus strand of PVJL010000205.1, from coordinate 28,265 downwards.
AGAGGTCACTGATAAGTACTTCCATGACGTGCCCTTTGAGGCCCACTTTGCATCTGAGTTGCCTGATTTCCATATGGTCAGTAGCATGCCAGGTGTGGATGGATTTATTCTCAAGGTGGATGCACTCTATAAGGTGAGTATGGTGAGGAGCATAGAAGCATAGGACCAAGGCCACTTTGGTCTGTCAATTTCTTTTTTATAGCATTTTTTTGCTGGACTGTCAGCATCTTTTTTATTGTTGTTAAGCTTAGCATTCACCCAAAATTTTCACCATCTATTGGCAGTACAACAAATAATAATAGATTTTTAAAATTTGCACATAGTCACTCATCATTGTGTACACTGGGTACATACAGTACTCTAATTTTTCCTAAATTTTTCTATATTGCCTGTATCATGGCTCTATTCTGAACCAACTTATTTTCACAGGCATGTGGAAAACATTTAACAAAATCACAACATAACAATTTAGAATGGCAAGAATTACTAGTATTTGATAAGTAAAAGTATTCTAAGTCCCAGTAGTAAACAAGATAATCACAAGTAAAATAATTAACTTCTACTTTTTTCTGTCTCCAAATAGTAATTCATGACCTTATATTTCATAACTATTATTACTCTTCAGAGATTGCTTCAAAACCATTGAGGGTTTTAATGGGGGCAGATGACATGGAAATAAAATATTTGATGCTATAATCAGGAAGTATTCAGATTTAGCAAATTTTTGTCAAATTTTTCAAGTATCTGCTTATTAGCCACAGAATAGGTGTATAGTGAATATTTGTTGAATGACTCTATTTTAGCTAAAGTTTATTAATAAACAGTAAATTAGCATAACCAACAATTGAAGATCACTGGGAATAAATGCGGTTATTAATACTATTACTTTATGCATTTACTTAGCTAGAGACCATGAAGGAGAAATTATTAGGGTTTTTCTATAAACAGGGAAAAAGAAAAGAACGTGACTAGCTGGACCAAGACCATCCTAATTTGAAAATAAAATGGAATTCATGATAATTGGTTTAATTCTCTGATAGTGGACAGCAACCATTGCTAATGCTTTCCTTGCTACCATTTATCTATCAAGGCTTGTGGTGTTTCCAGTTCCTTGCTCCGCAGGTGGTCTGTGGGCAGCAATGACATGTCCGCTTTGTCTCCTGTTTTCCTCCTGCAGGTGGAAGCCGGACATCAGTGGTACCTCCAGGTGATCTACATCATCGGCCCTGACACCATCTCAGGGCCCCGGGTCCAGCGCTCTCTCACGGCCCCTCTGAGGCGCAACCGAAGGGACCTGGTGGACCCTAGTGGTCAGCTGACCCTTGACGATTCCCTCATCTATGACAATGAAGGGGACCAAGTCAAGAACGGCACCAATATGAAGTCTCTGAACCTGGAGATGCAAGAGCCAGTTGTAGCTGCTTCTCTCTCACAAACTGGGGCCTCGATTGGCAGTGCGCTTGCTGCTATCATGCTTCTACTCCTGGTGCTTCTGGTGGCTTGTTTCGTCACCAGGAAGTGCCAGAAACAAAGGAAGGAGCCGCCCCCAGAGGACATTTTGGAGGAATACCCTCTGAATACCACGGTGGATATGCCCAAGAGAAGCTCGGACAGGGTGGAGAAGAACGTGAACAGACAGTACTGCACTGTCCGGAATGTCAACATCCTGGGTGACACCGAGGGGGTGTATGCATTCAAAGGTGCTAAAGTAAAAAAATTGAATCTGGAAGTCAGAGTTCACAACAATTTACAAGACGGGACAGAAGTTTAATGGAGGACACTTGTGTGTATTTTTTTTTTCTAAAATCATTTTTATAAAAATGGGGGAAATACTGGTATTTTTATAATCTTGCAAATTAAAAAGGGAAAACTGTAGCTTTAAGCGGTGGAAGGCACACATCACATGCATCAACTCACAACTGAGCTACCTCATTAAGCAAAGAACCACTGAGACCCCCAGATTATTGGAATAGCTCTTTCTGTGGCTCCCTTTAATAGTCTCAGCAGCTGCGATTGATCCTTCTGTAAGGCCGATCTTAGAAAGGATCAGGACAGGAGTTAGACAATTAGGTTAGCCAATGGAGCTCAGACTCCTGGGCAATGTACGGAGGCAGATCGCGGAGAGGACGGGGGAGGGGAGGTTCAGGGCCTTTGGTTTCCTCCCCCACCTCCAGCTTTCTTCTACGTGGGCTTTTCCTGGGCCCCTGGATAGCACAGTTCAAATTGCTGACAGCCAGATTCCATTCAAAATCCTGCTCTCCGCCCAACAGATGTGTTTGCTCATTGTATGCACTTGACAGCCTGCCGTCCATGGCCTCTAATTGTACTTTACATTTCACCTGGGGGTTCGAAGTGCTCTACACCAGAGCATCCCTTCACAACTGGTGAGAGAAACCTTGGGCCTCCCTTGTCAGACATCAGGCGTAGCACAGCACAGCTTCTGGGGGGAGAGACTGAAGCCTGGGGACAGGAGGGGCTGGCAGGCACCTCAGCGCCCGTTGGTGATGCACTGCCTCCCAGGCCCAGGCAGAGGTCCTTCTGCCTGAATAGATTACACTGCCCCAAGGATGTGTCAAGATGTCCTCCTTGTGGAAGGATACTGCAAAACAAGATCAATGCACCGAGGCCTTTTTATTCTGCGTTGCCATGGATGCTTGTAAAACCTAGCACACTTCCTGCCACCCCAGGCTTTGCCCGGGCTGGTAATAGACAAGCCTGTGTACTTTGCTAGCTGTGGGGTTTTTACTTCGCGAGGGCTTCAGGAAAGTAAGTGATCCATTTGAATAAAGCAAATTAGGAGAAAGCCCAGACCAGAGTGACATCAGTTAATGGATCACAGCAGATAAAGTACTAGTGCTCACAGCAGATAAAGGCACCCTTCCTGGTACCGTATTTCAGGAATTTCTCTTTAGAGGGGTTCTTTTCTGGTAGCTCAGGCACTTATATTACCATATTAATACATGACACGGCCATCAACACATGGCTCTACAATGATTTAGTGTTCAAGTAGCAGTTTAACGATTTTGCACGTAGTGTGCACACAGCTTGCTTTTGTGTTTCTTTTGAGTTCCTGCCTTATTGGCAAAAACATAAGCATGCATGTCATGTTGTTTTGAATTGGAGGCACAATTCCATTGTTTAGGAATAAAAGACACATTCTCTTCCTGCTGCATGGCATACCATAATCACTGAGCAAATAACAGAGCATTCACATTGTGTAATATTTGTATTCAATTCACCCAAGCTCTTTGAGAACATTCCAAGCTGGAAACACTTTGGTACTAAAAGCTATACAGAATGAACTGGGAAAGGTTTCAGACATCTTTATCACACTCCAAGCTCCTTGAGAGAAGGACCTGTGTGAACCATGCCTTTGATTATTCAGCAATGCCTTGCACACAGCACATAACAAGCACTCCAGAAATACTTGTTGAAGGAACAAATAACTAGTGTCATGGGTGAGTGATAGAGGAATAAATTTAGGAAGAGGAGGTGAAAGAGTATGGTGGCAAAATCACAAGGGCAAGTAAAGAAAAAAAAAAGCTGTCTCTTCTATGGATTATGAAATACTCTTCTCATTGGAACAAAGAACACCCATTTACATAGGCATGGCTCTGGTAGGCCTGGTCTTCAGGAGGACTGAACAGAAAACTCATAACAATGTATTCGCAGGAGAGGAGACTGTAACTCAATCTCTAGAGCTGGACATTTAGAGGAACATCTGACTTACCATTCGGAGATGAGTGTAACATTTCCAGGAGAGTAGGAGTTGCAAACTCCTAACTGGTCAGGTGCGACTTGAGACCAGCTCAGGCAGTTCAGGGGTGAACTGTATCAGCCTCACGAACATTGGAATTGGTGAGACTGAATGGCTGGAGAGCTCACCAGCCAGGCTTGGAATCTTCTCGAAAACAACCTAGAGGGTTAATGCTAATTCTGCAAGGACAGGAAGTCACTCATTTGTGGAACAACTTTTGATGTGGCCCATTATTTATAACTGCTTCTAGAGCCTGAATGCTTACACGTTAGAGCAGAACCTTTCCATTTGCTCAAATATCCTTCTTGCACATCCCTTCCATTACTACAAAGTGGGACATATGGGAATGGCACAGACAGTTGGCAGAACAAAGCTAGTGTGGGAAGCAGTGGACACAGATCTAGTGCTCCTAGCAGCCTCTGTGTAGGTCTGACATGACGAGGGCAGCTTCCCATGAGCACATTGAGATAGTAAACTGTTAGAAAGGAAAACCCTTGGAAGATTCCTACCTCCCATCCTCTCTGCCCTTCCCCCCAGCCCCCGCTACGTACACTTCACTGAATGTGATACTTCTCTAGTGGATGCACTTAATACCCAGAGCGTGTTGAGATGCAAAGTTGAGATTGACTCCTTTGATACAGCATTTTTCATTCTGTTGAGGTTTCATACTTCATATTAGGGATCAGATCATTTGGTGACTAATGTGGGATTATATTTCAGTCGAAACTCTGCTTTCAGCTTCTCTGACTTGCTCACTAATGCCTTGTGTGTGTTTTACTAACCTTTTATACCAGGCCTTCAGGTGAGAAGGAACGAAACCCCTCAGGGGTTGCTATTTGCTGTCGCACACTGGGAAGGTTAGAAGGAAGAGGTGTCTACACTTGTTTTCTGCCTCGCTGCCCTTTTATTGACCCCCAGGCCTCCTGGAGGACTCCTGCAGATTCTCATTGGTGGATGGGAAATAATGTTGGAATGTGTTCGCACTGTCTTATGGCATTCAGTCTCGATGTCCTGTAGGAATTTTTGTTATTCTCAGATACTACACAGCTGTTCAGACTGAGTAAAAAACATTTGTGGTGCTGTCAACCTGATTCCTTGACTCAAATGGTTTTTGTATTTCCAATACCAACTTGTGTGTTATGAATTTCTGACTTCTCCAATAGCATATGCCACTATATAAATTTGTATTAATAAGTGACAGTGTGATTGTGTTTTCTGCTATGTTCTTTTTAGAGTATTCATCTCATTAACATAAGACACTGCCTTTGAGGTGGCAAGATCATTCACAAATTTGAGGCTAAGTTTCTTGGAGTAAACCCTTCTGAAGGTATTGAATCTCAGACACACATTAACTGTGCTAAGAGCAAGATGAAGAAAAAATTACATGTCCCCACATCATCATAACTCTTTTTTTTTTTTTTTTTTTGCGATCAGTTGAAACCCCAGGACAAAGAGGAATCATTAAAAATCTCCATGTGCAATAGAGTATGACAATTATTCACATTGTATTTATCATCATAAAACTTCTTCAGAAAGCTTAAACTAGTGTGGAAATGAATGACTAAGTTCTTTTATGCACATACAAATATTTGTTTACTTATAAACCCTGGAGGTGACCAAAGCACCAAATCAGAGTTCGAGGGCTTGTGAGGAGAAGAGGGCGGGCTCACCATGGGACTGAGCCCGGGCAGGCTCGGCGCTCTGCGAGTCTGTGCTCCTGGGAATGAGGCCTGTCCAGAAAAAGAACCAGCCACCAGTGCCCCTATTTCTCATCGTACATGGCTGGAGACTTTGCAGACAGCCCTCAAATACATACTGGGTACCAAAACAGTGTATTCACACTTTAAGAGATGTTATTTAGGTATTTCATAAAGACTGATGGTAACCACTTGGAGCACCTCTTGTAATTGCAGAAGTCAATCGTGTCTTGTAGTCATCTTTTGTTATCGGTATAGATCGAGTATTACAATTTTAATACACTTTTTTCCTTCCTTAAAATGTGTGTGTGTGTGTGTGTGTGTGTGTGTGTACACATATACATATATATACATAAATATCTATAGATACATCTATATAGATATATATGCACCCTCTGTCATTGCCAAGGAAGGTGACCAGCTGGGCTGTTTTCATGGTAAATTTGCAAACTCTGCAAGACTTGAGAAAGCATGTTTTCATAAAATCTGGGGGAAAGACCCCACAACCAAGCCAGTGATTTCCTTAGATGCTGTCAAGGACTTAACATAAGCTTCACTTCCTCACGATTTCCTGTGATTGTCCCTTGCCCCACAGCAGTCTCTAACCCCTAGAGTGCATTTCTCATGGGCCCATAGAGAAGCTGTGTCAGACAGCAATCTATGAGATAGGATTGGCCGTGAAAATGCTCCCAAAGACCTGAAATTTCATAGCCACAACATTTAGGAAACTTGGGACAAAGTGACAGAAAAGGAATTCTCATTTAGATTTTGCAGTATCTCACAGACTAGGATTTTGAAGCAATCCTGGGAGCAGGAGAGGGAGACTATATTAAGAATATCTCTCTAGGTTCAACCCCATGTAATTGTCGATTTTATAGGTTAAAAATAATCCAATATCAGTAGTGTCATATGCCTTAACCTAATATTAAGATGCCAGTAAATGTCAATGAAAGAAACATCCAGACCTGCAGAAAGCACTCATAAGAATTTATTTGAGGAATTCCCTGGTGGTGTAGTAGCTAAGGCTTCGGTACTGTCAATGCTGCGGCCTGGGTTCGATTCCCAGCCAGGGAACTACCCACATTAAAAAAAAAAATTTTTTTATTTGAGCCAAAATTTTAAGGACATGCCCAGAAACAAGATCTCAATGAATTGAGAAAATGCTCCAGAGAAAGGCAGCTTTACAGTTCTTTTTTATACATTTAGAATCAAAGGAAAAAAGGAAGGTTGCATGAAATCTATTGGTGGCAGATTAAGAAGGTGGGAGAAAAAGTGGGGAAAATCTTGGATTGGATAAAAATAAAAATGGAAAGATATACACCTATTTTACATTTATTTTTATATACGCACAAATTTATATTAATTTAATATCCTATGGGCACAGGATAGTTAACATTTAGCAATTAGAGTGAATAGTTGCTTCCCTGGTGGCGTAGTGGCTAGACTTCCATGATCTCAACCTTGTGGCCTGGGTTCGAGTCCCAACCGGGGAATCACCAAAAATGCAAACAAACCAACCAACCAACAATTACAGTGAATAGAGATGGCATGTGGGCAAGAATATAGTAACAAGGAGTTTGGATATCTTCATGCTCTATTGCCAGTGGTTCTGTTTTGGAAGAGAAAAACACTCTGACATTTCAAAGGCACATTATTCTTCATGCAACAGAACAATAGACAGGGCTCACTTAAAGTAAAGATTAACCTTCTACTAAGGAAACTATAGGCCTGGGATGTGACTATTCACCATGACCTGCCCAGTCAGAAGCTAATGTTCAGATCATCCCGTGTGGTTATTTTTGGTCACGGGCTTATCAGGCCTGCCACATAGCCCCCTGAGCTTGTCCGGTCTGTGTAGCTCCTGTTTTGTTCCCACTATGGTATGTAATACAGATTCTGTCCCCAAATATGCCCCAAATTACTCTAACTGGAGCCCTATAGATCATAAGACTGAGAGGCTAGTAAAATTTTAGGGACAATACCAAGTAAGATAGTGGTTACATCTGGCAATCAAGGGCAATGACTCCTCTACATTCACAACATCATTCAGTCCTCACAACAACGCTCTGAGATACCTCTAGGCTATTTTCCTGGGTAATTTTCTTTGCAAGTTCCATATGAATCTCAGGATTTCAAATCCATGCCAAAGGCCTTCACCAGCACAACGTGGTGTTGCTTAAAAGTACCGTATTTTTCTGAGTATAAGATGCCCCCATGTGTAAGACGACCCCTACTTTTCTAACCCAACATTAAGAAATCAATATCAACCATTTACTCCCACGTATAAGATGACTCCTAGTTTTTGGTCTAACAATTTTAGACAAAAGTACCATCTTATACATGAAAAAATATGGTAGTCCAAAGTTTCTCTAACTTAGATTCAAAGCTTGTCATAAAAAACTCAGTCACTTGACTGACATAAAATAAACCCATGTCACCACTCTTTCTAAAAAAGAAAAAAGAAAAAACTATCCAAGTGTTATTCCAGAGCTCAAAATGAACCAATGCTCTATAATAGTGACTGAAAAAGTTGCAGTGTGGCTCTGCCTTCACACAGATTCTCTACCCTGTTCATGCTCCAGAAAACTGACTTTCCCAACTGCTCCTCCTAGGCTCCCTTGCCTCTTGGCTTATTGTTGGGAGAGAAGTTGGGGTGTTATCTATCGCACCACGCTGCTCTCTGCTGCTTTGCTGTGGTTCTGCGGGGGCCTTCATCTCTCCTGGGCCACAGGTCCTATTAGGTAGCCTCTCTTCCACAGTCCAACTCTCTGATAACATCGTGCCTCCCTTGCCCACGCAGGCCTAAAGGTTGTAGTGATTTCATCTTGTTCCTACTCCTCGGGGCTTCATCCCTCACGTGGATTTCTTTACCTTCATTAACCCTGCCCACCCATCTCTAAATAGACCTTTTAAACTTAAATTTATTGGGGTGGCATTGGTTAGTAAAATTATATAGGTTTCAGGTGTACAACTCTATAATACATTGTCTACAAATATGTCAAACTTGTCCAACCTGTTGCCCACTGGCTGCATGTGGCCCAGGAGGGCTCTAGATGTGGCCCAACACAAATTCATAGACTTTCTTAAAACAAAAATTATGCATGGACCTTTTTTTTTAGTTCATCAGCTATTGTCAGTGTTAGTGTATTTTATGTGTGGCCCAAGACAGTTCTTCTTCCAACGCGGGCCAAGGGAGCCAAGAGGTTGGACACCCCTGGACTCTTAGGTGTTGCATTTATACGCTCACCACCCAGAGTCATTTCTCCTTCCATCACCAAATATTTGACTCCCCTCCCTCCTCCATCATCTCCCTCCCCCTTACCCTCTCATAACCACTCAACTATTGGCTATGTCCGTGAGTTTTTGGTTCTTTGCTGTTTTCAGTTTTAAAACTCCTTATTGAGTTTATTTAAACTTTTGAGTATGCCATTTCTCTGCTGCTAGCCCAGAACTCTTACACCGTCCTTAAATTTGGTGTCATTCGGGTATAGTTTTCTAACAGTTAAACAGTTGAACTTTTTCTAATATAAATCGGAAACAATTAAACATGTCTTAATTTTAAAGTTGCCCATGGTTATAATTAGTGACATGCCACCTTTTGGAGTGAGGAGAGGCCTGATTTTGTAGTTTTTGCTGGTTTGCTAGTTTTATACACGCTGGCATGGCCAAATTCATCTTACCTGTATAATTTTGCTGAACACAGAGTTAGGAGGAGATGCGCAGGAACACACCTTATATAGTATTTCTACCACACAGATATAGTAGACATGCCTAACCGTAAGAGTATCAACAATATTAAAGTAATTAGGGTGTGATTGATTTTTATTTTTGGTTTTTAACATAATTTATTCAATTATGTTTATTTAATAATATAACTTTAATAAAGGCTGTCTTTAACAACCAGCTTGCAAAATTCCTGAAAATGTAGCAATTTGCTCTGTTACGCCTAGCTGGCTCAGCACACCACTTTAAGAGCAAACATATCTAATGTCCACAACTACTTGATCAATTAAATCTGCTTTTATTAATTTTTGCCTCACATTGAGGTATATTTTAGGTATACCTCAATAATTTTGCTGTAAAATCTTGTATTTGACTCTCAAATTGTTCTATTTAGCCAAGAGAAAAGGTGATATAAGAAAATTAGCTTCTTCTAAAACTATAAAGTAATTCTATATTCAGGCTGGTAAAAATTTTATCAAATGATCTTTTCTGGATTTTTTTTCTGCATGACTATCAATCTGTTTTCTGGGATCTTAATGTTTATCATTATTATCATCTAACATTTCTTTCTGAGAAAATTTACCCCTTAATGGAAAAAAACATTAGTTTCATAAGCATGCTATAGCATGGTTCTCATCTAGATGAGGGCGACTGGGCAATTGTTACAACTAGAAATATTCAAAACATAGAGTGCATTTTATTTTAAAGTTGCCATCTTGAAACCAAAGATTATAAACTCTGAATCTGGAACAATGAAAAGAAATCCTATATAAACACCATCTGTTACTCATTTCCTTCTGGATATAAATCCAGTCCTATTATTTCTTGGTTGTGCAGAACACAACCTGTGGCAGTTCCCAAATTGCTCTGAGCCTGTCTCAGTATTTGGAAAACAGGTAATCACACCTAATTTACACTGGTTAGTAAGCAGGAAATAACACCATGTGTGCAGAGTGCATTATTCGATGTCTGGTATAAACACCAGGTTCTCAGTAAATATCCCCCTCTTGCTCCCGTGCTAATCCCAGAATTTTCCAGAATGAGGCAAGATGTAGTCTGTTGTGGTGATCTCTGAAAGGGAGTCGGGAATTACAATGCGCAACGGAAGACAGAGCACGGTCATGCCTTCTCTTGGCAGGAAGTGCAAAGCTGGTGGACTCCAGATTTTCAGCAAGACTGTCTCTCTGCTTGCTCCATTGCAGCACCTCTTCCATTTAAGGAAGGCTGTGTTCTTAAACCAGTGGTCCTTACGCTCTAGGGTCCATCAGAATCACCTGGGGGGCTTATTAAGACAGTAGCAGGTCTAGGGTCACATCTGAGAGAACTGGCTCCTCTGACAGGGTCCCAAGTCCAGCACCCCACTTGGAGAACCACTGCTCAGTCTCTGCAGCTCTCTCACCGCAGTCTGAGCCGGTGATTTTCCTCTGAGTCCCAGCAGCTTCTGATTTGGTGAAAGGGGCATCATGTATTACTATCCTGCTGCAAGACTAGAAAAAATGCATTCTGATACTTCAAGTAACTGTAGATAAACCAAACCAAAAATTTATCAACACCTAAAGGACACTTCATTAGTCCTAACCCTTTTCGTCAAGTTACTATTTTCACTAAAACGTTTTGCATGGTGAGCAATGGCAGTAAGGCCACCTGACGCCACGATTGAGAAATATGGGTACAATAATTTAAAATTAAAAAGCAACTATGGAGTTCCCTGGTGGCGTAGTGGCAAAGGTGTCAGCGCTGCGGCCTGGGTTCGATTCCCAGCCAGGGAACTACCCACATACAAAATAAATAAATAAATAAAAATAAAAAGCAACTACGAATTCTTTCAAATGATACTTTTTTTTAAAAAAACAATTTCAAATCGCATTGCCTTCTCCCCTGACTGTCCCATTCTTCTTGGTGTCCCTTTTATCCGAAAGCTGCCATGTTTCAGGTCCTTTCCCCAGAATTCAGCGTTATATGAGTATGTGAAAGTTATGAAGCAGCACGAATTACCGACTTTCCTTTCACTTGAGTTCGTGTTGACCTTTATTAGATTGTAAACACTGATTCCCAAACCACATTTCATTGTTTCCTTTTAATCTTCCACAGCCCTTAGCACAACGCCTTACAGGTAGTGTGGAGTCAACAAATATTTACCATGAGTTTTGATGAAAGTAAATCCACACCTCTGTTTTGATCAAAAAGCAATAAAATAATTGAGAAAAGCAAGGTACAGAACTGTACATCAGATGCTGTCTCTTGTGAGAGACAGGGAAGAAACAATGTAATTGTTTTCCTTGATTTTCTAAGCAACAGGGGAAGGGCCCGTGTAAGGAACTAAAGCAAGTGTTCACCTGCCGGGAGCAGCAGAGAGGGGAAGGGGCAGGAGACAGCGGGGAAAAGAGCGAGACTTTGGGGTATAGATCTTTCCAGAGTTTTAAAAAAGTTTTTTTTTTTGAATTTAATTTTATTGTTAGACTTATTGGGATGACATCTGTTAGCAAGGATTACATAGGTTTCAGGCTAACAAAAGTTTTTTTTAACCATGTCAAAGGTTTATCCACTGAGGACATTCAAAATTGCCTCCTTTTCCCTTTTAAATTTTTCTTAACAATGACCAGGATATTTATTCATTTCATGTTTGGCTGTGACAGGAGGATCTCACTGCTCTGCTTAGAGGGCAGCAGCAGACAACACCGGTGTGGGTTGTGCCCTGAGAAGATTTGGGTACGTTTCCTTTCACTGCTCTAACAGATTAAAAACAAATTTAGTGGTCGAAAATGATACAAATGTATTATCTGACAGTTCAGGAGCTCAGAAGTCCAAGATGGGTTCACTAGGCTAAAATCAAGATGGTGGCCAGCTGCATTCCACCTGGAGGCGCCAAAGGAGAATCCATTTCCTTACCTATTCGAGTTTCTAGAGCCACCCGCACCCCTCGGGTCCTCAATGCCTGCCCCCTCCATCTTCAAAGCCAGCGATGACCAGCTGAGCCTCTCTCACTATGCCATCTCTGCTCAGACTCTCTGCTTCCCTCTGCCCCAGGTAAGGACTCCTGTGATTACGTTTGGCCCATTCGGGTAACCCAGGAGCATTTCTTTATATTAAGATCAGATGATTCGCAACTTTAATTTCATCTGCAACCATATTGTAATATAACATATTCACAGGTTCCAGGGGTTATGCTGGCATTTTTGGGGGCCATTACTCTGCCTACCACACATGCTTATCATAATTTGGTACAGAATACCCGAATTACCTGCCCTTTCCCTGCGGCTACACGTAAACCAGTAGATTGCAGATGGGTCTCCTTTGTTGAATAATTTACTTCCAGAAATGAAAGTGACCCACTCAGGGAATGCAGCCATTGAGTCTATATTTCTTCCCTGTCTACTGAGCTAACAGGGGTCATGAATAAAGCCAGTTTTTGTTAGAAAATAGGATATGACTACAGAGCTTTTGGATTTAAAAGAAAAATGATTTCATTGAGTTTACTGGCTCGTCCTTTCTCCTCTTCCTCATTCTTGAGGCAGACCCTTCGGTCAACCTCTTGACAATATGTGTAGATTTATAGGCAGTGCATTGTGGTGATTAAGATAAGCTTTGGAGCCAGGTTGGCTGGCCTTGAAACTCAACTACATGATTTATTGGCCAAGTGACCTTGGGCCAGGATCTTACTCTGTACAGTTTATGGAACTCCTAAAACTAATACATAATAGGACCTACCTCATCTATTTGGGCTGCAAATTAAATAAGATGGTGCAAAAAAGTATTTATAACAGTGTCTGATACAAATGGGTACTTAAAAAAGTTACCTAATATTGTTGATTATTTGTAGTTCTAAACATCAAAATAATATCTGATGGTTTATTGAGTCCTTCTTCTTAGAACACTCTTATTTCCATTCCTCACACTCTCCTGGGATCTTGAGATAGTCAATATTTCTACCTCTCCCCAAGCCTGACTATTGGGTATAAGGGTTATGTCTAATGTTCTCCTTACATCTTGTTAGCTCCCAACTGCTTCCCATTTCCTCTCTGCATACTGCTGAGATAGGTTAGGTGATTGTTCAAAACTATCCCCTCCTGCCCCATCCCCAAAGGGCAGAATATACTACTACTTCCTCCTTTGCCTTTGGGCTCAGTCATGTTACTTGCGTTGGCCAATAGGCTGTTAGCAGCCATGATGCAAGCAAGGGCTGGAGAGATACTTGGCAATTGAGCGTGCCCTCTTGTATTCCAACACTGGCAGAAGAGCTTCTTCCAGGTAGCTGTTGCTCCTTTAGCCCAGGCCCCAGGCAGAGCCACCTCAGCTATCCTGTATATCTGAGAGAATAAATTACTTGTTTTAAGGCCCTGAGTTTTGGGGTGGGTTGTCATATAGCACTATGGTGGCAGTAGCTAACTGATACATTTGTTTATCCTTTTAAAATTTTTCACACTATTGCCCCATTGAATAACTAATTTTTGAAACAACCTAATCTACAAGCCTATTCATCACTTCTCCTAGTAACCGATCACTCTATGTGCCAAACATTTAAGTGTTTTCTCTCTTGTCTCTCCTTATTTTATTTTCAAATGGCAATGTCATCAACTCACAAACCTGTGAACAAGAAGCTATGTATAATAATGTACCTTGCAACATTATACACAGTAGCAAAATATTGAAACAAGGTAATGCCCATCAGCAGGAAAATGATCAGTAAACCATGATATAGCCACAAAATGGAAAACGATACAGCAGTCAAAATGAATGAACCAGAGTAGCTGCAAGAGTAGACAGAGTTGAACAGAAAGAGCCAGTGGCAGAATCTACATCATGCTACCATTTACTTAAAGTATAAGAACATGCAAAACAGTATTATGTAATATTCATGGCTATATCAATATTTTGAAATGAGTATAACAACATGTATAAGAATAATAACACTGAGTTTATTGTTGTGTTGTCTGAAGAGAAGAGGAAATGACTCAGAGAGGACACAAAAGGAACATCGATTGTATCAGTATATTTTTAAATACTTTGAAAACATTCAACATAAATGCAGCATAATGTTTAAGATTTGGTAAAACTGGGTTGTGAATATGTCATATTACTCTATCATTTATTCTTGTTGGCATCTTTAAAATATTTTACAATTAAACATTTTTTAATGGCAATGTTTTCAAAGAAAGACTGCGAAAGTTATTGTAAGCATTTGCTATGGTCTAAATGTTTGTATCTCCCCAAAACAAATATGTGGAAATCCTAACTCCCAAAGCAATGGTATTGTAGGTGGGGGTCCTTGGGAGGTGTCTCAGTCATGAGTGCAGAGTCCTCAGGAATGGGATTGGTGCCCTTATAAAAGAGGCCCCAGGGAGATCCCTTGCCCCTTCCACCATGTGTGGACACAGCAGGGAAACACCTGTCTATGAGCCAGGAATCAGGTTGACACCAGACACGAAATCGATCTGTGCTTTGATCTTAGACTTTCCAGGTTCCAGACTGTGAGAAATAAATGTCTACTGTTCATGAGCCACCCAGTCTATGGTGTTGTTATAGCAGCTGAAAGGACTAAGATATTCTTCTTCATTTCTGTGTCGGGCTCTTCCCAGCTCTCTTGGCTGTTCTCTAATTTGGCCTCTGAACAAATCCTAGAATTTGCTCCATCCTAGTACACCACTTGGTTCTCTTTGCAAAAGGGTGTCTGTCTCATCTGGACTTCCATTCTTTGTGTTTGCCTTTATTATGGAGTCTTGTACTTTCTGCTACTTCTGGAGAATCCACTAACGTGAAAGGCAAGGCACGGAACTGTGAAATCTATCTTGGAATAGTCTATAACCACCGCAATTGCCCCAATTCCAATTCTAATTAGCTCTTCCTTTTGAATTCCAAATGGAAGAGATTCTAGTTTCCCAATAGAATTTTAATTTTCTTTTCTCTGATTCATTTTTTAATGGAACCTGCAGAATTATCTTTACAGAAGATAGGTCAGATCACCATGCCAGCCTATCTCAAAAACTTTCAGTAATTCCCATTTGCTGCTAAATTATGCCCAGATACCTAAAGCATGTTATTCCAGAGTCACCGCTGCCCAAAGGTGAGGTAACATAAGGACTGAGGCGGGTGCCGACTGAGTCCTAGTTATGACACTTCTTACTTATGTGACTTCAGGTAAATCACTTACTGTTTCTAAGCCTCAGCTTCCTCTACTGCAAATTCTGACAAAAATAGCACCTCTCAGAGTTGGCTCCAAGATAAAAGAGGTGATGGAATCAAGCACTTACTTCAATGCCTGATGCCCAATAAATGGTGGCTTGTCTCATCTTCTACTCCATCCTAACTCCCTCAAGTATGAGCTTTAATTTTTAGCATTCTTCGTGCCTTTGGTTGTTCCAAGTGCTACAATGCCCTTTCACCTTATTAATTCCTGTCCTCTTTGGTTCCAGCCCTCACACTAGTAAGCTTAGCAGAGGAGCTACAGAACTATCTAGCTCTGCCATTTATTCCCTTGTATGACTGCTTAAATTACCTAATCTCTGTGTCTGTTTCTTTATTTATAAAAAGGGGGAAATATCAGTATCCACTAACTAAGATTGTCGTCAGGTTTAAATTAGTGCATACTTGTAAAGAGTTTAGAACACTGCCCAGCACAGAGTCAATACTAGACCATCCTGGGCGGTCGTTAGCGTCAGCGGTCGGGCCTCGGCCCCAGGCCGGGAGCTTCCGGGGAGTGGCGCCTGCCTCCGTGCTGAGCCCACGCTCAGCGCCTACAACACAGTAAGCGTGGCCACGAAGTAACGAAGAAATAAATGCAACCGCACAAGTGCAAACAGGAACTGGGCTTCAGTACGACCCCGCAGGAAGGTTTTAGAGACGCCGAGGGGGCGGCGGCTGGGGGCGCGCGTGCGTCGGGCCGGAGCCCGGGCGGCCGAGGGGCGCGGCTTCCCTCCGGCCTCCGGGGGCCCCAGGTGGAGTCGGAGGCCGGGGGCGGGGCCGGGGCCGGGGCGCGGTCGCCGTAACGTCCCGGTCGCGGGCCGGGAACCTGCACCACGGGCCACCGTGCGGGGCGCACACCTGGCTGGCGAGACGCAGGGCTGGCCCGCGGTCCTCGGACACACGGATCCCGGCGGCCGCGCTTCAGGGTAAGCCCCGCTCCTCCCCGCCGCCCGGCGGCGCCGCTGCTGCGAGCGCTCCGCGCGCCGCGCCCCGTTCTCCCGCGAGCGCTGCGCGGTCCTGGCCGGGGCTGACCCGGCGCCCACGCTGCCAACCCGTCCGGCCATGCGGGGGCAGAGCCCACGTGCCCCATTTGCAGATGAGAGGAAGCTGAGGTCCTGCCGTGCCCTGGGAGGGTCCCCCAGCGATGGTCCCCGCGGGGCGCAAATTTCCGGACACCCTGGACCCTTCACCTTTTATCACAGCTAGCAGAGTAGGGATCCGGTTGGCCATTGCTGTCCCTCCTCCTCCTAACCCTAAAGGTCTTGGGAACAGAAAAGTGGGGCGTCGGGAGGGTCCCCTGGGTCTTCCGGTGCCAGGGCGGCTCGGAACGGGTGGGGCTGGCTCCAGTCTCCTTTCTGAAGACTCGGACGCCCACCCATACTTGGGAGCTCGATGTTCTCTTCACCTAGGCAATTATTTATTTGGCTTTTCTTAAGTTTTTTTAGGCGGTAGAAGAAAAGTGTGTTTCGCTATTGAGCGTTAGGAGTCCTGAAGTTTGCTTTTCCTGGAAAAGCCTCACCTATTCCTTTGCAACAGAGTGCCACTCACTAGACCTGAATCATTGCCCTGGCGTTTGGCACGTGAGTCAGCAGACAGGGGATCGGAGTGCTTGATTGCGAAGGACTGCATACAGGAAATGGGGGTCTAGGAAGTTCGGGGTTGCTGGATGCCCCACTGGCTGGCTGCTGCTAAGAAGTTGCACAGCTGGAGCTAAATTCTTTCCAGGGATTTGTGATCTACACCGACAGCAAGACTCTCTTCTCAGGGAGAGCTCATTTACAGCTTTAAAAAAAAAAATCAACATCATAAATAATGTAGCTCTCTAAAACCTTTTTCTGCAAAGATGTCGCCATCGGCTTCATGAAGGCAGAAGACTTCAAACTGACAGAAAAGGGAAGTTAAAGATGTAAAGAAAACCACGAGCTTATTCCCGGAGACTTGTGGTTTGGGTCCAGTAATTTGTTTAGAAATAGGAGTGGAGGAAGAAGTAAAAGGAAATTATGTAACTCTAATTCCCTTCAGGAAAGGATGTTTAAAGTTCTATTGTTAGGTCATTTGGCCTGCACTATGAAATAATTCTTTACTTCTTAAAACTTAAATCAGTAGAGATTGTTAGTAATTTACAGATTGTGCACATATTGAGCTTTGACCACGTATGGGCCAGGCACTTGGGTGAAGCAGAAGTGTGTGGTTAAGTTCATACCTTTAGAGAGGGCTGCCTAGACTTGGTCTCCACTCACTAGCTGTGTGAGGGACCGTGTTTGTACCCTCTGGGGGCCCGGGCTTCTTCATACGCAACGTGGAGATGCTATTAATGATACTTAGTTCCCTAAGTTATTATGAGGTTTGTATTAGATCATTCATTCAATGAGTATTTTTTTTTTTTAGTACCTTCTATGCCCCAGGGAAGAAACATGCCAAAACTGTCTAGCTTTGCAAAATTGAACTTTTAGTGCTTTTTATATGGCCTCGCACATAGTAAGAACTCAAAACTCCAGCTGATGGGGAAACTGAGACTCAAAGAAATTTTATCTAGCTTCAACAGGCTAAAATAACCAGTGATGCCTTGCAATCACTGCAGAGAGAGAGGGAAGTAGTGTTAGACCCTGTAAGTAAGACAGCCAACTACACCAGGCTACAGAGAGCCTGACAAAGTTGGGGTTAAATATTTCCAGGGACTCGTGGTGTCATTTCCTGTTGAACTTTGTTCTGGGGCTATCATTGAATTTTTAGAATATTTTGTTCCCAGGATGGGTGGGAGCAACTTGCATTTCTAAATCCACCCTGGAGATAAGCCAGCATGTTGGGATGATGTCTACTTATGGAAAGTGTGCCTGGGCTCTGCCAAAGAACTGCTTTTTTCACCTCTGCACCCTACCAAGGACTGAATTGCCTTCTTAGTGTCTGTTTATAACAGGCCGTAGGCTTGGAGCCTTGTGAAATGGAAATGGAGATTTCCCAGTCAAATGGAAGCCAGCTATAATTTGTGTTGTGGGGGGATAATTTTCTGTGTTTTTGTTATTGTTCTCTATGAGGATATTCTGTCCTGGTTAAAAGAAGTCAGCCATCAACATGGTTCTGCTGGATTTTAAATGAGTCAAAACTTGGCTTTCCAGGGAAACATATTTGTAAATCTTTTTTTTTTTTTTTTTGGGTGGTGGGGGGAGTGGGGGGGATAGTTCCCTGACTGGGAATTGAACCCAGGCCGCAGTGTTGAGAGCGCCGAAGCCTAGCCACTACACCACCAGGGAACTCCCTTGTAAATCTTTTTGTTTTGTTTTGTTTTGTTTTTGCCTTTTTGGTATGTGGGTAGTTCCCTGGCCAGGAATCGAACCCAGGCCGCAGTACTGACAGCGCCAGCGCCGAAACCCTAAGCCACTACACCACCAGGGAACTCCCTGTAAATCTTTTAAGTTAGAATTTTTTTTTCCCTCTCAGTTCTGAGTCCTTCACAAGTCTAGCACCATCCTTTGTGTATGGTAGGTGCTCAGTAAATGTTTGTGTAGCAAATGGGCTACTTGATGTTCAAAACACATCTTGTTCTTGAGGTGGTTTCTCTTTGGATGTTGGGTTCTGTTTTCTGGATTAAAGATTAGGGGTTGGTGAGATTATCATGTTTGGAATCCTAGATTTATGCCATTTAGTAATTTTTTTTTCTTTTAATAGGTTAGTGTGATCTGAACTTAAGGCAAAGGTGGGACATCATGGCATCTCTCTGGGTAAGTTAAAATCAAGACTTCCTAACACATTAGTTCAACAGAATTCAATTAAAATACAAAAAGCGTTTTTCTGAAAGTTGATTAAAAATTCATCTGAAAAGATTCACATTCCAAAAAAGCTAGAGAATGTCTAAAGGGAATAAAGTATAAAAATGTATTATAAAGGTACGTAGTTAAAATAATTTATGATGACACTGAATCAGATCAATAACAGAACAAATTTAATATTTAATTTGGGAATTTATTATATGGTAAAGATGGTATTTCATAGCAGAGAGGAAAAGATGGCTTGTTCAATAAATAATGTTAGGAAAACTTCCAGCCATTTGGAAGAAGTAAATCTTTATTCCTTCTTCCTTCTTACATCAAAGTAAATTTCAGATGGATAAAATACTGAAATGAAAGGATGAAATATGGGTGAATTTAAACAGTAATCTCGGTGTGGAAAAGGCACTTAGAACCATGACACCAGAAGCCGAAAAGAAAAATACTGAACTACTTAACTACACGTAAAATTGTAATTTATGACAGCAATCAAATGTAGAGTCAGAAGACAACCCACAGGGGAAAAATATTTTCAGCACACCAGACAAAAGACTTATTTCCTTAACAACAAATAACTTGAATAAATTAATGAGAAAAATGAACTCAGTGGAAAAATTTGCAAAGGACATGAATAAGACATGAAAAGATTTATAAATGCTCAATAAACATATGGAAAGATGACACACCTCATTGAAAATTAAAGAAACGTAAATAAATGTAAACCAATGTTGCAGAGGGTGTGGGCAAAACAAGTACTCTCATACTTTGCTCATGAGAGAATAAACTTGGCACACTCTTGGATCATATTTTGGCAATATCTATCAGTGTTTAAATGTACATACCCCTTAAGCCAGGGATTAGGTATTCTGGTATAAGGTTTGAAAAATAATGGGGCTAAGAACACTCATTTGTATTAATGAAAACATGCAGACAGCATAAATGGCCATCCATGAGGTATGAAATTAGTAAATTGACTCATTTGTAATTTATAGCCATTTTTATGTGATCATTAAAAAGAATGAGGTAAAGATGTGGTTCAGCTCTCTATATACTGACATAAGAAAATGTGCAAAGATATACGTATTAATCAATGAAAACAATCAAGTTACTGAATAGTAAGTACAGAGTGATTCTGTTTAAAAGAATAAATAAATAAATACACACACACGTATCACAAGAAAACTTTCTGCAAAGGTCGAACTGTGCAGAACAGCACTTTTATTTTTAATGCATTACCTCATTACCTTATGTGCTTTGACCTTTTTAAAACAATGAACATGTATTTTGTAAGTAAGGGGCAGAGGAGGCTTAAAGATAGCTCGTGTAGAGATGTGAGCAGCCCTTGGTATGAGCAGTGCGGTGCTGGGGGAAGGTGTGCTACTAAAGCTTTGCTTGGTCCCAAATTACTCCCTTATTACTGGGCCGGAGGCCAATCTCCCCTTTCCAGGTCTGAAATTCCTGCTGCTGTTATGGATATCCAGTAGAGTTGTTACCGGAAAATGGGGTGTCCCTGTCGACACACTGTCCAGGTTCTTGGTATCTCGAACAAAGAATTGAACGAGACACACAAAAGTAAAGTGGTGAAACACAGAGATAGTTTATTGAGGGGAAGGTACACGCCAAAGAGGTAGGAGCAGGCTCGAGCAAGGAGAGTGGCTCAGGAGCCCCGATGAACGAGGCTTTGGGGCTTTTATTCTAAGTCTTCAGGGGAGACACCTCTGGGCGTGGGGGCTCTTGATTGACAAATTTGATTGACAAGGGGTCTGCCTTCTGACTGCACATGTCCTTTCCCAGAGTTCAGTCTGTTATGATATTAATGAACTTCTGGACATATGTATGATATTACAACGATGGCAGAATGAGGTTCAGGTGAAATGAAGGTCGTTGTAACTCACTGCGCAGGTGCAGGTGTTAGGAGCTGGTCCATGCTGGTGGGCTTCTTGGGCCCTCGGACTTCCCTGTTTTTCTCTGGAACTTCCTCCTAGCCTGGGGCAGGGATTACTGTGAAAGGGTCGCATCTAGGAATAACGATTCCAGCAGGCAGTCTGGGGGGGGGGGGGGGGGGATCCCCGAGATTTCCCTATTCTATCTACCTTCTGATAGAAAGAAGCTGAAACACTGGGTGGTAGTGACAAGCTTTATTGGGGGAAAAGCTGCCAGGCTGCCTCACAGTGGGAGAAGTTATATAGGTACAGGGGTTGCTAGGTACAATGCAGAGGGGAGGAATTGGTTGCTAGGCAAAAGGCAGAGGGAGGCATATGTGGTTACTATTGATTGGTCAGGCATAGATTTCAATTCACCTGGCTAAGGTAAGGGCTAAGTGGTCACTACTGATTGGTCAAGGATAGGTTTCTATGTACCGGGCTAAGGTACGGGCTAGGGCAAGTGTCAGTCTCCCGAGCCAAGTTATTGTTTCTCGGGCTAAGTTGTTAGTTTCCCAGGCTACGCGCTGAGTTACAGTAGGGGGAGGGGAGGGAGGAGAGGATGAAGGAGCAGGAGCCATTCTATATTGAATCTATCACCTTCCTCACATTCTCTTGGGAGACGTGATCCCCACAAATCTCTATGGGAAGCTGAGGGGCTGAAGGTCTCATCTTTTGTATCTGCTTCCTGCTGAGAATGGTCATTGTCCCTACCTATTGGGGATCCACGGAGCTCTCACCCTATCTGATCTAAAGGGGAAGGGGTCTTGAGATCCGCCATGTTGACTCCTTTGGTTGAGATGGGCTGGAAGCCTTGTTGGGGCACCGCTAGTATCCTGATGGTTTCAAGATCAGGAGAAAATAATTCAGTTAGTACTTTAAAGGCATTGATCAGAGAAATAGGTTTTAAAGCCCTTGTCACTGGGTGGTTTTAGGGTGGAAAATCTGTTGCTCAGGGTGAGGAGCCAGAGAAAATTGATAAGGAAAGCGGATTAAGACCTTGGACTAGGAAAAAGGTGAAATTGAGAGCTAAAGAACAAAGAAAAGGAGTCTTCAGTGAAGTGGGGGATGGCTGCTCTATTTGGCCCACATCAGAGTCAGATGAAAAATTCCATCTCCCCAAAATGCTGGAATTAAAAAAAAAAACAAAAAACCAGTCTGCCTCTAGCCCTTGTCCATTCATAAACAGATGTGGAAATAGGTGGTCATGGGGATCCCTGGTGGTGCAGTGGCCGGGCTTCTGCGCTCTCAACGCCGTGGCCTGAGTTCGATTCCCGGCCAGGGAACTACCCCCTCCAAAAAACAAACAACAAAAAAAGTTGTTCAGGCTCTCCAGCTGACACCTTCAAAGTCATGGCACATTTCTGAAGGGCTGGGAAGGACCCAGGGAAGTGTGACAGGATGTATTAGTTTCCTATTGCCGCCATGACCAATGATCACAAATTTAGCAGCTTAAACAGCGCCTCCCAGCCGTATGTGTTAGAAGCCCAAAACGGGTCCTACGGCATTCACGTGAAGCAGTTGGCAGGACCGCGTTCCTTTCCGGAGACTCCGGGAAGAATCCACCTCTGAGCTCACTTAGGTTGTTGGCCAAATTTAATTCCTTACAGTCGTAAGACTGAGGTCCCTGTTTCTTTACTGCCTGTCATCGGCGGGGTCCTATCCCGCAGAAGCTTCTGCCAGTCCTTGGACATGCCCCCCTACATCTCAGGACAGTAAGGATGCGTCGAATCCTTATGATCACAGTCTCTTTGCCTTTCCCTTTGGGGCATCGCTCTTCTGCCTTCCTCTTCCTCCTCCAAGAGGAGGCAGTTCTGTGCGTCTACATGCTCACACGATAAGACTGGGCCCACTCAGACAATCCAGGATAATTTCCCGATTGTAAGGTCTGGAACCCCACTTATATTTCCCCAAAGTCTCTTTTGTTAAAGTAACATAACACATTCACAAGGAGGCTCTGCCTGCCATAAGGGGCTAGGAGTGTGGCGGCATCAGGGGATGGCAGCCTTTGTCACGAAGCAACAGGAAGGACATGGGGGCATGGACTAGAAAGGGGGAGCTGCGCTTGGGGGAAGAGGAGGCCCTTGAGGAGACACGGAGGCCTGAGCTCCTGCAGCCTCTTCTTTTCTTTCCTGTCTTGCCACTTCTTGAATTAAAGAACGAACATTTAAGAGTGAGATCTCTGAGAACAAGTATTAAAACCAACTCAGAACTGCTGTGGCAAGCAGTATGGAGGTTTCCTCAGAAAAATTAAAAAATAGAACTCTCATATGATCCAGCAATCCCACTTCTGGATGAATGTCCAAAAGAATTGAAAGCAGGATCTCAAAGAGATACTTGCCCTCTCGTGTGCATAGCAGCATTATTCACAATAGGCAAGGGGGGGAAACAGCCCTAATGTCCACCAGCAGAAGAATGGATAAACAAAATGTGGTCTACATATACAATCCAATATTATGCATCTTTAAAAAGGAAGGAAATTCCGACATATGCTACAGCTAGATGAACCTTGAGGATAGTATGCTACTCGTAAGTGAAGTAAGTCAGTAATAAAAATACTACGTGATTCCATTTATATGAAATACCTAAAGTAGTCAAATTCATAGAGACAGAAAATAGAATTGTGGTTGTCAGGGGCTCAGGGAGGGACAAAGGGGGAGTTGTTTTATGAGTATAGAGTTTCTCTTCCACACCCTGAAAAGGTACAGAACTGTGAACAGTTTTACAACTAGTGAGCTGTACACTTAAAAAGGGCGAATGTCGTAACCATTAAGATAGGCTTCATTATGCAATAAAAACAGCACACAGTGTTGTGTAAATCTTTGTATCACTGCATTTTATCTAGTCTCTTTCCCCTTACACACAAAAGCACACACATGCAAACACAAACGAGCAATCAAGTCCATGCTTTCCTACGAACTGAAGATGGGTTTGTTGTTATCAGTGTATGGTGGGTTTACTGGCATGATCTGACCAAGGGAGAAGACTTTAATGTCTGTCGTTACCGTTGCAGATGAAAGAATGGCTGGTTTGCTAGGTCTGTACAGTCTACCTAAGAGTGTTGCAACCCTCCCGTTGTTTCAGATGAGTGAACAATATGTTGCATTACTGTTTCCTTTGTTTGGAAATGTTGAATATCTCTGTTCAGGCATATGTTCTACTACTTAACCCTTGATGGAAAGGCCTGATAGCTTAGCGTTTTGTCTTCTTTGATTCAGGGTTCCTTGTCATATGTTGCCTTTGGGTCCATAGAAAGCACTCAGGCAACCTGCAAATTAGCGAGTCCCAGAACATGCCTTTTAATTAAGATACCATAGTTCTGTTCCCCCTGCCCCCCCATATGTGCTTTCTACAGTGTCAACTCTTATGTAAATATTCTGAGCTCTTTCCTACTTGGCCAATTCCTACCTTATTTTTACAGAATAATAAAAAATTTAATTATGATTGTTTGAACCCTCACATTGATACTTTTATTATGTTACTAAAATTTTTCGACATTAACTTATAATCACTGTAATCATCTTGAACTGTTATAATGTTCCTAACTTGCTATACCTTCTCCCTTCCCACTTCAAACTCTAATTTGCAAACATAGAGTCACTCTGAACCCAAGGGATAAAAGTTTTACAAAAATATAACTTCCCATAAACATGATGCCTACTAACTTGGTCTTGAAGGAGTTCATCCAAAGTAGGTAGTTAAACAATTAAAGCAGCAAGTACCTGGTGCAGTGGGGTCCACCAGGAGCAGAATGAAGACAGTCCAGCTTCAATCCCAGTTCTCCTTTTCATAAATCTCTGATTGATTCGTTAAAAGGCAAACTCTTGAATATGGCCTTGAGCAAATTACTTAGTCTCTCACTGGCTCAGTTTCCTCATCTGCAAAATGGGTATAATAATAGTAACCCCATCACCTAGTGTTTGTAAGCATTAAATCAGTTCATGGAAAATGCATTAACAGTGCCTGGCACCTAGTAAGTACTCAGTAAATGTTATAATCATCATTTCAATGTATTGATTTTTTCCTAAAAATATATTTCTTGCTCATTAATATTACTGCAACTGTTTTAGAAAGGAGCTTCTTCCTGTTTCCTGGGCCTGAGTTTATTACTAGTCAGCAGCAACCCTCTCCCTACCTGAATGATTCTCTCTGAGCTACCTGATGGAGTTTCCCCAAATACAGTCTTCTTGACCACTCCTATTTTCAGTATTTTCTAGTATCTTAAGCATACAGGGTCAGGCACAAATAACGCCCCCTTTTTATGACCTGGTAATCTATACCACATCTTTTATTACAAAATCATAAGCATGTAATTCTGTAACTTAATATCACACTCAAGCACACCATATATGACATTTTATTGGAAATGTTCAGATTGCTGTCCATCTTGTGTGAGACGTTCACGTACGTAGTCCGTCCTTACTTCTGCCTGTATACCAGTACAAGGGCTGTGCAGAAAAAACCCAGCCGTAAATGCCTCTACTTTTCATATTACATGGCTGGATACTTTCTGATAGCCCTCATATAAACAAATACTTAAGACTTCATTATTTTAGAGCAATTGTGGTTCACAGCAAAATTGAGAGAAACGTACAGAGATTTTCCACATACGCCCTACTCCACACGTGCACAGCCTCCCCCATTATCAACACATCATTATCATCCAGAGTCCATAATTACATTACAGCTCACTGTTGGTGTTGTACATTCTATGAATTTGGACATTTATGTATATTTAAGGACGTATAAGGCTTCATTCCCATTCCAAGTGGGTTGCAACTGCAGTACCGTTCTGACACTACTAGGAGTTAGTGTCGGACTCCACAGCTTTAAGGGCTGCAGCCCTCACTTCAGCACAGCTGCACGTCTTAGAGCCGTGTGCATTTCTGACCAATTAGCTGTAAATGTGGGGATTTCCATGACCCTCTGAGGTTTGGTAATTCTCTTAAACGATTCATTGTAAGTACTATACTGACAATCACAGTTTTCTTATAAAGACTACTCATGGAGTGAGGTCTGGAAGGGCCTTGAGGGACAGATCTTTTGTGTCCTCTTCCCATGGAGTCAGGGTGTGTCACCCTACCTGCACATCAATGTGTTCACCAGCTCGGAAGCTCCTCCAAGCCTCAGTGCACAGTTTCTGCTGGGGTTTCCCTGCATAGGTGTGATCATTGAAATCATTGGCCAGGTTATTAAACTCAACCCCAGCCCACTTCCTTTCTCCAAGTCCCAACCCTCTAATCAAGTCATGGCTGGTCTTCGTGGTGGCCAGCCCTGATCCTAAAGCTTTCTAGAGGCCCACCCTGTTTTACCTCATTAGCATAAAGAAGACACTTCTATCAGAAATTTCCAGTGGTTTTGGGACCTCTATGCAGGTTCCAAAACCCAGGACAAAGACCAGACATATTCTTTATTATACCATACATATATATATAACTCACATCAAGGCCTACAGAGTTTCCAAAACATCATATTCCTTATTTATTTATTTATTTATTTATTTATTTATTTATTAACAGTGACACTGGTTAGCTTATGCTGATCAGGAGTTCTGGAAGTTTTATCTTTAATAATAAGTAACAGGGAAATGAACTAATGTTTGTAATAAACCCAGATTGACAGATCACTCAAACAATGGAGTCAGTGGCAAAGAAATCATTAGAGGGATCCCTCCTGGTGGAAAGGTAGAGGAAGGCTTCTGTAAGGCAGACCTCCTTAATAGGAAGAGCTGATCCATGCTAATTTGTTCATGGTGAGAATTAGGGAGCACAGCTTCCCTTCCCCACCTGACGCTTTCTTTCCTGGGAATAAGATTAGTGCAGTTTGACAACTGAGACACAATGTTCCCATTTCTGCTGTGTAACCCAGAGGAATGACACCAACTGTGGGGCTCCCAGGGCAAGAGAGAATTTAGGGAAGTGTCATTGCCAAGGGCAATGGGGCAGGATGCCACTTTTGTGTGAATGCGTATATATAGTCCCAGGTGGGCAGTAAAGTACCTTGCTCGCTAGATGGTTATAGTCCCTGCATGTCGGCTCCACGTGTACTGAGTGTACCACCACCAAAACCTGCCCTGCTTGAAAAGCTTGGCCCAAGACCTTTAAATTTTTTTTTTTAATAAGCCATTACATCGTTCTATCATTCCTGCAGTTTGGGGTCAGTAAGGTACATGTAGCTGCCGATCAATTCTGACAAGCCCAAGCCTGTACCTTGTATCCGGTAAAGTGAGTGCCCCGGTCACTGCTAATCACCACACGAGTCCCACAGGCGGCGCTCAGCTGATCAAGGGCAGCGAGGGTATGTTCTTGGGTGGCCACAGCCGTAGGCCGGGCAAATCCTAACCCAGTTCCTGTATCCACTGCTGTGAAGGCATATTGACAAGGGCCTGGTATAGTCTACCTGCCACTCCTGAAAGGGCTGCCCACCCCTCGGTACAACACTCGGTCCTCGCAGTGGGTCGTGCTGTTCTGCACAAGCCTGGCAGTCTTGCACGGCTTGTTGACATTGTGCCCAAGTCCATTGTCATATTTCCCCATCGACAAGCTACGTGTTCTATGGTTTGGGCTCTAATGTGTCCTAATTTGCGATGTAGCCAGGGACCTGGCTCTCCCGGGTGGGGCAGTCACTGGCTTGCCCTCACTTGGGCAAGAGCATCAGCAGCATCATTTCCAGGCGCCTTTAAAGGATTATGTCCTGGAACTCGGTGAATGATGGCCCCCTCCTGGAGACCCCGTTTATACAAGTCCTGCCAAAGAGCCCTCCCTACAAAGGACAGCACCCTATCAGCCAAGCTTGGGCTAACCAGTGGGGAAGCCAGAGTGTTAAACCTTTGGACACTGCCCAACTGTCCTTGCAGGCACGTTTGGGGCCTGGTTCATTTATCACCATTAGCCACATGGCCCTCAATTCAGCCCACTGACTGGACTGTCCAGTCCCCGTCTCATACCACAATTCACCTGTAGAGGGCGGTATTGTTACAGCCGCCCATGTCAGTCGTTGCCCTGGGCAGGAGCCGTCCGTATACCAGGCGTCTGCCAGGACAGGAGCTTGCCCCTCTAAACAGGGACTAGCCGTAGACATTTCAGCTTCCAACTCAGGGGGTAGCTCTTCCACCTGAAACTCTATAGGTCCCAGCAAGGCATGCAGTTGATCTGATAAAGGGCCGGATGAGAAGCGGGCCCTCTGTTCCAAATAGGCCCCTTATTTGCTCAAGGTAGGGGTT